>CM075988.1:13229395-13487357 GCA_038087875.1 Malacoraja senta
ATGACTGGGCTTGTATTCACTGGATTTAGGATGAGAGGGGATCTTATAGAAACATATAAAATTATTAAGGGATTGGACACGCTAGATGCAGGAAACATGTTCCCGATGTTGGGAGATTCCAGAACCAGGGGCTACAGTTTAAGAATAAGGGGTGGGCCATTTAGAACTGAGATGAGGAAAAACATTTTCAACCAGAGAGTTGTGAATTTGTGGAATTCTCTGCCTCAGGAGGCAGTGGAGGCCGACTCACTGGATGCATTCAAAAGAGAGTTAGATAGAGCTTTTAGGGCTAGCGGAATCAAGGGATATGGGGGAGAAGGCAGGAATGGGGTACTGAATGTGGATGATCAGCCGCGATCACATTGAATGGCAGTGCTGGCTCGAAGGGCCAAATGGCCTACTCTTGCACCTATTTTCTATGTAACTATGTATGTCTCTTAAATGTTGTTCTTGTATTTCCTCAACTACCTTCTCTGGCAGCTTGTTCCATTTACTCACCAGCCTCCGTGTGAAAGCATTGCCCCTCAGATTCCTATTCAATCTTTCCCCTCTCGCCTTAAATCTATGTCCTCTGGTTCTTGATTCCTCTACTTTTTGGGTAAAAAGAAACTCTGTGCATCTACCCTGTCAATTCCATCTTGATTTATCTTGAATTTGCATCTCTGAGCAAAGTGAGTGCAGTGAAAGTCCTCTCTGGGAAGCTCAAATAATCACAAGGATAAAAAGCTGCTGCTGCTCTGTGCTTCCTGCAAAGGCAGAGTGGGATGAATGACACAGTGAAGCCTGCGACCAGATTAAATCATTAAAATCCCCCCAAAAGTTTGCTCATCCCTTCTTTGCAACATATTTTCAAGAGGGATCCTATTTGCACATTCAGTATCATCAGCAATAGAATATTCACATCTGCAAAACATGTACGTCTATCTTGCACGTTTTGAGGCTACAAAGCCGCTCGGCCTTGTATTTTTCACAGAACAGTATATTAAATTAGTTGCCAGAATCTCTTTACTGAGAACACTACAGCATGCTTTATAGTGAAGTAGTTACTTTCATTTCTAAGCATGCATTACAAGGCACCAAATATGCAACCACCTGCTTTTTTCAAATGCCAGCCATAAACCAATGTAAACAGCACCGTTGAGACTTTATTCAGAGAATCAGTAAGATAAGCCTTTAGACACGATAACAAACGTTAAGGCACAACGGTTATTACTACATCCCCAGTAGTGGTGTCAGAGCTACATTCAATTCTGAATATCATTTGTGGTTAAAAAAGCATGCGATACTGCAATTTTACGTCAAGGGAAGGATATGACAATAAAGCTCCGTGTTTGATGCTCTGTTCTCAACGGGCTGTGGATCAACTTACTACAGCTATGGTCAAGAGGAAAAAATTAAATACTCAGAACTTATGATCCTAACTACTAATAATTTATAGAATGATATAGCACAGAAAGGCCTTTTGCCTGCAAAGGCCAATCAGACCATTGTACTTGCCTATACTTAGCCCCATTTGCTAGCATTCAATCCATATTTTTTTTCGGAATAAAAACAAAAGAAGTTAACGAAAGTAAGGTGGAATCAGGAACAAAGACACAAAACATGTCAAAAATTGTACATGTGAAAGTATTACCACAACAAAAATTTGAGCCAAACCACGCTCTGCTTTTTTTGGGAGTTTGGTAGAAAACTTCCAAAGGACAACCTCCTTATAGTTCAGCTGATCTCGGAGGCAAATCAGAGGTCAGATACCAAAAACATTTAAACCTCCTTTCCACAATGGACTAATCAACTGGTGGTGAAATGCTTGACTGTTGTTATTGAAACATCCACATTCATATTAATGAGGTCACCACCACTGAATATAAATGAAATTGTTAGTATGTGGTTTACTTATTTTTCTTCATTTACCATGTCTAAAACTTCAAGGTGCTTTTAATTAATTTTATCTTCTACTTTAAATAATTGTTATATTTTTAAAAATGTTTTAAAACCTTTTCAAGCTGCTTTTCATGTTCTCAGAGGCATTGAAATGAGAATCAGCTTGAAATGTCCTCTAGAGGTTAGTGTGGACAGGTGAGGACCTTTGGCAGTACGTTCAGGCACTGGGTCAAAACTAGAACAGCATCGGCCAATATCCAAGCATGGCTGAGTGATCAACTTGTACTCTGTGAACTTGTGCCAGGGAATATTAATGGTGGGCATATCGTTTCAGTTGGTAGCACTCAAAACAGATTATAGAAGGTCAGGCACCTCACGTTTTATGCAAGTTTGATTTATGTGTTTTTGAAATAACGCACGTGTTTAATTAATAACTATATCAAATTTATGCGCTGTATTTTTTAAATATTGTGCCCAAAGTTACATCTCTTTAAATATATTTATTTAATTTATGCATCTTTGAATTACATGCTCCGTTTCAGGAGCGTAACCCCTGCGTAAAGCACTGAAACAGCCTTACCGATCTTTGCTGGTATTTATTCCTCATACTTAGCTCCTCCCATCTTTATCTAAACTATCCAGATGCTAGAAGAGTTATTATTACTTCTGATATTCATGCGTTCTGATTTGTTTGGCAGATACAATATATGCAGTGGTCAGGAAGAATGGTCCACCAATTAGCAGACCGTATTCAACAGGTAAGATAAAATTCAGGGACTTAAACTTCTTCCATATATTACAATAAATGCTTCACATGTTCGTTCTTTTCCCCACAGAGGTTGCCTTTGTTAATGAAGGGAACAGTGAAGAAGAAGTCTCCTATGCGGACATTGTTATCCATAGTCCAAAACAACGCTACAACCAAAAAGCCAAGGTATTGGTAATTGCATCAGAGAAAGTATCCTTGTTTATTCATCCTTGATGTATCTTAAATACATCAGCAATTGCAGGACACTCATAGCTACTGTATATCTCCGGAGAGGAATTATATCCAACAAAGTACACATTTCCCTGTGGCCGCATAGGTTTTCTCTGTTTCAGTTTTCTCACACATTCCAAAGACGTGTAGGTTAAATGGCTTCTGCAAAATTGTCCCTCGTGTGTTTGATAGAACTAATGTATGATGCATCATAGGTCAGCAGAGACTCGATGTGCCGAAGGACCTGCTTCCACACTATGTCTCTAAACTAAACTAAATCCTTTTGATTTTGGCATAGATGTAAAAATTGTTGATTGATTCACATTGCCTTGTTTTAGTGACAATACTATCCTGCCCCATAATCGACATTATAACTTTAGAAAGCTCCTTTAGCATAATAAAATGTTCCAAAGGTGGTTCATTATCAAACAGGATTTGCCACTGAACACCAAAATAATGTTAAAACAGATCACCAAATTTGGACAAAGAAGTCGGATTAAGGAAGGTGAAGAAGGAAAATAAAGAGATTTAGAGAGTGGATAATTGTTCTTACGGTTTAATCAGTTGAAAAAAACAGCAGGCAATAATGGAAAAAATAATCTAGATAAAAGTTAGATGAGGGCAGATAACGATGTGGGTTCAAAACAGATAATGCTGGAAATACTCAGCAGAACATGCAGCATCTGCGGAAAGAGAAACCGTCAAGGTTTCAGGTCAGAGAACGGTTGTAAGATTGACGTTGCATTATTTTAGCAGCACCACCATCCCGCTTCGTAACCCACAGAACAACTTTACAAAGCTCCCTTAGCCCAGTAGGATGCCTCAAAGTGGGTCATTGGAAAGTTTTCAAGCAGAACAGTTTCCATTTTCTCAAATGTTGCCTGACCGACTGAGGGAAGGGTCTCGACCCAAAACGTCACCCATTCCTTCTCTCCAGAGATGCTGCCTGTCCTGCTGAATTACTCCAGCTTTTTGTGTCTATCATCAGTTTAAACTAGCATCCGCAGTTCCTTGTCACACATTTCCTGTTTTTACTTTAGTTTTCCAGCATTTGCAGTTTTTTTGACTACCTCTGTGGTCTGCAGGGCAGGCAGAGATGGAAAGGAATAGGGCAGGTTGAGGCTTTGAGGAGAGGGTGTGGCTTCAAAACAAAGATGACTATTTAAAAATTCAGCCGTTGCTTAACCAAGAGTTATTGGTATGCAGCAAGAATGTGTATGATGGCTGAACAGTAATCGGTGTGAGTTAAAATGTGAGTTTCAGTAGCGAGTTGTTTTGGGTATACAGGGATGAGATTGTGGGAGATGAGACCTGAGTGCCTGTGGTGGTAAAACATCGGTAACAGATGAACTGAGGCATGGACCATGTTGGACAATATAACAGAAGTGGAAATAGTCAGTCCAGAGTGTTTGCTGTGTGGTTAGAGACATGGCTGTGCTTGGACTCGGAAATAGTAATATTCATCGATGTACTGATCTTAACCACATTCCCTGGCAGATAGCACCTGATCCTTCAAACTTCAAAAAATATGTTAATATTTTCTTAAAACAAAGATGGAGGCCATTCAGTCCATCATGTCTCTGGGAGCTCTCAGCACAATCCAATCATTCACTACCCCATTCATTTTCTGCAACCTATTCTCTGGTAAATTAACCCCCCCCCCCCCCCCCCCCCCCCCCACTCACCTCACAACTATGTCAGATGCACTGCACAGGATCCAATAACATTATATCTTTAGGATGCGGGAAGAAACCAGAGCAGATGTAGGAATCCTCATGGTCACATGGAGTATTAACAGATTCCACCAGTCACAGACCACAGTTCAGATTTGAACCAGATCATTGGAGCTGTGAGACAGCTGCAATGACTACACTGCCACTATGCCATCCTAACATAAAGGTTTAATACACAGAACATTTCCCATCATTTATCTTTGATGCTCCAAATTTAGTTTTGCGCTGAAGTGGAAACGGATGTCAGTGCCTTCAGTCAAGTATCAACATTTTGATAATATTTTTCCATTTGTACATAGAACAGTACTGCACAGGGACAGGCGCGTCAGCCCACAAAGTACTTGCCAAGCACGATGTTAAGTTTATCAAATCTCCCTTGCCTGCACATCATCCATATCTCTCAATTCCTTGCAAAACCATGTGCCTATGTAACTGCCACTATTGTATCTGTTAAATGCCCCTAACATATTGAATGCTAGTCTCATATCTAATAGAGAAACTGTATATAGTTCTCCACATAATGATCTCAAATCATCGTAACATTCCTAACAGTTCAAATGTAACTGTTTTGAATAAAAATCTGTTTATTTTTAACTGAAAATAAATTAGATAGTCTCCATGCCATTTACTGGATATGTCCTGGTAGAATTTGACATTCCAAAATACATTAATACCCGTCTGTATTAAATCCATCTTCCACTCCTCTGCCCAATTTTCCAACTAATCAATGTTGTTCTGTTTTCTTTCACAACCCTCTTCACTATCTATTATTCCATTAATTTTTGTGTCATCAACAAGTTTACTAATCAGTCCACCTACTTTCTCATCCAAAGATAGCCACAAAATGCTGGGGTAACTTGGTGGGTCAAACAACATCTTTCGGGATCACACTGTCCCAAGCCAAGCATTGGTCTATCTGGAACCATCCTGCCTGAGGTCATCTGTTGCTGGCCCTGATTTGTCTTAGTCCTTTCTTGCTTCCTGCACTCCCCACCCCCACCACCCCCATACAATCAGTCTGAAGAAGGGTCCCGACCTGAAACATCACTTGTCCATTTTCTCCAGAGATGCTGACTGACCTGCTGAGTTCCTCCAGCATTTTGTGTATATCTTTGTTATAAACCAGCATCTGCAGTTCCTTTTTATTACTTTCTCATCCGTCATTTACAATGCCATTCACCACTGAAAAATGGAAAAATGCCCCTCAACTATTCTCATCTTTTAAACTAGAAAATATCGTAAAATAATAAGACTTTTTCAAAATATTATAAGATGACCCTTCTATTACTCTGATAGCCTTTGCTAACATCCACGCAGGCATTATTTATAGACATTTGCAGGTAATGTGTGAATCATCAGAAATATCACAGATAATATGGAAAGTTCTGTGCTCATGTGCCAACCACTGTGTTTTTCACAAATCTAAATATAATATAATATAAGTTGTACATAAATATAAAATTGCTGACTTGATTTAAACCAGTACTAGTTGGCTCAAATGAGTGGATAATTCAATTTCCATTCCACTAGGTACATTTTCCTCTATCCACAGTTATGCCTGACCTAAACATTTCCAGTAATCTTGCTATTATTCCACTTGCCCTTGGCACGTGAAAGTGATTCTTCTTCTTTTTTGTGTTCATTCAGCAAATTTGCGACGTAATGGAGAAAAATGCCAAAAAACAGTTACCGTATCTTTACAGTTCATCTCCTCGCCATCATGTTGATGATACATCTGAATATTCTGTGGTGCGAGTTTCACGCCAAGACTTGAGGACTGTGTGACCTTGAAATTAGTTCTCAGCTACTTTGTAGCCTCAGGAATGAACTACTCGCAAGTGGTTTCACAGAGCGACATGCAGGACGAGCCTCTGGAAACTGTGACCAACGCCAAGACGTCCGTGCTCAGCAATAGACTTCATCGCTTTATAATTCTTCCTATGGACAAGAGTCGATTGTTCACTTTTCTTGGGTGTTAGATATCCTTAAGGAGTCAAACATTTTGTCAGGCATATTTTAGTCCCAGTTTGTTATTCTCTTGCAAAAGACTAAATTATTTGGTGGCTGAACTTCTTTAGGAACTGGCAGCTCCAGGAGTAACTCAATAAGTTGACCATTTTCTCAAGGGTCTAAAAATGCAATTTCTCTGGTGCTTAAATCGGGATCTTCCGTTGACTGGAGACAACTGTAAACTGTCCTTGCCCATCACATGTGGAGTTTACATGAAGAGGTATTGGCCATTCATCTGACTTTTCCATGCAGTCCAGGCCTGGGCACAAAAACAACGGTCACTGACCTCCCATCCTGCAGAGATCAGTACAAGACTACTGCAATCCTTATACTTCAGCTCCAGGCTGGACTGTGCACTCACACTGAAATATCATTGAGCTGATGAGAAACATTAACACAGCCAAGTTGCTGTAGTGAACAGTAAAATTATTTGCATGTATTCTACTGTTTGAATGTACAAGTGTATACATAAAAATTGTGAAAAGAAACTTGAATTCTATGTAGAGTGCACTGTGAATTTTTTGCTCCATTGCTTTTATGAAATCAGACTGGATTTTGTAATACTGCCCCAATTAAAATTGGATTTAAAATTGTCCTACAAATTTACAAAACCCAGAAGCATACAAAATGTATACAAACCAGCTTATTTAGTGGATGGAAGAATATACTGTAGGGCAGTATCTGACAATGAAAATACCAGGATATCAGTTAAAATGATCCGACCGACCAACACAGGAACACACTGCGGCCCAGGGCTAGTGTCCAGAAAATTTGGGGCAACAGAAGATCTGCCTTGTTACCATAGAAACTTGATCAACCAAACTTTAGCATGAGCGAGTAAATAGCCAAAGAGCATGAAAGAAGAATGTTTACAGACAGGTAATATGATTCCTATGCAATCTTTTAACAACATTCACTGTGCATGTGTTGGACAATGTGGGAACTCTCACCTTGTCAATATGTTGCTGCCATTAGTGCTCTAATATTGATATCTTATGTGTAGGAAGGATATACAGATGCTGGTTTAAAACGAAGATAGACACAAAATGCTGGAGTAACTCAGCGGGACAGGCAGCAATCTCTATCTGAAGAAGGGTCTCGACCCGAAACGTCACCTATTCCTTCTCTCCAGAGGTGCTGCCTGTCCCGCTGATTTACTCCAGCATTTTGTGTCTACCTTTGATATCTGTTGTACTGGGTAGTTACCTAGGATCATGCAGCAGATTCGTATAGCTCACAACATCAATCTAGATGAGATCGGAGGCATGATTGTGACTGGGCCCACTTAATAATTCTCTCTTGTTCATTTTCTGATCATTATTGAAAATAAAGCATAAGAAGGAAAGACAAGAGACTGGAGCTGCTGGGATCTGGAGCAAAAAACAATCTGTTCGATGAATCAGGCAATATCTGTGAGGGGGAAGGAATCATCAATATTTTGGGATGACTGGACAGGACTGGTAGAGAGAAGATAGCCAGTATAAAGACATGTTTGTCCTTGTGATGAACTAAAAATATACTGAGCAGTGGGTTAAAGAGGGGGAAATATTTCATTCTCAAAAGACTGCAAATATAATGTAATTGATTGATCCAATTAATGGGATTAAGGTCAGTTGTCTTATTTTTTGATTTTCACATATTGTTTGAGTTTTGGACCACTCCAGCCTTTGATAAAATAGGAGGTCAGTTCTCAACAAATCCTCCAGTCGGTTTAAATGGGACTCTGATGCCTGTGGGACTATGTTCCAACATGAGTTGATGTGGAGAGAAAGGGAAAAATGATACTACAATTGGAGGTATCGCAGACGGTGAAGAAGGTTGTCAAATGCTACAGTTAGGTAATCGGGCCAAAAAATGGCTAGCGGCATTCATTTCAGGTAAGTGCGAGTTTTGTATTTTGGTAAGTCAAACCATATTTGGACTTACACAGTGAACGGTAGGGTGCTGGGGAGTGTTGTAGAACCTCGGAGTACAAGTACATTCTTCCCTGAAGGTTGCATCACATGTAGACAGGGAGATGGATGTGACATTTTGCATGCTGGTTTCAACTGTCGGCATTGATTTGAGGAGTTGGGACATTATATTGCAGTTGTACAACTCATTGTGAGGCTGTACTTGGAGTATTATGTACAGTTTTGGTTATCATGCTACAGGAAATATGTCATTAAGCTGTAATGATTGCAAAGATGTTGCCAGGACTTTTGAGCCAAAGTTAAAGGCAGAAGTTGGGCAGCGAAGACTTTATTCCTTAAACCATAGGATTCTGAGTGGAGACCTTATAGAGGCACATAAAATCAAGAGGGTCATAGATAAGTTGAGTGCACGCAGTCTTTTTCCCAAGGGAAGGGGAATCAAAAACTAATGAGCATAGGATTAAGATGAGAGAGACTTGAGGAGCAACCTCTTTACACAGAGGGTGGTACATATATGGATCAAACTGCCAGAGAAAGTGGTTGAGGAAGTTACATTAACTACATTCAAAATACATTTGAATGGATATATGGATAGGAAAGATTTAGACTAGAGGGATGTGCGCTTAACACGGGTAAATTGAACTAGCTCAGATGGACAATTTTCTCACAACACACACTTCCATCCAGATGTCTGGCTCCATTACATCTGACAGCTTCATCCAAAGAAAAGATAGAATGTAGAAATGCTGGAGTAACTCAGCAGGTGAGGCAGCATCTCTGGAGGGAAGGAATGGGCGACGTTTCGAGTCGAGACCCCTTTCAGACTGATGTCAGGTGAGAGGGCGTGACAAAGATAGAAAGTAGGCGGAGAGAGTAAGACTAGTGGGAGAACTGGGAAGGGGATGGAGAGAGAAACAAGGGCTATCTGAAGTTAGAGAAGTCACTGTTCATACCGCTGGGGTGTAAACTACCCAAGCGAAATATGAGGTGCTGTTACTCCGATTTGCACTGGGCCTCATTCTGATAATGGATGAGGCCCAGGACAGAAAGGTTAGATTGGGAATAGGAGGAGAAGTTGAAGTGCTGAGCCACCAGGAGATCAGGTAGATTAAGACAGACTGAGTGGAGGTGTTCAGCGAAACGATTGCCGAATCTGCACTTGGTCTCATCGATGTGGAGCAGTTGACACCTGGAACAGTGGATACGGCAGATGACCCTTCCGTAGATGCAAGTGAACCTCTGCCTCACCTGGAAAGACTGTTTGGGTCCTTGGATGGAGTTGAGGGGGGAGGTAAAGGGACAGGTGTTGCATCTCCTGCGGTTGCAGGGGAAAGTACCCGGGGAGGGGGTGGTTTGGGTGGGAAGGGACGAGTTGACCATGGAGTTTCGGAGGGAATGGTCACTGCGGAAAGCAGAAAGGGGTGAACATGGGAAGATGTGGCCAGTAATGGGATCCCGTTGGAGGAGGATTATACGCTGTATGCGATGGCTGATGGGGTGGAAGGTGAGGACAAGGGGGACTCTGTCCTTGTTACGAATGGGGGAAGAGGGAGTAAGAGCGGAGCTGTGTGATATCGAGGAGACCCTAGTGAGAGTTTTGTCTATAATGTAAGAGGGGATCCCCCATTTCCTAAAGAATGAGGACATATCCGATGGCCTGGTATGGAACACCTCATCCTGGGTCCAGATGCGGCGTAGACGGAGGAATTGGGAGTAGGAGATAGAGTCTTTACAGGAAGCAGGGTGGGAAGAAGTGTAGTCAAGATAGCTATGGGAGTCGGTAGGTTTGTAGTTATTGTCGGTCAATAGTCTGTTTCTTGTGATGGAGATGGTGAGATCTAGAAACGGTAGGGAGATGTTGGAGATGGTCCAAGTGAATTTGAATGCCGGATGGAACTTAGTGGTGAAGTTGAGGAAGTCACTGAGTTCTGCATGGATGCAGGAGGTAGCACCAATGCAGTTGTCAATGTAGCGGAGGTAGAGTTTGGGGATGGGACCAGTGTACGCCTGGAACAGGGATTGTTTGACGTACCCTACAAAGAGGCAGGCATAGCTAGGGCCCATGCGAGTGCCCATAGCTACGCCTTGGATTTGGAGGAAGTGGGAGGAGTAAAAAGGAGAAGTAGTTGAGGGTAAATCAAAGGAGAAGCTGTTGAGGGTAAGTTCAAAGGATAGAATGCGCAGAGCTGGAGCCCAATAGCAAGCCCTAGGTCATGTACCTGCCACAACCTACCAACACAACATCAACATCTGTTTCCATTTCCTATGAACCTCGTAAATCCTCAGCAAGTATGGTTGTGAAATTAGAATCTAAGACTTTATGCTTATAGCTACAAAGCAGCTTCTAGTTTAAATATAGAACATGGAAACTGCTGATAAATTTTGTGATATGTCGGGCATTTGAAATAAAATGTGCTGTTACTTCCAGTTTTAGAAATGAGATTGAGCACTCATAATTAAGATATCAACTGGTTCTATATTCAGACGTATGAACTTGCATACAGATGAAAGTTGTTCCATGATCTTATGTTAGAATAGATTTTAAGATTTTAACAGCCACAGTAGAAAGGAGATAACATTTAATTTAGCGCACATTTACATTTGTGGTAAAGTAACACATTTAATGATATAAAATTATAGGCATAGAATTATAACAGTGAATTATAACAGAGAAAACTAGAATTATAACGTAGCAAAACATTTTCAAGCCTTTCATAGGTGTGTTGCCAAATATGAAACTACATTAAAGGATACAAAATGCTGGAGTAACTCAGCGTGTCAGGCAGCATCCCTAGATAACATGGATAGGTGATGTTTCGGGTCGAGACCCATCTTCAGACTCCAGCATTACGGGTCCTTTCATGTAGTAAGCAGCATCCTCAGTTCTTTGTTTCTGCATGAAACTACATTTGTAGATATCACAGTGGATGGCCAAAACTTTGCTCAAAGAGGTAGGAGATGAGGAACGTGGAGGTACGAGAGGTAAAGACTTCAAGTCTTGTTTGAAGAAAGGAAGTAGAGGAATTAAAAGTGAGATGCTGAAGAGGTCAGGATTAGAAATGAGATAAAATCACGCAAAATATTATAACAGAAGGAGATTGTTTAGTCCTTCACACTATGTTCATGTTGGTTGAAAAAGAGCTATCGGCTTAATCCATTTTCCAGTATTTGGACCATTGCCCCTAGGATCTCTCTTCCAGTGCACATCCATGTACTCTTTAAGTGTGGTTGCTGGCTTAATCACATCATGGAGTAGTGAACTCCAAACCTTATATCAATTTCTTCAATTTTATGCCCCAAATCTTTGACACTAGTACGAACAGAAATACCGTAGCTCACCCTATTTGCCGTCCAGGTACCTTGTAATTGCATACACCATATAAATCTCCCCTCACACTACAAAAGAGCACAAATCCACCCAATCCAAGCTGTAGCTCTCTCTTAGATGTTTTTATTGTTCATAAGTTGTAGGAGCAGAATTAAGCCATTCGACCCATCAGTCTACTCTGCCATTCAATCTTTCCCTCTCAACCCCATTCTCCTGCCTTCTCCCCATATTCCATGGCACTTGCTATTGTGACCAATACCAAGTTTGACCTTGCCCAGATCCATTCATTCTATATTAGATGTTCTCGAGTTCATGATATCTGTCATAAGCTTTCCTTTTTGCCTTATCTGACCGTTTTTTAATTGTCCAAGGAGCTTGCAGGCAATCTTACTGGAACGCGTGCATCCTGTTTTTATTTTAATCACTTTCCTGAAGGTCTCCTATTCCTCTCATTTTAATTTACCTTCAAGTATCTGAACATTTTACTAAAACATCTCAGCTGAGTGAAATTTGCTATCACTCAGTTTGCTCCTGTTTCATCTTTCATCGTTTCCACTATTATGCTAACTCTGTGCTCATTGCTGCAAACATCATCTCCCATTGTTATTGGGTGAATGGCAATAACTTGGAAAGATTTTTTAAGGCTGAAGGGACTGATCTTGAGTTGTATCCAGAGACAAATTCAACCCATTCAGCCCCATAAATCTCTCCCAGATATCTGCATTCATCCAGTAACAGTGGGAGAGTATTTTGTGGTCCTGACCCGAAATGTCACCTATCCCTGTCCTCCCGAGATGCTGCCTGACCTGCTCATTTACCACAGTGCCTAGTCCTTTTTTTTTAGTAAAGCAGCATCTGTACTTCCTTGTGCCTCCAAGTCTAAACAAGGGAGGCCAATAAAGAGTATCTTGGTCAAATCTTAAGATAATAAAAATGTAGGTCAGTGTTTCAACGCATTTGATTGCGACAAACAGATTGGGCAATATTCGATTCGAAGAGTAATAAAGTTGTACAGCATAGAAACAGGCACTGCGGCCAACCAGGTCTATGCTGGCCAAGATGCCTACACTGATTCCGCATCTCTCTGTGAAGTACCTAAACGGATGCCTCTTAAATATTGCAACGGTTCCAACCTCCACCACCTTCCCTGGTAGCTCATTTCAGATACCAACTAGTCCTTGTGTGAACATTTACCCCTCAGAACCCCTTCAAGCCTCTTCCCTCTCACCTTAAATATTGCATCCTTGATCCTTTCTCTGTGCACTGTGGTCGTCTTGATTGTAATCATATATAGACTTAAGGGCCTGTCCCACTTGGGTGTCATTTGTGAATCCCAAAAGCCTGGGGCGCCGCGCACGACCCCGCGTCACTGCCTACGCTACCACGCCTCACCACGCGCCATGCACACATAATGCATGCCATGCGCACATCACGACGCGCGCGCATCGTGACGCGTAAATAATGTTGCGTAAATAATGCGCCAATGACGCCCAAGTGGGAGAGGCCCTTGATCTTTAACTGGATAGCACGCAAACAAAAGCTTTTTACTGTACCTTGGTACACGTGACAATAATCAACTATACTTCTTCTTCTTATCGAGTCCACACGTAAGATTAGAAGTTGTTCAGCCAGAGCTGATCACACTTCTCGGCATCTGCATACAATGGTGCCTGTCTTGCGTTTCTTGTGCTTTTTGTGCATGGTGGTGGAAAGATTGCTGAAAACAGGGCCGCAACGTGAACGCTCTTTCCTTGACCCCCATCAACTATACTAAAAACTAAACTAAAACCCTTTTAATTTGGGACACATTTACCATGGGAAACATTCATTGTCTATCTGTGGTACATATTATTTTATCTACTTCTATCATGTCATCTCTCAGCGTCCTTTTATCGACTATTGAGGTCAAAATGATCTATCCTCAGTAAAAAAAAGTATACAATCCTAAACAAAACCTGTGGTCAAATATCACCACAAGGTTCCATGTGGCCTTATTTGGTTTAGGTCTTTGGCTCAGGTGACAAATTGAACCAATAGATAGGAAACATTGTTTATGGTAAGACAGTGTCTAATATTCTATAGTTGTAGAAATTTCTGTATATTCAGTGCTAGAGACCAGGAAGTGTAAGAGCTTGGAAAACAGTAGCAAGGTCAAAAGAGATGTTGGTGAATTGGAGCTCAAAATCAAAATAATTTGTTTGGAAACTGACAATCTTTTCTCAGACATTGCCTCCAAGTAGCAACATATAAATGAAATGATAACTGTTGTCAGAGCCTAAATTTTGCTTCCTCATATTAGTGTTACTTTTGTTCATATTCATTTTCATTCATATTTTTGTAGAGATGGTCAAAACATTTGCAGGAGTCATGTTATATTATTTTGCTGCCTGAAAAATAACTTTTATATTATAAATGAAAATAATAACGGTGACCAGATTGTATCAGATTTGCATGAAATAAAGACGTTATGGTAAATTCCACTTAGTCTCTACTTGCTTTTGATCTTTACCGCTGACGGAGACCTAGTTTAACATCAGCATAAATTTATCCAGCAAGCAGTCTCTTGCTATCTGCTCGATTTGATACTTTGCTACAGATAACTTTCAGCCCACTGGCTTGATCGTTATCTGTACGCAAATGTTGTTTAATTCATATTTTTTTATGATTCATGTCTTTATTGTCAGTGTTCAAATGTCAGGCATTAAAACCCCGTCAGATTTTCTGACCTTTAAGAGAATATTTTATAAACTAGTTTCATTAGTTCCACAGAAGACACACTTTAAAACTTTTTGATTCTATAAAGTTTAGTTTAGATCTTATCTCTCTCTTATTACTTGCAAACATTTCTATCACCATAAATGGTATTGCAGAAAATTGAGCTCATTAAAGTAGGTGGTCTCAATTCGGTACAAGGATTGAACGAGGAAGAGCAATGTAATTTTCTTCTCAAAGGCCAATGGAAATCTAAAAATCTCACGAGAGTCTCTTGTTGGTGTGGATTGATAACTTTCAAGGTGAAGGCATAAACAAATAACCCAATGAATGCGATTTAGAAGCGGATCTGCCGCTATCAGTATATACAAGAACCTGACTGGAGGCCATCTGTGAAATTATTTACATTGCAGTAGGTTTGCAATTCAACAAGTTTGCCACCAAATTTGATCCCTGCTTTTCAATGTAAAATATAAAATCATCGCAATGAAAAGCTTTCAATTCCCTCGGTTTCCTGCACGAGCGATAAATGAGCACATTGTGATGAAGCAGATACTGTAAGTAACGTGTAATCCAGAACACAGGATGTGGTGCAATTTTACAGATGCAGGAAATGTTGGTTATTCCGAAGCACAAGTAACTACATTATGAATTGTGCCTTGACCGGATGGCACCACCTGGAATTTAAAATATTTTGTATTCATGCTCAGCTGAGCCGATGTTTGCATTACATAACTGTCAACTGTGCAGCAAATAACTTGAGTCTTTCTTCAGTTTGCAATGTGCTCTACTGAATCGCATGATGGTTCAGCCCTTAACTGGATGCTCCCCCTTGTATAACACAGGTCGGTTTCCTGTATTCTGCTCAGTTACTTGGTGCTACTCATTGTGAGAGTGCAGTACTCTCTTATTTCATACCTCCATGTGGCATAGAAGGAGGCCATCTGGCCCAATGTGTGGGCTGACAGAGGATTCCCATCAGTCGACTTACTTTCAACAACGAACAACCCCCGATACTGTTCATCCTGGCTAAATTGCACCAGCTAGGACTTCAAAATGGGGTTAAGTTTCAGGGTTGCTGGGAGATTTGGTCAAATTGGAATTACTCTCTGCAGAGCTGGGACAAGCTGCGGAGAGGTGTGTGTGTCTGGAGCTTAGATACAATTTGCAAGCAAAGAATGGGAAGCTCTGCAAACCCGTTCAATCTGGTGTAAAATGCATAGAACGGATTGAATGGCTGCAAACCAGACATACACCTTGAAAATAGTTGTAAATAATGTTGCAGAGTTTGACTTTGCTAAGTGTTGATTGGATGAGGTGTTGAGCCTTGTCTGAGTTTCCTGTTAATCAGGGTAAATGTTTCCAAGTTGACTTCTCTCGAAGTCCGTTGTGAATGCAATGTATCGAACTGTTGTATTATTGGGTTAGGGAAATGCCTGTTATGTATGGGGTTATTCAATATCTGTAATTGGGTGATTAAGAGACCACCCCCATGTGGTTTGGCCCCTCGAGGTCCCGGGACATATAAAAGTCTGTGATCACAAGGCTCAGGGTCGATCTTTTGGAAGAGCGCCAGGGACTGCGTAACCATCTGGAGTGCCTCTGTCTGAGTGAGGCCTAGAGGGCTTGAACAGGCAAACGCGAGGATCGAACCCGCGGTGGGTTCAGTGTGCGATCTGTGACGCGCTTTTGGTAAAATAAAATTTAGTTGTTTCAAGTGCTTGATTTAGTGTTTTTACTGAAACTAGACTGGGGGGAAGCTTAAAAACGAGCAATTATCAATACTTCCACAACCACTTCTACTTGGGGGCAAATCACAAATGTCAATGAATCCACTAACCCGCAGATCTTTGGTGTGTGAGAGGAAACCTGTGCAGTATCAAGGGGGAATCTAGATTAAGATGTAGAAACAAAGAGCTGCAGATGTTGGTTTATGCCAAAGATGCTGGAGCAACTCAGCAGGTCAGGCAGCATCTCTGGAGAAAAAGGATGGGTGATGTTTCGGGTTAGGCCCATTCTTCAGACTCCGTCTTCAGCATCTGAAGAAGGGTCCCAACCCGAAACATCACCCATCCTTTTTCTCCAGAGATGTTACCTGACCCACTGAGGTACTCCAGCCCTTTGTGTCTATCATAAGCATAGCATAGCATTATAGAGCATGGAAACAGCCCTTTCAACAATTTATCTATCCTCACCAACCTGCTTATTTATGCTAATCCAATTTGCCTGTTTTTGGCCCATATCTCTCTAATCCTGTCCTATCCATGTATCTGTCCAACTGTCCTGTAAATGATGTTATTGTACTTGTTTCCAGCATCTCCACAAACTCTACACAGACTGTGCATAAGATCAGGATTGAATCCAGGTAACTAGATCTGTAATTTCAGTCAATGGTGCAGTAAAGACTTGAGGAAAAGGATCCAAGATAACATCCAAGCCTGGCGACTCTTTGTGTGCTGGTCACAGAAGTGGATCTGCAATCACGCATTATAAAACTTACATAAAATTAATGCCATTCAGGGCTGGTCGCTGAAAAAATTGCCAGGTGTCTAAGTCTTATTTAGAAACAGTGAGAAACCATACATCAACTGAAGTTGGCGGTGTCAGGAAAAGAAGAGAAATCTGACACCTAGTGAAAGGTGTCATCTTGACTTTTCACACATTGTGGAAACTTGGCTTCAATAAGTGGGTATTTTCTATAAATAAACCATTTATTTTGAAGCCAGTATTACATGTAAAACTGATGTGCACCCCAAACTGTGAGATTGCAATTATTTACCTGTATGTTTCTCACCCATGTATGGTTCATGTCAGTCCATACAGGCACCCATGCAAATATTAATTTGCACAACTCATTAAGGCTATCCTTAACACCAGGGCAAGGAAAAGCCAGCAAAGTCCGGTCAAGGATAGTCAGAAGGACATCAAAGAGGTAGATAGTTCAGCACTGCTCTCTGGTTGTGGTAGGATGACTCAGTTGCCTGATAACAGCTGGGAAGAAACTGTTCCTGAATCTGGTGGCGTGCGTTTTCACACTTCTATACCTTTTGCTTGACGGGAGAGGGGAGAAGAAGGAGTGGTCTGGTTGCGACTCGTCCTGATTAGTTCTGCTGTTGCTCCTCCTACCCCCAAATCCAAGGATAGACTTCCCCTGGTCGTTCCCTTTCACCCCACCAGCCTCCACATCCAACATATCATTCTCCGACATTTACACCACCTGCAACCTGATCCTGCCACCAGTCACATATTCCCATTCCTGATCCTGCTGCCTTCCGCAGAGACCACCCCCTCTTGCATCTCCTTGGTTCACGAATCGCTTCCCACCTAAAGCACCCCCTCCCCAGGTATTTCCCCCTTCAACCGCAAGAGATGTTCCTATGTGCCTGAGATGTATCTGTGCCACTAACTCCTCCCTCACATCCGTCCAGGGACCCCAACAGTCCTTCTAGATAAGACAGAGATCAATGTGCACCTTCTCTAACTTTATTTACTGCATTTGGTGTTCCCAATGTGACTTCCTATACATTGGCGAGACGAAGCATAGATTCGGTGACTGGGTCGCCAAATACTTGGGTCTGCCTGATGGATCTCCCATTTGTTAACCATTTTAACTCCTCTTCCAATTCCCCATACTAACCTATGTCTCCTCCACTGGCAGGGTGAGGCCACACCCAACTGGAGGAACAACACCTCAGTTTCCACTTGGATAGCTTACAACAACAATATGAACATTGAATTCTCCAATTTCAAGTAATTAACCTACATACAATTCCCCCTCCCCCCCCCCCCCCCACACACTTTTATCGCCCTATCTTTCGTGTGTCATATCTGAATTAGAACCCATTTCTCCTGTTCCCATCCCCTTCCACCTACAATATATTCCTTCCACAGCCTTCATAATTCACACCTCTTCAAATTTAGTTAAATTTAGTTTATTATCACGTTTAGGCTAATTAACCTACATGTCTTTCTGATGTGGAAGGAAAGCAAACCACCCAGAGGAAATCCACACAGTCATAGAGGGAACATGCAAACTCCACACCAATAGCACCCGAGGTCAGGATCGAGCCCGGGTCTCTGGTGCTGTGGGGCAGCAGATCTACCAGCTCTGCCATCCACCTTTTTTTTATTTTTTCAATATTTATAATGAATTTATAGCCAGGTGGATGCCCAATTGATACCAAATCCCAACCCCTAAACTTACAGCACAGAAACCTACAATGTAATGAGGTGCTTAGTTCATGATCGTCAACAGTAACCTCCTCCCATTGCCCTAGTTCAGATATTAAGCACAATGCAGCAAGTGAGAGGCTCAGACTAAAGTGTTGAAAAGTAGCCATTTGGAAACCAATGGAATAGCAAGTCTCCAGCTATGGTGTAAAGAGTTTGATAAATGTTTTGTTTAGGAAAGAACTGCAGATGCTGGTTTATACTGATGGTAGACACGAAAAGCTGGAGTAACTCAGTGGGTTAGGAGGCATCTCTGGAGAAAAGGAATGGGTGATGTTTCTGGTCAGAATCCTTCTTCAGACTGAATAATGGAAGTGCTGGAAGGGGTAAACTGGAGGCTAGAAAATGCCAGAACAAATCAGGACTGACAACAGATGACCTCACGAAGGGTGGAGTCCATAATAGCCCATTGTTGGCTGGGGAAGATGCGCTAATGAGAGGGATACAAAGATGCGAACAGTTGAAAAGCGAGGTCAACTAGAGAGGGGAGGTGAGGGCATGCGGGTGTTTCTTGAATTGTTGTTATGTCCAATACAGTATATGTGGTGATGTGCATCAGATCCCTTCAGCATACACTTGGCAGTTTTCTTCTGTTTGACTTGTAATGCAGCCCATGTGGGCATCTCAAACACTACCCAATTCTCCTTCCCTTGTTTTGACAGAGCACTTCATGTAAACAAAAGCATGTTGTGGATCTTGTTGGTCATATCCATCCTTTCTGTGGCTTTACAGGCTCCCGTTTCATCTTGGTAAGCTCTTTCCATTATTGATGTTGTTTCTCAAGTTTTCTTTATTTCCAACTAGAATACAGCACAGCAAAGTATACGATCATTCACTTTAGGTGAAGGAATAAAGGCATAGACTATTTTCTAAATGGGGAGACGATTGAGAAATCGAAGGTGCAAAGGGATTTGGGAGTGCTGGTGCAGGATCCCCAAAAGATTAATTTGCAAGTTAAATCAGTAGTAAGGAAAACAAAAACGATGTTAGCATTCATTTAAAGAGGACAGGAATATGAAAGCATGAAAGTAATGCTGAGGCTTTGTAAGGTGCTGGTCAGACCACATTTCTAATTTTGTAAGCAGTTTTGAATCCCATATCTGAGGAGGGATGTGCTGGTATTGCAGAGGGCCCAGAAGATGTTTATGTGAATGATCCTGGGGATGATTGAGTTAATATACAAAGAGTGTTTGATGGCTCTGGGCCTGTACTCACTGGCGTTTAGAAGAAAGAGGAGGATTTCAATGAAATCTACTGGATAATGAAGTGGACATGAAAAGGATGTTTCCAGTAATGGGAGAGTCTAGAACTAGAGAGCACAGCCCTAGAACAAAAGGATGTACCATTAGAAAGGAGATGAGGAGGAATTAATTTAGTCAGAGGATGATGAATCTGTGGAATTCATTGGCACTGATGGCTGTGGAGGCCAAGTCATTAGGTATTTTCAAACCAGGGGTTGTTGATGAACAGTAACATCAAAGGTTACGTGGAGAAAGAGAATAGGAATGAGAGGGAGAGATAGATCAGCCATGATGGAATGACAGAGCAGACTCAATGGGATGAATGACCTCATTCTACTCCTATATCTTGTGATAGGCACACTGAGACCAAAGTGCCACACATCACGTGACAATCTCTCAGGAATATTTGAGAAATGAAAGTACAGTCGTGTCATTGAAGTTTTAGATTTTGATCCCAGCATCTGGAGAAATTTGTCTCCAAACTTGACTGAGTTTTATGGACGAATCTTGTACCTACAGCTTTTGCCTAGATTCTATGGAAGTTGTGTCTGCCTGCAAGAATCATTCTAACCAGTCACCTTTCAGCAAACAGGAATAATTGCTAGGACGCTTGTAGTCAATGATTGAAACTTCACTGATGATCTAATGGAATGATACAAGACACAAGTTACATATTAGTTGTGACTATCCAATGTAGTATGTTGCATTGTAAACATTTAACTTGTTTTTTATTAATCTATTCTTGGCCATTTGCGAAATTGAAAGAAAATTCTTTCTATTAGAGATTCACACTATGGAAATTGATGCTTATCTCAAAACCAGGCAGATGTGTCACATTAAAGGTGTTGGTTAGTGAAGGTGGTCACCTTGCTAACCTCAAAATCATCAGCACATCCTCACTGTGAGCCAACAAGTCAATCTGTTAACCTCATTCTTTTTTTCAATAACATCTACACAAAATAAGAAGAGAAATAACAAGAAAGCTATTAACTCAGGCCTTGTCGATAAAATTAAGGGATGGAAGCGTTAGTGTAGGGGGCATTTCCTGGATTTTGTAGAGCTTGTCACGGCTCAGGAGAACATGTGTTACCACACTTTTAGGTACTGCTATGTACATATTATTACAATTGCAGGTTCTGAAGCAACTAGCTTCACTTGCATCATGGGAAGAGGAAAGCACAGGAGTCTGTGTGACTTTAATTGATGGGGGAGGGACGGTCGCTGAGTTTAATTTTTGCGGCACTCTCCGCGGTCTTGGCATTTGTTCACACAATGCCCAGCCCAGATCTGCCCACATCAACCCAGCCCAGATATCATGAACTCCGAACAAACTATATTAACAATGCTTTCTTGTTTTGTGTCTTTAGTCTGTGCCTTGCTTTTCTTCCGCTGATTAGGCTGTGATTTGCGTTATCACATCCATAAACGTGACAACGCTGTGCACTTCTTCTCTCCTTCCACATTCACCACTGGCATTATCTAAAACAAAAACCACAAAAGAGGAGATGTTAGAATGCTCCAGGAGACTATTGACGATGTCGGTAGCGAGGAACCAAAGATCACTCAACAATGATAGATGCAAAAAGCTGGAGTAACTCAGCGTGTCAGACAGCGTCTTTGGAGAAAAGGAATAGGTGACGTTTCCGGTCGAGACCCTTCTTCAGACTGAAAGTCAAGGCTCAGAATGAAGAAGTGTCTCGACCTGAAACGCCACCTATTCCCTTTCTCCAGAAATGCACCAGTCTGAAGAAAGGTCACAACTGGAAGCATCACCCATTCCTTCTCTGCAGAGATGTTGTCTGACACACTGTTATTCCAGCTTTGTGTCTAACTTCGGTTTAAGCCTGCATCTGCAGTCCTTTCCGACACAATGACTCAACAATGATAGCTGTCAGAGAGGAAATTAAATAATAAGATAGAGTGGTAGTGAGGATGAGGCAACAAAAGTCTGAGAAGGACAAGGATGAATGACAGCAGGAAGAACAAGTGAGAGAGAAAGGGAAGGATGGAGACAGGAGATACAAGTGGGAATGAGGTGAGAGAAACAGAATGGAGAGGAATGCAATGCATCTATTAATCACTTTGCCGTTTCAAATGTGCTTGTTCCAACCCACTATCACAACCCAGCAGGTTAGTGAATTTTTAAACAATGGACAATTACCATCGTGAAAAATGGCCACCTGGATGGCACAGATATACCAAAAACAAATGGCCTGAATTCTGTAAACTTCAGGCCTTCAAAGAATCAGTTATGTAATGTCCCCTGCACTTCAATTTGCAAAGAAAACAATGAAACCAAGCTTGACTTACCGTGAATTTGTCCGTGAATGATTAACACAAAGTGATTCAGTGCCAAAGCTTGGGTGATTTTTCCAAGGGTGTCATTTAAACTCACCTATTGAGGGAATAGAAAAGTTGATAAAGTGACTCTATATTGATATTTAACATCTCTTGTTTGAATCACATTATTAAAATTAAAATGAAGACCATAGGATAGAACAAGTGTATGGATGATTGTGAACGTTGACAAATCGTTGGTGCTCCTTTAGTTTAGATGAGTTTAGAGATACAACGGGGAAACCAGACCTTTAACCCACCAAGGCCTATCCTATGTATGAGGAACAATTTATAAAAGCCAATTAACCTACAAACCTGTATGTCTTTGGAGTGTGGGAGGAAACCAGAGCATGCAGAGAAAACCCACGCAGTCACAGGGAGAACGTGCAAACTCCGTATAGGCAGCACCTGTAGTCAGGATCAAACCTGATAACTCTACTACTGTGCTGCCCCAAATTGCAAATAAATCACTTGAAACATTTGTTGCACTTTCAGCCGGTTGCAAAAATAGAAGCAGAATACATGATAGATTTGACCCGAAATATATTGGCTTAGATTAGACAAAAAGGAAACTTCAGAAGGAAGATGGTCTTCTGATTCTGGCTAAAATGAACTTGAAAGGTTCAATTCCTAAGAAAAACAAATATCAGCTTAACTAAGTTAGTAGCCCAATACCCAAAGGCTAACTTCAAAATAGCCAAAAAATAAAATCTAAAATAAAAGATAGCAAAATCATTTTATCAACATCCATTTTCTTAGGTGGTAGACACACTGTTTTTTGTGACTTACGCAGTCAATATACTGTGCCACACTCTCATATCAAGATAGTTTAAATATGAAGAGAGATTTATATTAATGTGATCTTAGTCTCAGCGTGCAAGTCCTGATTTAGATGCATCTCTCTCTTCTGTCATGTTGCCAAGGGGGACAATTAGGAGTACAACTCCTGAGAGAGAAATTGAGTGAACTTTTAAAAATGTTTTAAAAGTAGCCAAGGAGTAGCGGATGCTTCTAGAGGTGTGGATCTGTCGGAGGGCGTGTGAACAAAGGGGAGACCCAGCAAGGGCCGATGAGAAAGATGGGGAGCCTTTTGCCATGCAAACACAAACATATAAAATTCTTAAGGGATTGGACAGGGTAGATGCAGGAAAAATGGTCCCGATGTTGGAGGAGTCCAGAACCAGGGGTCACAGATTAAGAATAAGAGGTAGGCCATTTAGGACTGAGATGAGGACAAACTTTTTCACCCAGAGAGTTGTGAATCTGTGGAATTTCCTGCCACAGAAGGCAGTGTAGGCCAATTCACTGGATGTTTTCAAGAGAGAGTTAGAAATAGCTCTTAGGCCTAACAAAATCAAGGGATATGGGGAAAGCAGGAACAGGGTACTGATTTTGGATGATCAGCCATGGTCATATTGAATGGTGGTGTTGGCTCAAAGGGCCAAATGGCCTACTCGTGCAACTATTTTCTATGTTTCTATGTGTAGCAGCAGGCAGTGGACAAGAATTTTCGGTGTAACTTTGTCGGAGCCAAAACGTGGCGAGACTTGTGTACTGCCGAAGTGAGGTCTGCAACATGATTTCCACTAGATTGAATGCAAAACAAAACATCTCACTGTACGTAGTGTCACTGAATTCCCAACCCCTTATTTATATACTCCACCTGGTGGTATAACAACAGAAATGATTTAACAACGCAAACATGGTACTGATGCACACTGCTGTGTTAAAGTTTGAAGCATGAAGGTGCTGCATTCGCAACACAATGTGAAACGACATTCAAGAAATCGATTAGCCCTCTAAAGTAAATTTGACTTTGTGTAGAATTATTTCAAAAATGCAAATCTATAATCCACTTAAATTACTGTAAGGTCAAAAATAATGAAGACATTTTATGCCAAAGTTTCACTCAATTAATCTTTTTAATCCAGCTTTCCTTTCAATGAAGAGATTTAATTTACTTCTACCTTGAGTTTTTTTTAATATATTAGGTTTTATATCCTAATTTCCTTTCCTAAATGCTATCGATGATAGGTAAATTATTACTCAAAAATATTTGATGATTATTTTAAAAGGTCTATAGGTTTTTAAAAATATATATATATTCAAGTCATTGTGAGGTGGCACAGTGGCAAAGATGCTGCCTTACTGCCCCAGAGACTCGGGTTCGATCCTGACTACCGGTGCTGTCTATACGGGATTTGTACGTTCTCCTCGTGACCGCGTAGGTTTTCTCCTGGTGTTCTGGTTTCCTCCTACACTCCAAAGACGTACAGGTTTGTAGGTTAATTGGCTTCGGCAAAATAGTAAATTATCGCTAATGTGTAGGATAGTGCTAGTGTATGGGGTGATCGCTGGTCGGCACGGACTCGGGGGGCCGAATGGCCTGTTTCCGTGCTGTACCTCTAAAGTCAAGCTTACAGAATGCACATATAGCACAAGAGGAAATGGTCCTACCTTACTGAAGCGGTTGTAAATAATTTTCATCACAGTGTCCGTGAGCTGCAGCTTCCCATCATGAATTAAAGACTCCATGTTCCCTAATGTGACTATACCTTGTATCATGCTGCATATAAATCAAATACAATATTTATTTTCTTACATATCAAAATATGTTGGTAGTCTGTTTACCAGCTTGTGTTCCAGCAATTATACATTGGCACTTCAGATTTATTTAAAGGGGTAAAGGAGGTTTCAAATTGTGTCTAACTTGCTTTGTGGGTGGAAGTAGAAGCTTAAAGCCAGCAAACCATCAAGTAATCAAATTAAGTCCATTGAAACTTCTTGCACTTTCACCCACTGGGTACGTGTCATAGAATCATTTGATCATGACTAGATGGAGGAATTAAATCATAGAACCATTCTAGTTTTTCACTTGCTCCCATTCCGGGCCTTACACCCCAGTTGCAACACAGTCAGTTTTGTGAAGCACATAAGCTCTGTGTTTGGGAATGGTTGGTTCTATTTATGGAGCCAAAAGGTCCATATGCTCAAGATAGACACAAAGTGCTGGAGTAACTCAGTGGGTCAGGCAGCATCTCTGGAGAAAAGGAATAGGTGACATTTCGGGTCGAGACTCTTCTTCAGACCCAAATGCTTAATGGTTGTCCTTTCAGCAGCCTTTTTGTCCTCTGCCATCATTATCACTCTGTGCCATGTTTTCTATGCTTGTACAACGAGAAAATCTGGAAATTGTACATTGCCCTCCTATGCCTTATAAAATACATATGGGGAAATAATACTGTCACCATCTCTCCAATCTAAAAAGTAACATTTTAATAGGTCTGACATTTTAAAACAGGCGATGCTGGAAATCAGAAATATAAACAGAAAATGTTGGAAACATTGAACACGTCAGGCAGCATCTATGGAAAGATAAACAGTTTACATTTCACCTCCACGATCCTTCATTAGAACTACACCTCTTTTTGCTGATGCTGCCTGACATTCAAATATTTCCAGCAATTTTTTTTTCATTTCAATTTAACAGGTCTTTTCCTTCTTCCAATAAGTTCTTAGCCTGTCTTCACAGCCCATTTTATTTTACAGGTTTCTATTTTGTTGACTGATATTTTATCTTGGATATCCTTAAGAAAACGACATTACCCTCATCAACCCTATCTATTAGCTTAAGAACAACAACCTGGCTGCTCAACACCCGGCTTGAGATCTAACTATTCCTTTGGTTTATGTTTCATTCGCAAGAAGAAGAGCTTAAGAAGAAATCCAGTCAGTGTTGTCAAATGGAATTTGCTTCAACCAAATTTATGCTGGTTCTCCTGTTCCACTTCTGACTTCTCTAAATAATTAGAGAATATTTATCAGATATTTTCCTTGAGGTTTTCCCTCCATAGATCCTTCCTCCAACTGTGTGATTTTTGCTGAAAAATATATTGTTGCCCACATGCTACAAAGATGATGAATAATTTTATCAGGTCTCCAGTTTTAAGCAGCTTGGACCAATGAAAGGTTATAAGAAAGACCAGTGCTTTTTTTTTAGACAAGAAGGTGATGGTACATATGACTAATAATCATCCATGTTATGTGGCTGGAAGCCAAAATATTAATGTTCAATATTTTAGAGATGCTGATGCTGCTTTCACCAAATCAACATTTGAAACCAAACATACTTACCCACAGGAGTCAACGACTACTGCATTGGCCGAGCTCTTCAGTTTAAGCGTCTGGATAACATCGTCGCAGGAAACAGTGGAAGCGACAGTCTGAACTGTGGGAAGCTTAAGCTGATTTATCGGTGTATCCCACCAACTACAAAGGATAAAATAAATGAATCAATAATCAAAACATTAGATGAAGTTCTTCCTGATACCTTGAGCTTGCTATTTTAGTGATTGCTATGGTGCATGGTAACATTTTTCATCGTGGCCATACGAATCTTCATTGCCTTTCTAGGAACCAAATATGACCCCATTTCCTATGTCTAGCCTCCATTATTACTCTTAACATTCCGATTTTCACACCAGTAGAATTCACTTCCAGAAACTCAAGGTATATATCCCATAGCCATCTCTTTTTTTCCAGACTCATTCTTTTAATAATTTGTGCACCTTTTAACACGTTGGCGTTACATTCGAAGGAGTATTGCATATAAACAAAAAACAAAAATAAGATTGATCTTCCCTGCAGCCCATGGCACCATTCAATAATCTGATGACTGACATGATCTTGCCCTCAGCTCCAGTTTCCTCCAGGTTCTCTACAACCCTTGATCCCCTTATAGGCCAATGTTCTGCTTAACTTGTTCTTGAATGTCAAGGATTGAATTTCCACACTCAAGGGTAGATCCAAACTTTCTTGATCTGAGATTCCTTATCATCTCTTTTGTATATTTTGTATTAAGGCAGCACAGTGGTGCAGCGGTAGAGTTGCTACCCAATGCTGTCAGAGACCCGGGTTCAATCCTGATCAAGGGTGCTGTCTGTATGAATTTTGTAAGTTCTCCCTGTGACCGCGTGGGTTTTCTCCGGGGTCTCTGGTTTCTTCCCACACTTCAAAGATGTGCAGGTTTGTAGGTTAATGGGCTCAGTAAAATTGTAAATTGTCCCTAGTGTACAGGATAGTGCTAGTGTACAGGGATTGACTTGGTGGGCCGAAGGGCCTGTTTCCACACTGTGTTTCTATAGTCCATAAAAAGAGAGTATAAATTCAGAATAAGCATCCTTATTCTGTACCTCAGTACACGTGACAATAATAAACTAAACTAAACCAAACTAGTTCTAGATTTCCCGCACAAGAGGAGACATCTGACGTACAACAATCACCTTCATTACACAGAATCCTGTTATTAATTAAGATCTCAGAAAACTTTGAAGCCATACCTTTTTTGGTTATTCTCCAGATATGGAAATCCTTTCTTTTCCATCCAATTGTCACTAAGAAATTTTGACCTACATCAGAGTACATCAAAGATGAAACAAATGCTCAGCTTAAATACAAAACTTTAAACATTCAGATATATTAAATTCCTGAATCCTTATGTTAGTTCACATATAAACTGTAATCTAAAATCTGCATGAAAATGAGGCTGACTTTAAATGTTAATAGTTTTGTCAACCTTTGCAAATGTTCCATTATTCAACACTGGGTAAGTGTTTGATGTTAATGTTGAAACCCTAGTGCATCACCCACTCGCTCTATCCACTAACGCAGAGTAATGTATGAGCGCATTTTCATTTGTCGACTTACTGGTAGATATTGCTCTGCTCCAAAAGCACTGGGAATGGAGCATTGGGTGACATGATATCAGTGCATCAGCAAGCCTGCACTGTCAAAATGGCTGAAAGGAACTAGCTGGCTAAGCCATACCCTGAGGCTTTACTGGCTGTCAAAGCTGAGTACTCTGAATGATTCTGAATGTTCATGACATGGAGAGCAGTGGAAACAATAAACTTCCTTTAAACTTATGAGATTGCACTAAAGGTTGAATGACTAGAAATTGGATTGTATGTGATAAAACATTAAGAGTTTAGTAATCATAATTAAATGAGCCAAAAAGGTACTGCAACTTAAATCCAGTCACAAAGAAGCACTAAAATTGGGATTGCTAGATTTTCAGCAGGACCTCACCAACTTCATTGATCTCACAATATTAGGTATTACCCTGTATTACATGGGAATTAGAGAAGGGCTACAGCCCTTAAAGGCACTGCTACAACACTCCTTGGCTTTTAGGAGTGAGAAGAGGGAACATTGGCTGTAAGTGAAAGAAAGACAGCTCCCACATTCAATCAAAAGGGACACGCAAGTCCTGGTGAGTAATATACATGTGCATCAGGGGGGTGAGGAGACCCGGCAAATTCACCAGAAGACAAGCCGTGCAGTAGGTGGCAACAATCACCAATTACCAAGTGGGGCAATCCCTGCGCCAAGCAGCAATGCGGAGAGAACGTCACGGTGAACGTTTTTCAAATAGTCGGCTGCTTAAATCAGCGGAGCATGACTTTCTTTATTAATGCAGATGGACCTGAACTCATGGAATGTCAGGGAACCTTGTGTTATCTAGGCTTCAGCATGAGTATCCAATGATGGGAATGGGGCAGGGTGACGGGGTGGAGTGAAATGAGTGAAGATGGGAGAAATGGAAGGACACCAAGTACACTGGGATGTGGGGCTGGAAACACATTATGTTGCAGAATTCCATGTTCATACCATTGGGTTGTAAGCTACCAAGTGGAATAAGAGGTGCTGGTCCTCCATTTTGCATGTGGCCACACTCTGGTAATGGAAGTGGACAAAGACAGAAATGTTGGTTTGAACATGGAAGTGGAGTTAAAATGGCTAACAACCGAGAGATCCAACAGGCCTTGATGGACAGAGTTCAGTTTGTTCTTCGCATTATATTCTACGCCAGTGAGGAAGAGGAGACACTAATTCAATGCGAGGTTTGGCCCTTGACACATGCAGGTACTGAACGTCCTGGTATTTTAAACACAGCGCCTTGGAACTACTGACATTATCCAGGAAGTCCGACCCATTACTGTGCTCCAAAATCTCTCGGCAGATCTAGCATCAGTGGAACTCTATACTGAGCCCTTCAGGAACTAGAGCGTTTGAGTAAAGATCACGTTCTTTACAACTATTCAATGTAAGGAATAAATCATTTTAAAGACTTGCATGTAATTCCGGATGGTGTCTGGGAGTATCACAACACAGCGTTGGCCTTCTTTCAAATCTTTTGCGACTGCAATACCCGCACACATGGCACTGCCAGAACTTCCACCTGCACAACAAGAAAGATGGAAACTAAGAGTTACTCACAGTCTTGCATCAATCATTCATTGACTTCAATTTGCACTAAGGTAAAATATTGACATATTATTCAGTTCACTCCAGCAAAGGGCTGCACTATATCCTAGATTTTAATGCAAGGCTGCAATTAAGCAATTAGTATTTCATGTTGTCAGGAGACAATTGGAGGACAAAGTTCAAAGAAGTTTGATGGGCACGGATGGTTGGCCAACATCTGAGGCTGTGTGCTGAGAGGAATGGGTCCTGTTGGAAGACTGGTAAATAGTACAAAAATTCAAATCAGGACTTCCTCATTTGTATACTCAAACGGCAACATTGACGTTAGATATACAGCGTGGAAACAGGCCCTTCAGCCCACCGAGTCCGCGCCGGGCAGGGATCGCCCTATACACTAACACTATCCTGCAAACGAAGGACATTTTACAATTTTACCAAAGCCAATTAACCTACAAACCTGCACGTCTGTGGCATGTGGAAGGAAACCGGAGAACCCAGAGGAAACCCATGTCACAAGGAGAACGTGCAAGCGCCATACAGGCAGCACCCGTAGTCAGGATCAAACCCAGGTCTCTGGCACTGTAAGACAGCAACTCTACAGCAGCACCACGACTTAAATGGTTCACCTAAAGTGCCAAAGGTGCAGTCTGACCTGCTGGAAGTTTCAAGCACTTTTTTAATCCATGATTTTCTGCATTTATCCAAATTTCTTCACAATAGGTTTCTTCATTTTGCTAACAACAAATGTTAATTTAGCTGATCCATTCTTCCTTGTTTTCCACATCCTCCTTACTTAAATAATTGTTGCTAATACAAATCTGCTGAGATTAAAATTTTGGAAGATCATCTTTAATAAATGTGTTGTCTCTGCAACCATCTCTTTTAGTGTTTGAGAAGCAATCTCTCAACAACAGATCAGACTTTTCTCCAGTTTTAATGCCCTGACTCTCTCCAAAACATGGTCCAGAAATTTGTCCCATCTTAATGCCCTATCTCCAATACATGGTGATGTAAATTGCATTAACTTTGTTCAGTCTCAGAAACTATGTTTTCTCCCTCTTGTTGCTACATTTATTGTATCTTCTGCATTTGTTTAATGGTTCAGCTACACTCTTATGTACATATTATTTCTCCCATCACTGTGTCAATGGCATACACTCTTACACTTGATAAATAACATAAATATCACCAGTGACTATCAAAGAACTATTTGGGACAAAATTGTTACGTATCCACCTTCCCAATTCTACTTACAACTGGTATCAGAGCATTATTATTATTAGATATGTTACACCTATTGTTAATGTCAATGCATATTAAATATTTTTTAAATCAATATTGTCAGCACTGTTACTCTGGAAAGGTACCGTTTGAAAGGTGACATTGAGATAATACAATATAAGAAAAATTAGGTCATCTATAAACTTTGTTTACCACAAAGCAATCCTTCCTTCCTGATTAGCTTCCGTGCCATTGCAAAAGCTTCCTCATCATTAGTCTTTATCCATTTGTCAATCACCTGAGAAAGAATATTTAGTATAAAATTGTGCAGGATAATTTTGCTTTGAGCCTTTAAGATAAATATTATAATGTTCTTAACTTTTTAATCTAATCAGAGAAATTTTAAAGAAAGTTTTACTAAAAAGCAAATATAGGCTATCATTCATTGTATCTTTAAATGTTATGATGTATTCGGGCAGTTAATTGGGTTGACACTTCCACTTAATAGCACTGTGTTCCAATAGACACACCAGTTATTTTCTTACATATTCTGCATTTGTCACAAAGCAGAAGCAGATATTGCTCAACTGCTCACTTTTCTTGAACTTGAATTAGGAAATTATTATTGCCAGTTGGAAGGAGCAAACTCACTGTACGGGGAATCCTTTCCAATAATATTTCATACTGGAAGATAGGCACAAAATGCTGGAGTAACTCAGCGTGTCAGGCAGCATCTCCGGAGAAAAAGAATAGGTGATGTTTCAGGTATCGACCTGAAATGTCGGTCTGAAGAAGGATTCCAACTCTTTTTTTCACAAAGAGAGTTGTAAGTTTATGGAATTCTCTGCCTCAGGTGGACGCCGGTTCTCTGGATACTTTCAACTTATACTTCTCCTGGTTAAATAAAGGTTAAATAAAAATAAAAAATAAGAGGGAGCTTGATAGGGCTCTTAAAGATAGCGGAGTCAGGGGATATGGGGAGAAGGCAGGAACGGGGTCATGATTGTGGAGGATCAACCTTGATCACATTGAATGGCTCAAAGGGCCGAATGGCCTACTCCTGCACCTATTGTCTATTGAATTGTCACCTATTCTTTTTCTCCAGAGATGCTGCCTGACCCGCTGAGTTACTACAGCATTTTGTGTCTATCTTCGGTATAAAGTAGCATCCATCCTACTAATATTTCATACCAGTCAGCTTTAATAGATTGAGACTTGATTCAGTGCAGCTACATCAAAGTGAAAGGATTCAACCCATATAGAATGCTTCATCGCCAACTTATACAAAACAGGAACAAACTTTAAAGTTGAATTCAGCCTAAAATACAGTGTAAATTAAACCAGGGTTCAAATGGAGCAAACCTAAATGTCACTTTATCTTGAAACTCAGCATTGGACTATTCAAAAATTATTGATAATCACAACACTGAAATGAAAATTCATACTTTTCTGTCCAGTACTGTAGGTGTGAAATTATGACCAATCCCTTCCACTTCAAATGAAGTCACATTCGTTTTGTTAAGTTCTTTCGGTTCAGCAACATTTGAACCTTCGGGGTCAACAGCAATGATCTAATAATGATGATAAGAAAAAAAAGTCAAATTTTCCAAATGTATTTTCATGACTTTTTGAATCCATCTATTTAAAATAAAATGAGATTATAGCAGGTTGCCAGTAAAGTAAAGAACTAGCTTCCTCCACTCTCACCAGAAAATTGGAATAACGATCTCTCAGATAATCTCGAGTTTTATTGTACTTTATTTATGACAGTTTTACCACATATTTTATACCAATGTTTCTTTGCAAATGTTTTTGAAGTGTTTTCTTTAAGTTCATAGCAATTCTGGAAATCATAGGTCTGACAGTGAATGCGATCTATGGAAATATTCTCGCTTCATTGTCCTATCAGCTAAGCAACAGGTTGCTCAAGTCAAGAGGTCAAGTCCAGCATGAGCCTCCTCTCTCCCTACTTCAGTTAGCCCAGTCAGTGCATCATTAATATTGGGCGGCAAGATGGCACAATGCTAGAGTAGCTGCCTTCCAGTGCTTGCAGTGATTACCGGCGCTGTCTGTATGGAGCTTGTACATTCTCCCCGTGACCTGCGTGGGATTTCTCCGAGGACTTTGGTTTCCTCCCACACTCCAAAGATGTACAGGTATGTAGGTTAATTAGCTTGGTATAAGTGTAAATTGTTCCCAGTGTGTGTGGGATAGTGTTAATGTGCGGGGATCACTGGTTGGTGCAGACTCGGTGGGCCGAGGGGCCTGTTTCCGCACTGTATCTCTAAACTAAAATAAACTAAATGCTAAAATGTTTCCAATTTTTTTGTGGCATTTAATCTCCACAATCTCTCTTGGATTCCAAGATCCGCATTGTCCATATTTTACAGAGGGGAATGTTGCCTTGATTTTCTATTGTGACATCCTTAGATTTATGGATCATAGTTATGGTGTTCCTCCAAATAGAAACATTCTCTCTACTTTTACTCAATGCCCTTAATTTCAAGGATCACCATTAGGTCACCCTTAACAATCTCTTTTCTAGAGAAAAGCACACCAGGTGACAATGATGAAAATATATTGTATGAGTTACTGCAGCATTTTGCATCTATCTTTAGTATAAACCAGCATCTGTAGTTCCCTTTAATTACAAAATACATTGTAAATCTATTTGGCTCCTGCAATAGTGCCTGTCCTCTCTAACTGTAATATGGACATTTCTCAATCAGTAGTATATTTCTGATAGATCACCATGGACAAGCTCTCCTCTGATCATATGTTTGGTTGTATAGCAGCAGCTCACAACTTTCCTAATCACAGTTACTTATGTTTCACAAATTTTAGTCCGCTGTTATTCAAGATGAACTAAAAGTAATAAAAATAGCTTGATTGTTTTAACCTGATTGAACGTTTGGTTGAAGTAATGGAGAAGCTTGATGAAAGGAATGTGCTTGATGTTTTCTCCACAGCATTTTAGAAAGCATTTAACAAAGTGCCACCTAACATGTTAGTGAATAGATTTGAAGTTGTTTTTTTTCCATGGATTTCTTTCACCTTGAAGGATAATGGTCTACAATGAAAAGACATTCATCATTTGCCGTCTGGTTTCCACCTCATGACAAACCTGGCAGGTGGGACATTTCTCCTTGAATTTCCATGCAATGCCAGTGATGGTACCACCAGTTCCAGAACCTGCTACCAAAGCATCAACGTGACCTAAGGGAATAAAATAATGTCTTTCAGTTGCAATCTCTCAGATGCTGGATTATTTAGAATTGATTCAATGATTTTGTTGGAACTGCTCTATCGATGATTATCTTGATGATCTGGAGAATTGGGCCAAGAGCTGGCAGATAGAATTTAACTCGGTCAAGTATGATGTGTTGCATTTTGATAACCTAAACCAGGCCAGGACTGACACGGTAAATGGTGACAAGATATAACATCCTGAAGCCGCGGTCTCCGGTAGGAAAGTGCCAATTCAGGACCTCCAAGCCATGGAGTGTGTTCAACCGTCCCGATGTCAGAGTTTCAAGCATCCCGTACATCGGGCCGACCGTAGTGGCGATTACGGGGGGCTTCTGGCCCCGACCACGGGTGAACAAGGAGGAGGACTGGCTGAACTTTGTTGTCTTCCACCACAATGAAGAATGCTGTGGTGGATGTTTGTGGTAAATTCTATTGTGTATTGTGTGTTCTTTTTTTAAGTGTATCGCAGCTGGCAAATTCATTTTACTGCACCTTCGGGTGCATGTGACAAATAACATTGACTTTGACTTTGGTAGGGTGCTGGAGAATGTTGTAGAACAGAGAGACACAAGGGTATAGGTATATTGTTTCCTGAAAGTAGTGACATAGGTTGACAGGGTGGTGAAGAAAGCATTTGGCATACTTGTCTTCATCGGTCATTGTGTTAGTACTTAGCTGGAATGTTATGGTGAAAACACACTTGCAGTATTGTGTGCAGTTCTGGTCATCCAGCTATTGAAAGGATGTCATTAGGATGGAAAGGGTGCAGAAGAGATTCACGGGGATGTAACTGAGACTAAGGGCTTGAATCAAGGAATGGCTGGACCTTTATCTCTGGTGCAAAAGGAGGTTGAGGGGTGACCTTAACCTGGTATATAAAATCCTGGGGGGCATGTACAAAGTGAAAGGTCACAGTCATTTCCCCACAGTAGGAGAATCTAAAATTAGAAATTATAGATATAAAGTGAGAGGGGAAAGATTTAAAAGGAATCTAAGGGGCAACTTTTTTTAGATGGAGTATTGTGAGTATATGGAATGAGGTTCAAGAGGAAGCTGGAAAGATAGGTTCAATTCTGATGTTAAAAAGACATTTGGACAGATACATGAATAGCAACTGTTTAGCGGGAATAAGGGCCAAATGCAAGCAGATGAGACTAGCTCAGATAGATATCTTGGCCAACATGGGCAGGTTTGGACGAAAGGCCTGTTTTAATTCCCATCTCTTGAAACATAGGGCTGGCTAATTATTTGCAGCATTATTAGCAAAATTAAACCTCCATGAGATATTTTAGAACTGTATGATTGATGTCCACATCATAGGGAAGCTGTGGCTCTTAGAATTATTATTTTAGTCCATGGTAACTGTGTTACCATCATTGATTTAACCATATGAAACATCACAGGAAAATAATGTAAAGGGCTTAAGAATGGACTAATGGCATGGCCTCTGTAAGTTATTCTCTGAAAATAATTAAAGAAACAATAATTAAAGCAGAGGGTACAAGGGGCTGTAGTGTAGGGGTAGAAATAAGATACCGATGATGAATTGATGGGACGGAAGACAATCTAGAACCAGAGGAACAATCCATGGGGACTGAGCCATAGGGCTATGGAATGTTTGGATGCATCAAGGCTATAGCGGCAAGTAAATAGATGAGAATCTGAATCCAGAAGCAAAGGTCTGGGCCAAGATTAGAATACATATGTTCAGAGATTGATTTTACCCTGAACCCTGCACAGAGAACACAGAAACAGCAGAGCCTCAATTAAGAGCGAATTCCTCAGACAGATAATGAATGTCCGTTGGTGCATAAGTTAAAGAGTCACTTCCTACCCAAGTTACTGCTCTGAGTCTGTCACAGAATATAACCATGAATTCTCTGCTGCACCAAATGCTTCAGAATTATCAAGAATAGATGTCTTTCTCCTTACTGAGGCAATGGAATGGGTGCTTTTGTTAGCTGATACTTTCCAAACACGTCCAATTCCTCCACCATCACAATATCAAATTGTCCTTCGGAGTAATAAGGTGTCTTTCCTGCCACTCCTGTTACGTCACTGAAACCAACCCGACTACTGAACCAACCTCACTACTTGAACCAAACCTGGTTGATTTAGGTATTTTTCTGTGTAACTCTTGAAATAGTGTATCTATGGGAATTGTGGTTGTATGAATGCCCCTGCTCTCAGTCCCAGAAGAAACTAATGTGGGTTGGTTGTACAATGGCCTTTAACTGTGCATTTCCAGTCACATTACCAGTAACTTGCTCAGTATTCTATTTGTATTCTTAGCTCAGTCATGGATATCTTCTGCAAAAAAATCGTAACCATTGCACATACCATCACATTGATCCAGAATTTCCTCTGCCGTTGTGTCATAATGTGCAAATGGATTGCCTTGGTTTTGATACTGAGGACAAAAGAAAGTTTACATGACGTTTTCGTATATTTAAAAGCAACGCGTTGTCAGGCGTCACAGTTTTACTGGGAAATATTGGCGAATGTCTTAAAAATGTGAATTGGAGCTCTCGGAAACGTGTTTTCTCTGGAACATGGGAGGCTGAGGGGAAACCTGATAAATGTTTATAAAATTAGGAGAGGCATAGACGGAATCTTTATCCCCAGGGTGGGAATATCAAAGACTAGAGGGTATAGCTTTAAGGTAAGAGGGACAAAGTTTAAAGGAGATATGAGGGCAGATTTTTCTTATCGTTACACAGAGTGGTGAGTGCCGATATGATAGTGGAATTTAAGAGGGGCACATGGATATACAGGGATTGGAATCACGTTGAGGCAGAGGAGATTAGTTAAACTTGGCATCATTTTTGGTGTGGACATTATGGGCCAAAGGGCCTGCTCCTGTGCTGTACCGTTGTATGTTCTATGAAAATGGCACTACACTTTATTTGAAATTATGTCATCTGCCCCCAGGGTTCAGTTTAAAATATATGTCTTACAATATGTTGATGTAATGTGTAGGATGTCTGTAGTTATAATGAGAGATGAGTGTTCACCTGATCAAACACATGTGAGTTTGGAATCTCTTTCTTCAATCTCCAGGCCATTTCAATATGTGAGTCAGGGCCAGTACAGTTTGCTGTATCTGGTGTTCTCACAATTTCCACCCCCAATGATTTCAACATATCAACCTGCATAAAATGAAAACACTTGAGTAAATGTGGTGGGAGATTGCAACCTTCACGTGGTCCACCCTGTTTCGACTAATGCTATCAAACAAGATCAAATAGAACAAGTTGACCTACAACTTTAGGCTGTGTACACCATATGCAAGAAGACGACTTGAGTAAATGGAGCTAAAGAAATGAAGGTCCAAGAATTTGGAAGGATGAGAGTAGATCTTATTGAAACAGATAAGGTTATTAAGGGATTGGACACGCTAGATGCAGGAAATGTTCCCGATGTTGGGGGAGTCCAGAAGCAGGGGTCACAGTTTAAGAATAAGGGGTAGACCATTTAGAATGGAGATTAGGAAATCTTTTTCACATTAGAGAGTTGTGAAACTGTGGAATTCTCTGCCTCAGAGGCGGTGGAGGCTGATTCTCTGGATGCTTACAAGAGAGAGGTAGATAGAGCTTTTAAAGATAGCGGAGTCAAGGGATATGGAGAGAAGGCAGGAACGGGTACTGATTGTGGATGATCAGCCATGATCACAGTGAATGGCGGTGCTGGCTCAAAGGTCCGAATGGCCTACTCCTGCACCTATTGTCTATTGTATAAAAGCCAGAAGTTTGAAGAGGCACAGGTTTTTCTATAAAAGCTTGCTGGTGTAGCAAGACACATTAATGGACAGGAAATTCCACGCCATTTAAATTTTAATGCTGATGGAAAATCACTGCACATCCTTTTTGGGTGTTCTAGCTATAGTCTCACTGATGCTTTGTGCAGTCGTAGCAAAACTCACTCCTTTTCTCCAGAGACGCTGCCTGCCCTGCTGTGTTGCTCCAACATTTTGTGACTATCTATAGTTTGTCATATGCTTTAACATTGATTCACAACCACAAGAGTTGCTGCCTCAAATAAATTGAAGCTTAGCATAAAAATGAACCTTTTTTAAATTTCCCCCTGGTACCTTTACCTTTTCTAAGCTCATCTTTTCTGGCATGACAATAATGCAGCGATATCCTTTCACCGCAGCTACCAACCCCAGTCCAAGTCCTGTGGAAAAATGAAAATATTTAAAGCATTTGCCAGTGACAGGACCTAAAACCCTCCATCCAAACCCATGACCCCTTTTAATCTCACTACATTTTTCTGGAACGTTAGGTATGGGTTTGACCTTTTGATTCCTCACCATGATTTTCCCTGGTTGACTGGTATGGAAGCGTAAATAAAAGTGTTTCCTAAAGTGGGAGTCATTTAATTCGAGACTTACAGTTCTACAGATCTACAGCAAGAATGCACTTTAACTCCTGGTGAACTAACATTGACTTGAAAATTGACGAAGATCTAATCAGCTAAATGTGACATTTCTTGCAACAGAACTGGCTGGTATCCATGGGTGCAGTGGAGAAGGAGCAAAAGAAAACGATTCTTCAGAATAAAACCTTGAAAATGGGACACAAGCTCACTGTAAGATGACGCCGTACCTGTGTTACCCGAGGTCGGTTCGATGATGACAACACCTGGTTTCAGAATCCCTTGCTGTTCGGCGTCTTCGATCATCCGTAAAGCAATGCGGTCCTTAATGCTCCCAGCAGCGCTGAAGAACTCACACTTCGCCACTAGAACAGTTATTAACACAACTACGTGACTGCATCAACAGGAAAGGTTTAATAGGTTGTAGGTCAAATGCAAGCACATGGGACTAGCCCAGGAAAGCACCTTGGTCAACATGGAAATTGGGTTATGTCTTGATAAGCACTGTGGGTAAGTTGTATCAAACATGAAGGAATGAATGAATGAATACTTTATTGTCACATGTGACTAGTCACAGTGATATTCTTTGCTTTTTTTTGTGCTTATACCCAAGGTATGCAATAGTCGCCACATAAAAAGCTCTTAAAGAGATGAAAAGACAAAAAGATAGATATTGACAAATATTTAAAGAATGAAATTCAAAATAAATATTTTCTTAAGAAACTCCCATAAGAAAAATAGTGCAACCATGAATGAGAAAGGGATTTAGCTATGAAATAGAATGAAAATATTTATAATATTCCAAAAATGGCCGAACCAGTCTGAGTGTTAAAATAAATTTAAAATTCACACGAAGAATTTAAGAAACTGTCATGAGAATAAGTTCGAAAGAGGCATTGAACAAAGGTAAAAGCTTCTGCATGTCTCCACAATGAAAGATCAGGAAAAACAAACAAAGGAAATGAAGAACAGAGAATAAAGAAAATAAAGAGATGTAGGCAAAGTAGTTGAACTAGAGACAATGTAAATACAAGCTAACAAATGTTATGCATCCAATGGCCAACATCCTAGAAAGTTTGCAGTGGTACACACAGAGAAGGTGCATGCAGACTGGAATGGAGTGCTTACACTGCCATGGCTAATATGTAGCAACTCCAAGGTAATACTAAACATCACAGTCTATAACATGGAAGAGTCTACATTTATTCATGAGAGAAAGTAACAACATTACTTACATAGTTCACATTTAATTCCATACTCTTTTGCAATATTATTGATTCGAATGAGGGGAGTTTTACCAATTTGACCAAGGACATTTGGCAAAATCTTGGGTGAATTCCTGCTGTAAAGAAGATCAATGATATACAGTTTAGCTCAGTGCTGTAATGCACAATAAAAACTCCCCTGAAAAATATATTGCAACAGTGAGATTTGTGATTTGATGTGTAGTCTGTGATGAATTAATTAAACTCACATAGACCATCTAGTGATGACAACACAGCTGGCTGTACTGTTGTTTTGCAGCATCATAAACTAGGCTCAAACCTAACTGTAGGCATTGCCTGTGTGGAGTGTGCAGGATTTCCCAATGACCACTCACAGAGCTCCGGTTTCCTCCCACACCCTCGAGATATGCAGGATTGGTGATTAGCCATGATCATTCCAAGCAATGTAGAATTTCATTGGCTAGTCCTCCAATGGGTTAATTAGCCAAGGCTAACTGTCCCTTGCCCCTCGTGTGTAAGCGAGTAGTAGAATCTATGGTGCGTTTAATAGAATGTAGGGAGAACTAAATGAGTTTAAGTGTAGGAAGGAACTGCAGATGCTGGTTTAAACCAGATAGATACAAAAAGCTGGATTAACTCAGCGGGTCAGGCAGCATCTCTGGAGAAAAGGAATAGGTGATGCTTCGGGTCAAGAACCTTCTTCAGACATGACGATTCTGAATGACCCGAAACATCACCTATTCCTTTTCTCCAGAAAGGCTGTCTGACCCGCTGAGTTACTCCAGCTTTCTGTGCCTAAATGAGATTGATGTCAATTTAACATAAATGGGTCGTTGATAGTTGGTGCAGTGGGTTTCCGTGCTGGATGTTCTTGGAATCTCAGAATATCCAAAGTGTGAACTCTGCTTCTCGTTTCATTGATGCTGCCTGACCAGCATTTTCTCTCTTTATTTCTCAATCTGTAGTTTTTTAATCTTCATTTTCATCCTGCCAGCAATCACTACATCCCTTCATTTCGACAAGAGTTTCTTTGGGTGATTTATCAATCCTGTTTGTAAAGTTGCAGGCCTTCAAAGCACATGACAAAAAATTTTGGTGGTTTCATTGTCTCCAGTCAAACATTCTACCACAGTAATTTGGGAGGTCTTCCAAAGTCCAGGCTAATACCTCTCCCTCGATAAGAAAAGCTAGCATCTAGTCATAAATTTCATTGAGCCATTTGGATTGGAATCATTGCTGTTTTACTAAATTACTCTTTAGTTCATCTTTGTGGGGGGAAATGCACTGGGATAAGTTTTGATCTGCTATTCATAAATTCATAGATTCTAGGAGCAGAATTAGGCCATTCAGCCCACCAAGACTACACCACCATTCAATCATAGCTGATCTAACGTTCCCTCTCAACCCCATTTTCGAGGTGGAAGATTGCAACCTTCATGTGGTCCGCCCTGTTTCGCCGAATGCAATCAACCCGGCGTGCACAATCAAAGATCAAATAGAACAAGTTGTCCCACAACTTTAGGCTGTGCACGCCATACGCAAGAAGAATAACCCCATTTTCCTGCCTTCTCCCCCTATCACCCTTACTAGTCAAGAATCTGCCTTTAAAATATCCATTGATTTGGCCTCTACAGCCATCTGTGGCTGTTTTTGGCTGGTGGCTGGTTTTGGATGACTGGTCTTGGGTGGCTGCGTGGTTGGCTGGCTGGCAGAGAGCCCTGGGCAGTAAGACTCCCAATCGGTTTGAGTTGCTGTGTCAGCAAGTGGAAAGTGAGCGTTTTGCACTGCCATTGTTTGTGTTTAATAACTTGACGTACACATCTCCATTGCAGGAATCTCCATTCCTTGATCTCTACTGGATGAAAGTCCTGAACCTCCTGACATAACACCTTCCACCTGGACAGCAGCAGTTTCAGAAAGTTCTTCTCTGTCACATTCTCAAATTACTAGGTGATTTGGAATAAATATTAACTGTGACAGAAATATCTGCATGGATAAACATAAAATAAAACATTAATTTTGGGGGTTTCTACAAATCAGAGCAGCTCTGTCCTTGTATGGAATATTCCTACAAAATATTCAGCAGAGTTTTATGTTCAGTGCCTGCTAGACAATCTGATGATATTCCAGTCTGGCAAGCCATTCTGTATCTACGAGTGTTAGTAAGGATTCCGCTTGTTGAAGCAGCTGTAGATAATCGGTTATCTTCCAGAGAGTTGGTGAATAAAAGGATCAACAACACGGATTGTTAATCCAGTGTCCTTCACATATAAAAATCTTGATCATTTACTCCAGGGTAAGTTAAATGCTGTTGGACTTCAATAGTTCAAATCGAACCATCATGTCAATCTTTATCAAGACCACTAGCTGTTAGATTTAGATGAATGCAATCTACCAAAACATCAGTAAGAAATCCTTCATAAGCTTTCCCAGAATCTACAAAGCAATGTTTGAATTTATGCAATTTTAAGTATCGTTCTCCTGATACTATGGCCTTCATTGTATGTGCTACTCACATCAGATCTTTGCTGTGTAGACATTTAGATGGTGGTGTTCCCAGACTCCCAATGCACTGGGATGGGTGGCTTAGCTCCACCTTTCCCTTTGCCTCCAGCTCTTCCATCACTTCAGATGTTGCCTTATCAACTGTAGAGATAAGAATAAATCAAATAGGATTGTAATTTTATTCTTATGCTTCCAAATTCAATGAATGATGCATTCAGCGTCCATGATGGGCTGAGCTCCATCAGGTTCTCAGTTCAATTGACTGCATTCACCTCTTTAGCCAGTAATATCTAGGCATAGGTAATTATAACATAACAGAGGAAAAAGAAACAAAGTGCTGGAGGAACTCAACGGGTCAGGCAGCCTCAGTGGAGGGAAATTAAGTTTCAGGTCCGGACCCTTCTTCAGACTTGAAAGGTGGCATTTCGCATTGGGTCCTTCTTCAGATTCTAGCAGTTTATGCTTTTTTGCTCAAGATTCCTGCATCTGCCGTCTCATGAGTCTTCATAACATAATGAACTTGAGTTCCCCGGTTTAAGAAGGGATTCTTCTTACGCGTCCGTGCTCCTTACCCTACGATCCCTACTTGAATGTGATAGACTGTAAGGACCACAGTCTAGACTACTGGACACAGGACATTAAGGGGATGGGCACTGTGTGAGCCTCTCAAACACTTCATCGGTGAATTGTTCATTGTAACAGAAGGTGTTCAATTGATCCATAAAGAGCAAGATGTGTACCACTTTAATTATATTCTGAACAAAGTTTATTTTTGAAATACATTTTAATAAATGATTTTTATTTTTCCTGACAGTACTATAATCTTTGCCCAAGTGGATCTTGGTGTGGGGTGTGATTGGAATAGCAGTGTCGATGGACATGGAAGTGTATTATGGAACTTTGCATTTCCACCATGGGAATGTCTGCGATGATTGCAATACTTTGAGTGGGTTCTCCACAAGGCCGCCAACTCCATTTCACTCAAATTGCAAACTCAAATGCAAATGCATATAAATGAAATGTGATGAATACTCTAAATAAATATTGATTCCATCCCAAATGCAAAGCAATAAATGATTCATTGACTTATCAGAAAATCAGAAAAACACCTTTGTACCATTATGTTGGGAAAAGACACCGTACATCATTAAAACATAGATAACAGTTGAAAAACAGATCGCTAAAGAGTAGACCAGGTTTCCCAACCAGGAGATATAGGTGAGACACAACAACTTAGTTTTCAAAACTTAAAGAGAGTGGAAGGGTGCTTGATTTATGCACAATTACAAACACTACTGAACAGGAGGTAGAAACAAAGAACTGGAGATGCCCAAATAATTAAAGATAAACCTAAAATGCAGGAGTGACTCAGTGGGTCAGGCAGGATATCTAGGGAGGGGGGGGTGAAGAGCTGCTGCCAAGAAAAGACCAGGACTAGGGAAGGTGTGATCTCAAGCGAAACAAGGTGGAGATCTGTGGCACTGGAAAACGACTAGGGAGGAGGAAGGGAGCAAGGGGTTGGGGGGGGGGGGGGGGGTTATGAAATGAAGTTACTTAAAATAAGAGCATTTTAATGGTCACTGATGAATGTCTGGTGTTTTTGTACAATTCTGGTTTTGTGTATATATTCGTTATTCTGAATAAAGTTTATTTTATTAAATAAAAAAGGCACATTTAAAGATATGGGCGAACACTACTGAATATGACACTAATGAGTGGATCGACGCTGAGAATGCCTGAAGAGCTTTTCTGCACAGTTTTTGGTTTGCATATAATTTTTATTTTGAATGAAGTTTATTTTTGAAAAAAAGGAAACATCCAATGAAACATGTTAATCAATATCTGTAATATTGTCTCACATAGTAAAATCCAGTAAAAAAATAATCTAATGACACATGTTAGAGTAAATTGAGTATTGTTATATTATTTTTGATGTTCCTTTTACATAAAATTGTAAATATCATCAAACCTAATGTTCACAAAATATTGCAGATTCTGGAAATTTGAGCAACAAAAACAGAATAAAAGCAATGTCCATGATTTCAACCAGTCCTTGTCCCATCTTGTCAACATTTCAAAATAAATATATGCATAAATAAGTGGCCAAGCTTTGAGGGATTTTATTATCTTCCTCCTGAGCCACACCACCTAGATGCAAGATGAAGTACAAGATGCATACAATTTTAAAAGTTCCGAGGATATCAAGAATAAAAGTAACTCCTGTTTTAAAGATCTTCCACAGAATTTGATGATTCAGGAACCTCAGGAATCACCGTAAATTTTCTTTGCAAATATATTAAATAAATTCAGAAACACAAAGATCAATCTATGTTGAGATGAACACAAAGACAACTGGACAGCTACATGCTGAGTAGGATGTGGGCCATATGTGGGCAGGTGGGGCCAATGTAGATGGGGCATGTTTATTAGCATAGGGAAGGTGGGCACAAGGGTCTGTTTCCATACTGTTTGACTCTATGGTGAGGAGATTTAATGAATATTGTCGGCAGTTATGGGCCCCATAACTGAGGAAGGATGTGCTGGCTTTGGAGAGAGTGCAGAGGTTGTTTATGAGAATGATCCCGGGGATGATTGGGGTTAACATACGAGGACCGTTTGTGGGCCTGTACTCACTGAGATTTAGAAGAAAGAGGAGGGATCTTATGTTGTCTACCAGACAACAAAAGCCCGAGAAAGAATAGAGGTGGAAAGGATGTTGCTAATAATGGGAGAGTCCAGAACCAGAGGGCACAGCCTCAGAATAAAAGGACATTCCTATAGAATGAAGGAATTTCTTTAGCCTGAGGGTAGTGAATATGTGGAATTCATTGCCACTGATGGCGGTGGAGGCCAAGATGTTGGGTATTTTTAGCATGGAAATTAACACGTTCTTGATTTATACGGGTGCCAAAGGTTATGGGGAGAAGGCAGGAGAATGGGGCTGAGAGAGAAAAACAGGTCAGCCATGATTGAATGGCGAGGTAGATTTGATGGGCTGAATGGCCTAATTCCGCCTCTGCGTCTTTTGACAAAGAGAGCAGCACTGAGCAGTTATTCCTGTACTGTTTATGTCAAAAAGGACAATCACTCTCGATCCACAACTGATCGCAATATCCAGCTTGATCACGTCATGGCAGGCATTGCAAGAACTGAGTTTTGTTTGTCCAATACAATTTCTATTTGCTCCATACAGTCACTCCTATACTTACTGTTGTGGGCCCTTGTGGCAGCAAGTTTAAAAAAAGTCATAAGGAGTTAGATCAAGAAAAAAAAATATTAAAGCTTACCTGTTGAGCTGTTGAAAGCTGCTGTATTTCTTCTGAAGAAACCACAGGTCTTTGGACGTGAAAGAGAAAGATTTGTTCTGCAGTATTTCAACAATACACTGGCAGATAGGACTTAGATCCTATCTTTTGTGCTATGACTAGGCCTCTGGAACCTCCTACTTTGTAATTTTCCTCTTTGTACATTTCCATTTTGTTTACAATTTGCTGGGGGGAAAAATTCTAACCAACTTCTCTTTAATTTTTATTGTTTGAAATTATTATTATTTTTTTTAATCAGAAGGAAGTACTTTTAAAGTATTCCATTTTGTTTTAGAATATGGAATGAGCTGTATAAATGGATGGTGGGAGTTTTGTTTTGTCAGTATTAGCTCACAGAAAATATGGGATTCACAGTCAAGAGCACAGTTTCCCCAATTTTCTATTTGACCCAGAGCAGTTTACCTAGGCTATTTCAGGAGGTGGTTAAGAGCTACCAACATTGATAGGTCTGGAGATAGCATGCAGGACAGACTAGGCAAAGACTGCAGATTTCTTTCATAAGGGATGTTAATGAGGCAACTTGGTTTTACAGAGTCATAGAGATATAAAGCATGCAGACAGGCCCTTCGGCCCAACTTGCCCACACCGACCAACATGCCCGACCTGCCTGAATTTGGCCCATATCCCTATAAACCTGTCCTAGCCCTGTACCTGTCTAATTATTTCTGAAACTATGCAAGTTCCTGCCTCAACTACCTCCTCTGACAGTTCATTCCATACACCCATCACCTTTTGTGTGAATTCAATTCAATATTCATATTCAATTCAATAATTGAATTTTATTTTCTTCACTATTTTCCACTGTGGTGATGCTCCTTTTCCTTCTTTGATTTTTCACTGTTCCATTTTTTATTTTCCCCTTCCTGTCCTTAGTTTCTAGTTTAATCTTCCTATGTCTAGTTGCCATTTTAATATCTACCCAACCCAACATTTGTAACAAACACTCCCGCAGGACAATTATCTCCTGCTGACAGAATCTGAAATTTTGTGTTTCTGTGCTTTGATTTGATTGAAAGATACAGCATGGAAACTGACCTTTTGGCCCACCAAGTCCATGTTGATCACCAACCACCTGTTCACACTAGTTCTATACTATCATACTTTTGCATCTGCTCCTTCAACACAAGAGGCAATTTACACAGGGTAATTAACTTACAAACCAACATGTCTTTGGGACGTGGGAGGAAACCAAAACACACAGAGGAAACCTGCGCAGTCACAGGATGATCATGCAAACTTCACACAGACAACACCCAAGATCAGGGTTGAACTCAGATCTCTGGTGCTGTGAGGCAGCAACTCTACCAATTGTGTCACTGCACCAACTAGAAAACTTTGTGGATCTCTGTTCCTGCATTGCAATCAAACCATCAAAAGATTCAGCACTGACATACATGCCAGGCAATAATGCCACACCACTGAACCAATACTCAGCATTTGAAGAGTCTGCATAGACTCCTAAAGATCCTACACACTGAAGCCCACAGACTTACCAAAGTTCACACTTTGAAGACCACTACACTGCAAGGACCACTGTTTACAATAAAAGCTTGGTACCCTATTCACAGGAATCAATGTCCCTTTGGAATACACAGTCTGGTGGGTTTTGCAGATAGAAAAACAAAAAATTAATGACAATTAAATTATGGGTGAGGGAAGACATGCATGCAAAACATGCATTTCTGCTGACACAGGGAAAGACTTGCTTGTGCAATTTGGGCTTGGAGAGATAAGATAGAAGGCAGTAGTTTATAGTTAACTGGTGTGTAGACAGAAACAATAATAAACAGCAGAAGAGGGAGGGATAATGGGGAGAAAGGAACTGGGAGGGAGGTGGTTGGAACTAGGTTGGGCTTATCTGAAATTGGATTAATCAATCTTCATGCCCTGGGGTTGTAGGCTGTCCAAGTAGAATATGAGGTGCTGTTCCTCCTGTTTGCACCTGACCACACTCTAGTAATGGAGGAGGCAGAAAACAGAAAGGTTGGTAGAGGAATGGAAAGGGAAGTAAACAAAAAAGCCAGCTGGGTTCCTCCAGCACGTTTTGTTGCTCAACATAAGGACATAGCTGAGATAGCTTCACGTCACACCATGAACGAGCTGGAGAACAGAACAAGTACATGGATTGCTTTGAGACAGCTCATGAAAGGAGCAGTCCCGGATAATTACAAAAACACAAACAGGCACTCTGATAATTAAGGAACCAATGGTTGGGGTAATGGTGAAATGTTGCCAGCAGAAATTAGTGTTAAAGAGGCACATATTCCTATGGACAATGACTGGACTTAAAGCTGTGTAATTGGCAATAAAGATCCTGGAGACCAACCACTCTCAAAGAACACCCTGAATCAGGAGCTCAGAGAAGAATTCACCTGTTCAAAGCATCACTATATCAAAAACATATAATATCTAGATACTAGTACTGTAAAGAATTTAGATAATTGTAAAATTAAATTAAAGAGTGGTTGAATTCAGAAGTCATTAAACTAAATAGTTAAGTGATTGTTGGAATTGCAAGAGAACTTTGGGATTGTTTGGACTAATTATTATTTTACTTGGCAACTGCTGCATTTAATTGACAACATTTGAGTGGATTTTGATGAGGTGACTTTATCCCGTGCTGTCATTATCTAAGTTTGTACTAAAGGCAGGAACCGATCAGATCCTTCCCAGAGGCAGTGCTGCATACTCCATACTCTCATAGTTATTCTGTTATTGCACTCATAGAGAGTCATATAATCATATATTTTTGCACCACTTCAGATTGCAGTATAAACTTTATACCATTTTGCAGTTTTGCATTTTTCATTGAGCTTCCAGTGGATTTAAGAAGATGTAAAACTCATATTCCTTGCCTTGATTCAGCCTGCCTCTTCACCAAAGCCTGCACTTTGACCAACCTGCATCATTTCCACCTCAAAGACCCTCCAAAAATGACTGCTCCACTGAGCCTGACTCGCTTTAACTTGCTACTAAGGCTGTCGAGCAATAAACCAGCAAACTCTTACCTGCAAACTAACTTTTAAACTGTTCTGACCCCACCATTTTGCTGCAGGCCTGAAAAAAGGCCACACGTATAAGGCAATGATGGACCCAGGGGTTTGTGGTGGATAGTCCTTTATGAACTCTTCAATAAAAATTGCCCAAATGGGTAGAGGATCCAAGTAAAGGAGATTCATTGGTGTTGAGATCACAAGGAGATGTACTTTGGGAGCAGGCTCCAGCTAATTCAGACAAAAACTGTGCAAAACCTACACAATGAATGGTAGGGCTCTGGGGAGCGTTGTGAAGCAGATGGATCTAGGTGTAGGTACATAGTTCCTTGAAGGTGGCATCACAGGTAGATAGGGTGGTCAAAAAGGCTTTTGGCTCATTGGCTTTCATCATTCAGAGTATTGATTATAGAAGTTGGGAGGTCATGTTGCAGTTATACAAGACATTGCTAAGGCTATATTTAGAGTATTATGTTCTAAGCATGATGTTATAGGAAAGATAATGTAAAGTTGGAAAGGGTGCAGAGAAGATTTACGAGAATATTGCCAGGACTCGAGGGTTTAAGCAATAGGGAGAGGTTAAGTAGGCTGGGACTTTATTCCTTCAAGCACAGGAGGATGAGGGATGATCTTATAGAGGTGTATAAAATCATGAGAGAAATAGATTGGGTAGACACACAGTCTCTTGCCCGGAGTAGGAGAATCGCAAACTAGAGGACGTATGTTTGAGGAGGTGGGAAAGATTTAACAGGAATCTGAGGGGTAACTTTTTCACACAAAGGGTGGTGGATGTATGGAACAAGCTGCTGGAGAAGGTAGTTGAGGCTGGGACGATCGCAATATTTAAGAAACAAATAGACAGGTACATGGATAGGACAGGTTTAGAGTGATATGCAGGCAGGTGGGAGAAGTTGGTCAGTGTGGGCAAGTTGGGCGGAAGTGCCTGTTTCCACACTATGACTTTTATAAAAGAGTTACAGGAATTAGGAGCTACAAAGAAAGAGTTTAAGGAACTGAAATTGTCGCTGGGAGAATGTATAAATATAAATATATAAATATAAAATATAACTCTTGGCAAGAGCAGAAGGAAAGTATGGGGAAGATGAATGTATTGCATCATTGTTTCAGGCTTGGGTTGAGAGAGAGTTTTGATAAAAACAACCATTGGTGACAAGATAAGGATTCAATGAGGATTTTTTTTTTTTAAACTAGAGATGACATGTAATGACTTGTGCATGGAAGTACAAGTACTCCAGTAGAATAATCAGGCTGAAACAGAGGGGGAGGATGACCATTCTAAATGGCATCAGGAAACTGAAACACTGAAACAGTAAATTTGACATTTATAGGGGATTTATCTGTGCCCATATAACAAAAGGAAGAGTATGGGGAGGAAATAGATTGAGCTTTGCTAAATGAAACTGTTAGTGGGTTTACTCAGGATGGGGATTATGAAGGTCTGGATGAACCCCGGCAAGAGCAGCAGTATCAGAGACCCATTACGACAGCACCCATATTGCTGTATCTAAACCAACCCCAATAGACCCAGCAGTTCATTTCTAAAGTCTAAAAGTCTGAAGTTCACATAACCCAGCCCAATGCCATGGTGGGCATAGATTTAAAGTAAGCAGATTAATGAGGGACCTCAGGGTAATTTTCTTACTTGGAGGGTAGTCCGTATCTGGAATTAGTTGCTAGAGGAAGCTGTAGAACAGATACAATTATGACTTTGAAAAGACATTTGGACAGATATGGATAAGAAGGGTTTAGGGCAGGATGGACCAAATGCAGACACATGGAACTAGCCCAATATGCCTTCCTGGTCGGCATAGACAAGGTGGGCTGAAGGGTCTGATTCGGAGTTGCATAGCTCTATGTTGACGAAAGATAACCTTATCCTTGTAAATTAATCCGTTGGTGAAAACTAGGAAACCTCCTGATCATTGAGAATGAGCAGTACATTAAGTCCTAGAAGTAGAAGCAAAGAATTGAAGATGCTGGTTAATACACTAAAGGACACAAAGTGCTGGAGTAACTCAACGGGTCAGGCAGCATCTCCGGAGGACATGGGCAGGTGAGATTTCGGGGTCCAGACCCTTCTTCAGACTGATTACAAGGGGGGGGGGGAGATGGGTAGAGGCAGGACAAAGCATGGCAGGTGTACCATAGGGGAGAGGGTTTGGTAAGCCCCCATTTTCTTATACAAAGCTAGTAGAGGTAACGGGAAATTCTGATATTGTCAAGCTGTGTGGGTTAAATTGCAAGCTCTATAGGTTAAATTATTTTGCGGAAGTAAAATTGCTAATGATTTAATACCGATGTGCCTTAAACTTTACCTCACCCTCAAAATGTGGCTGGAGGTTCCTTACACAACAGGAAATGTTCCTTGCACAACATGATAAAAGTTTAGTATATGTGGGATTTAAAAGGGGTAGGGGAGGAGTAGGGTGAACAATGATAAGAGGAATACCCCACAGTATTTGCAAACTGCTTATGGTTCATGCCCAATAGATAAAACCTTTCTAAGGTAAAGAGACCGTGCTGGATCTGTATTTTAGTCGCACGTGTAACTGAAGTCCACGGTAATTCTGACCATACGAGAGCCACTATAGCTGCACAACGGAAACAACACACAATTACCCATGGTGGCGTAGTGATAGAACAACTGCCTTACAATGCCAGAGACCTGGTTCGATCCTGACTACGGGCACTTGTCTGTATGGAGTTTGTACGTTCTCCCGTGACCTGTGTGGGTTTTCTCTGAGATATTCGGTTTCTTCCCACACTCCAAAGAGTTAATTGGCTTGGGATAAATGTAAATTGTCCCTAGTGTATGCAGGATAGTGTTAGTGTGCAGGATCGCTGGTCAGTGTTGGCTCGATGGGCCAGTTTCCACGCTGTATATCTAATATTTTAAAAAATCAATGTCTTACATAGCGGTTACATGACAATACCTGTCCTCAGTGCCCTGACTGCATTATGGATTGATTATCTTGGACCCACACCTTGCAAAGAGTGGTACAAATAGTTGTGGATACCTTCCCTAAATGTGCTGAAACGTTCCCCACAAGAATTAACACAGCTAAAGTTACAGCATTCAAGAGTTCAAGAGAGAGTTCAAGTGACATTTATTATGACATGCACCAATTGGTACAGTGAGATTTGAATTACCATACAGCCATACGAATTATGGTCATCCAGATTTTCACCCAATGCTCATGATTCTGAACAGGGCACCCTTCTTACAGTCACGGTTATGCAACTCTCTATGACATTGTTCGTAATCAAGCAGTAATTTCACGATACTTATCATCCCCAGTATAACATTATTACTGAACACATGAACAATACTAAAATAATTAATGTGAAATGCAGTTTGACAGCATAATTCCAGCTAGAAAGCAGGATTCCCCTTCATTTAACGATGGTACCCAATACTGTCTCCAATTCCATGGGAATATATCCAACACTAGTTCACCAATTCAACACTGGTTTGCCAAATGCCATCAGGTTCTGGGAGGATACTGCAGTCTAGAAGGAGAGTTGCTGGGATCACGGAACAGTGCAGTGAAGGGAAGGAACGTCACGTAATCGACATATGGATGGTATCAACGTGAATTACACACCTGAGAGCTACAAATTCCACCATCAACCATCCATAGAATAGAATAAGACAATGTGTCACTGGAGGAACTGATGGTTTGTGAAAAGGACAGTTTGATAAATTGCAAAAGCACTAAGACACTCTGATAAATAAGGAATTACTGGCTGAGATAGTTGTGGAATAACGTCGACAGAAATTTGAAGAACTAAAGAAACACAAGTTCATATAGATAAGGACTGGTCTTGTCATTGTATGACTGGCAATGAAGCGCTAAGCAATGTCTGTTAGGTGTGCAAAGAAATATATAAAAAGATGACTTACGAGATTACTGGCAGTAGTGAATGCGGAGATCATCCACTGAAGAGACAGTGAGGCCGAGATTCAGAAGGAGCCGCCGCAGTGGAATCTGTCCAGGCTCATATAGACTGGGTAGTACAGGGAGTGAGTTTGGAAATTGTGAAACTAAAGAATTACGTAAGTGACATCTTGGCAAACTAAGAGATGAATGGGGACATAAATGACTGCAGATACTGGAATCTGGAGCAAAAAACAAACTGCGAGAGGAACTCAACGGTTCAGGCATCATCTGTGGAGAGTAGTTGCTGACATTCTCCAGCTGGTAATTCGGTTACCAGCCCCTTGTTTAGTTTAGTTTAATTAGAGATACAGTGCGGAAACAGGCCTTTCGGCTCACCGAGTCCGCACTGACCAGCGATCCCCGCATATTAACACTATCCTACACACACTAGGGATAATTTTTACATTTACCAAGCCAATTTATCTACAAACCTGAACATCGAGGAAACCGAAGATCTCAGAGAAAACCTATGCAAGTCACGGGGAGAACGTACAAACTCCGCACAGACAGCACCCATAGTCGGGTTCGAATCCGGGTCTCCGGCACTGCAAGCGCTGTTAGGCAGCAACCCTATCGCTACGCCACCATGCCGCCCCTAATTTTGATCAGCAGTAGAATGCACCAGTCAGCCAGGCTAATGGAAAGAATCCCAACCCATTTCCTGTTCCTCAAAGATGGCGAGTACGTTTTTAGGGAATCATAGGGAGTAAAAAAATTGCAGCATAGCCAGGTTCTCAACTGATCTTGTAAATACAGTATTTGTGCCTCAGCCCAGTTGCTTCTTGTTAATAATGGTCCCCAGAATTTGAGGTGATGGGGGATTCTGTAATGACTTTGAATATTATATTGAAACATTGAAACATATACGATTGTTAAGGGCTTGAACACGCTAGAGGCAGGAAACATGTTCCCGATGTTCAGGGAGACCAGAACCAGGGGCCACAGTTTAAGAATAAGGAGTAAGCCATTTAGAACGGAGACTAGGAAACACTTTTTCTCACAGTGAGTGGTGAGTCTGTGGAATTCTCTGCCTCTGAGGGCGGTGGAGGCAGGTTCTCTGGATGCTTTCAAGAGAGAGCTAGATAGGGCTCTTAAAAATGATTGGGGATGATCAGCCATGATCACATTGAATGGCGGTGCTGGCTCGAAGGGCTGAATGGCCTACTCCTGCACCTATTGTCTATTGTCTATTATGGTGAGGTATAGATGGTCTGTACCTTGTGCTTATATTGCATCAACTTTATTTGTTTGTCAGATATATAATTCTGAGCCTGAGCACAGTCCATGTCCAGTAACTTCAAGACATGTACTGATACAAACCCGAGTACTAGTTAACAACTTTTAGACTACTGTTAACTTAAACTTTTCTCCATTCAACCATCTAATCAGTAAAAGGGCATTATTTTTGTCTGTGTCTTCAACAAATCAGCCCAAACCATCTCCAAAAGGCTTATAGGTAATGAATATAACATACATGTATTAGATATTGAAGATTTGATCAGGAAAAAAAGTGGAAATATATGACAAGTATAAGCAACTGAAATTGAGTGAGATTGTTGAGAAATATGGAGTGTGTAAGAGAAAAGAAGCAAGATTGAGGAAAATCCCTAGACATTGTCTAAGAATATTAGGAGCAAGAGGATTACCAGGGAAAGTGGATCCCTTTGGAGTTGAAAGGAGGAATCCATTTGTGGAGCCAGTCAATGTGGGCAATGAATATTTCTCATCTATATTCACCAAGGACAAGGGGTTGGAGAATAGTGAATTCAGAGAGGGGTACGTTGATAGTCTGGAGCAGGTCAGTATTAAGAAGGTGGAGGTGTGTGTGTGTCTTGGAATGCATAATGGTGGATAAATCCCTAAAGTTAGATTAAATCTATCCCAAGATGCTGAGCAAAGATCAGCCTTCAGCCTCCTGCATTCAAAGGAATAAAGTCCTAGCCTGCCCACCTCTACCCGTCGAGTCCTGGCAACATCTTTCTATTCATAGTTTTCACTTTTTTTTAAATCTATCAAATGTAATCCATTTCTATACCTCAAACTATCAGTATCAAGACCAATTTCTTCACAAACCCTATTGAAATAGCAAGGAATAAATATTGGAATCTCTCTTAATTAAAGGGTTTTGTAAAACTATTCAAGAAAGAATTCCACCTACCAACAATCCTATGGTATCTATGATGTATTCAGAAAATCTTCCAACTGCACACAAACTTGCTTTTCATTTTTAAGGAAACTTACTGTGCACTTTTTGAAGCAAACTAACTTTCTTTACAAAAATACTGAAAAGTCTCTCTGCCTGCTTTCTTCTTAACTTCTTCAACTATTCAATCTTTGAAGATTTTGAAATAGACCCATGGCCAAAATATTTGGTATGATTACACTGCAGAATAGGATTGAATATGGAGCATACTTGACAATTTTCAATTCTTGCTCTTCAATTTTGTGCAAAAAATATCAGATATTACAGAAAGTCAGTAATGTTTCACTGAAAATAAATGAATACATGACAAGGATTTCATTGTGTCTCAAAGCAGGCTGTGTTGGAGATATTGTATTTTGAAGACACAAGACAAGCTCAATAGCATTTAGAATAATCAGAACTTGTTTGTTTAAAACAGATGGTCTATCAATGCACAATGAACTTTAACCCCAGGCAAGTTAAAGCGATGTGCTTTTGAAAAGACATGCTCATTCTGCTCCCATAGAATGTCTTATTGAAGAATTAGATAAAACAGGAAAGATGTAATGATGTCTAATTTTAAATGATTCAAAACAGACTTTTCCCACACATCAATTTTTTTGCCAATTTGTTATTATCGCATTTTCTTTAATTTCACAATTCAACTTGAGAAATTATTGCATATGTTTATGTTTCAATAGTCAATATCTTTAACAGATATAGAACATAGAACAGTACAGTACAGGAACAGGTTCTGGCTCACAATGTTTATGCCGAACTTAATGCCAAGCCAAACTCTTATCTGCCTACATATATGCTTTCCTGGATATCAATGTGCCTATCCAAAAGTCTCCTCAATGCCATTATCACATCTGCCTCCACCATCACCCCCGGCAGCGCATTCTAGACACCTACTGCACTGTGTAAAAAAAGATTGCCCCATACATATCCTTTAAATTTTGCCCCTCCCACACAATGATATGCCCTCTACTGTTTAATATTTCCATCCTGGTGGAAAAAATGTTCTTTTGGGTTGATCTCACTTCAGGTTTGTTGGAAATTCAAAGGAATGGATATGATGATAAATTCTGACGTCAGGTGCTGTTTGTGTGGAGTTTACACACTCTTCCTGTGACCACGTGGGTTTCCTCTGAATATTCTGATATCCATCCACATATAACCATATAACCATATAACCATAACAGCACGGAAACAGGCCATCTCGGCCCTTCAAGTCCGTGCCGAACATTTAAATTTTTATTTCTTCTTTTTTTTAAATTAAAAATAAAATACTTCCCCCTAGTCCCATCTACCTGCACTCAGACCATAACCCTCCATTCCTTTCCCGTCCATATACCCATCCAATCTATTTTTAAAGGATAACATCGAACCTGCCTCCACCACTTCCACTGGAAGCTCATTCCACACAGCTACCACTCTCTGAGTAAAGAAGTTCCCCCTAATGTTCCCCCTAAACTTCTGTCCCTTAATTCTCAAGTCATGTCCCCTTGTTTGAATATCTAGTTTGGTGGGTTAATTGGCTATTATACATCTCTTGTGTGTAAGTGAGTGGTAGAATCTGGAAGGGAGTTGGAATATGGGGAGAAAAAATGGGGTTAATGTTGGGTTAGTGTAACTACAAATGTTTGATGTGTAGGAAAGAACTGCAGATGCTGGTTTAAATCAAAGACAGACACAAAATGCTGGAGCAACTCAGTGGGACAGGCAGCATCTGGAGAGAAGGAATGGGTGACTTTTCGGGTCGAGACCCTTCTTCAGACTGAACTAGGGTCGCGACTCGAAACATCACCCATTCCTTCTCTCCAGAGATGCTAGCTGTCCCGCTGAGTTACTCCAGCATTTTGCGTCTATCTACAGATGTTTGATGATTGGATGGGGACTTTATAGGTTGAAAGATGTTTCCATCTGCATCTCTTTTTGACTTTTACTCAATATCAGGTTCAATATCTTACTCAATATCAAACTCAAGTTCAGGTGAATATCAAAGATTTCTTGGCACAACTTTTAGAACAGGGACATTTAGTGTAGTGATTAATATTCCCCCCTCTCAACCAACACCAGAAGAATAAATTATCTGGTCTTTATTCTTGTTTATAGGGAATTGTTGTTTACAAGCTGGCTGCTCTTTTTGTTCCCTAAGGTAACTTGGTAGCTGTGAAATTCTTAGAATTGTCTTTAAGAAGTATGAAAGGCTCAGAATTGTTTGTTCAATATCAAGCAGAACATCTTCCAGGAAATGTTTTGTTCCAATTAAGTTGCTTTGATCGATTGGCAATGCTTTAAAGTAAAATAGCATTCAACTGAATCCTTCAGAGCAATATTAGTTATTGGATAATGGAATAATTTGCTTATGCAACGTTATCTGGGGACTCTCCGGGTGAGAGCATACATCCAAACACTAAAGAAAAATGATTTTTTTAAATCCCTGATTGTCACAGATGCATCATAAGATTAGATAATAATGTGCAAATTATTTAAAGGGATATAGTCAAATTATTTAAGGCTTTATCATTTATAAATAATGACTGTAATGATGCAACCAGCAATGACAAATGTGTAATAGGTCTATGTTGGACAGTGAAACATTACAATGAAATGGTTGCTTTACCTATGTAGAGTTAGCTCTACATATCAGTCTCTTCATTATTTTCAACTGGGAAACAGTATCATGAATGGATTGCCAAGATTGTTTTAGATTAATATTTCAAGCAACAAGGTGAATGTGCTTTCTCAGAATATATTTAAAATACTTGCCCCAATTTTCCTTTATTCAGACTTGCTGCCAATGATGGCAATGTAGAAGAGATGATTTCCATCCGCACTTTCAGTCGGAAACTGGATTGGCATAATGAGATAACGGTGTGGAACATAATGTCACATTCTTAAGCCATCATCATTTTGATCAAGATCCACGCTTGACCAATTATGAATCAGGCAGAAGTGTTACAAAAGTGTGAAAATCAACTTTTGAGTTCTTGGGACAAAGAAATTGTTTTCAGACATGACCTAAAGTGTACAGAGGAATATTTGAAGGTGTCGGAATGGAGGAGGGACTCACTGAGATAAGAACACCTCCAATAATTGTGAAGTAGTATTGTTAATGCATTGCCAACATCGTCTAAAATTAATATTTCAAGCAACATGGTGAATGTGCTGTCTCAGAATGCATTTAAAATTTCAATGTCACCAGAGACCTCAACTCTGGTGCTACCAAACGGTGGTCTATTTTGACTTTGCAGCTCTTTCCACATGGAATAAATGCCACTGAGGCTAAATAGACTCACATTCTTTATGGCATGTTTGTGCTTTGCCCACCGTTCTACCTTTTACACACAGTGGATGTGGACACAGCACACTCGAAGCAGGTCTTTGCTATTTTAGAAATTGGAAAATTGTTTGTGTAATATCATACTGCCTAGCCATGAAGCTCTCAGATACTTAACGTTACTGGTGTAGATAATCATGTTACCACTAAGTAATCAAAAAGCAAGTCTGACCATTAATAACCATTGTTTAATAACAAAAATATCATAATAATTTCCATCCTTAGATTAATTTTACACTAAAACAAATTACCTATTAACCAAAGACTTTATAATTGCTTTCTTTGCTTAAAAGAGAGCAGTTAATGAGACCATCAGAACATATGTTGGTAAGCTCCATGAAAAGATAAAAAGGAATAAATCTTCAGCAATTAAGTCGTAGCAACATTCTTTCCTCCGTCTTGTAAGAATCCACACAATGAAGTTTTCTGTTTCTGCTCAGAATATGACCATTAATTCCAGACTTGTTGAAGCAGCCATAATCAGGCAAGGGGCACTGCATTCTCTTTTGAAAATCTTCTAGAAAGTTCAATAACAAGGCAGAAAAAATAGTTGGGAGAGAAAGGCTCGTAACCAGGCAAGTCAGTCATCTTCAAATGTGACCAGTAATATCTATCCACATTCATTCATCAGGAGTTCATGAGATAAGGTCCAAGTACACACCCCAATCAAAACCAATAGTACTGAAGAGAAGTGTAGGAAGGGACTGCAGATACTAGTTTAAACCAAAGATAGATACAAAAAGCTGGAGTAACTCAGCGGGACAGGGAACATCCCTGGAGAGAAGGAATGGGTGACATTTGGGCTGGTGTCTGGCTGGTGTCTGAAGAAGAGTCTCAACCTGAAACATCACCCGTTCCTTCTCTCCAGAGATGCTGCCTATCCCGCTGAGTTACTCCAGCTTTTTGTGTCTATCTTCGTGCTGAAGAGAAGTTGGATGAGAACTTCAAGTTCCAAGGTGTAAATATCACCAACAATTTGTCCTGGATCAACCACGTTGAAGCTATGACCAAGAGAGCACACTCGCACCTCTACCACCTCAGAAGATCAAGGAAGTTCAGCACGTCTTCACGACTCTTACCAACTTCTACAAATGTACCATAGAAAGCATCCCACTTAGGAGAGTTGTGAATGTAGCCCAGTCCATCGCACAGGCCAGCCTCCGCACAATCTGCTCCATCTACACTTCATGCCTCGAGATGTCCTGATGCATATATTGGCTCACATTAGCAAGGGGTAACACAGGGAGAGGTGAGAAGTGGATAATGGAGAGAAAAGAATGAAAGGAGGAGATAAAAAGAGGAAAGAGAGGGGGAGTGAGCCAGGAAGTGAGGGGAGGATTACGAGACAGAGGAAAGGGGAGGGAAGAGTGAGAAAGAGAGAGAGAGAGGGGGGGAGAGAAAGGATGGAGAAAGGGGGGTGAGAGGCAGGAAAGAGATGGGTAAGATATACATAGTCATCCATTTCAGAGTAAAGACACATCTATAATCTGTACAGAATTCTAAACGTTGCAGCACCTTTCACTCACATTGATCTGGTTATTAAAGTTAGCAGCAAATAGTAATATACAACTGAATGAAGTACATGTTTTCATCAACCTTTCTCCACCATTAAAACAGAGCAGAATTAGACTCATACTTTCTTCATCTCTGCGGAAACAACTGAGCAACGGATTTTGGAACCCATCTGACGCCAGACCATCATTAGCCAAAGCTCAGCTTTCAGTGTTCTGCAAAATCAGACGTGCACAACTGAAATTAATTGAAGCTGGATAGTTGGATAAAACATTAAGACCCTTCTCATCCTTTTGATTGCCACTGAAGAAAAGAAGTTGGGGATTAGTTGTTTGCTGATTCTTCACAGTGGGGGACAAAGGGCCTCTTTTATTCATTAAACAGGGAAAAGTAGCTTGTGTATCTCTCAGTTCAGTGCAGACAGAAGCTTACAGATTATAAATGAGATGACCTCATTGGGAGTTATGTTTAACGGGAGCATCAAACGCTTGCAATTAAATGATGTGAACTTCTGTAGCATTCTCTTTCAAGGCTAAACATTCTGTTAAACACTAATGTCTTGTTCAACAAAATGTCAGATAAGGATTCTATACCAGAATTCTTCATGTGATAAGGCCCTACCAGATTCAGTCAGGGCTAACAGGGGAGGTATTGTTCAGAGGTGTAATTTTCCTTTTGACAGGGTTAGGGAAAACAAACAGAAGTTTAGTTCACTGGTCTGTTGACCAATTGGATAGAGAGCAGTTAATGTGATTTCAGAGCAAATCATTATCTGGGACTTCTCCTTCATTCTGTTTGGCCTCTAGCCTGTTATGACCCAGGAGGCAACCATTCCAGGCAGAGATTGACCCAAGGACTTCATCCATATCAACATCCTGCTGGAACAAACAAGTGGGTAGATGTTGTTACATTGAGTTCAACACTGATTGATAGTCAATCAGTCTGTGGAAATTCACAAGCACCTGACAGAACAATAGCTTGAGCGAGCAACAAGTGCCGGAGTAACTCAGCGGGTCAGTCAGCATCTGTGGAGAAGGTGGAGAGATGATGTTTCAGGTTGGGACCCTTTTTCAGACTGATTGTAGTCGGGGGTGGAAAACTGAAAAAGGAAGGTGGGGCCGGTACAAAGCCTGGCAAGTGATAGGTGGATACAAATGAGAGAGAAGGGATTCATTGGCAGATGGATGGAGTAAATGAAAAAGACTAGTGGTGAAAATGAGACAAAAGGTTGTCCGATCGGGAGAGATGCATTTAAAGCATTGAAATACTGCCTTCAATGAAGTAAAATGCCTCACGCTTCCTCAAGGTTGGCAGGCTACTTTTTTTTAGTTTAGTTTAGAGATACAGCGTGGAAACAGGCCCTTCGGCCCACCGGGTCTGCGCCGACCAGCCAACATCGCACATTAACACCATCCTACACCCACTAGAGACAATTTTTACATTTACCAAGCCAATTAACCTACAAACCTGTATGTCTTTGGAGTGTGGGAGGAAACTAAAGATCTCGGAGAAAACCCACGCATGTCACGGGGAGAACATTCAAACTCCATACAGACAGAACCCGTAGTTGGGATCGAACCCGGGTCTCCAGCGCTGCATTCGCTGTAAGGAACAACTCTACCGCTGCGCCACCTTGACCGCCTGCCACTCTCATCTCTAAAACTGCTACTCAAATGCATCAGTCTTTTTTCAGGCGAGAAGCAAATGCAGAAGAAAATGAGGAACTTAAAACCATATTACACCATAGGGAGGAAGTGCATTCTTACTGTGAGTGCTTGATTTTGGCTTGTCTTATATTCTGATCTACCAATGGATGCCAGTAATGGATGCCAGTAATGGCCTCAGTAACCAATTTTCAGTGTTGAAGCTTGTCCAAACATCACAGTGATAGAGATTTATTAAATTCTATAACCACAATGGAAATAATGAAGATTACTATATCTGCAATATTGTCATTGGAACTCAATTGCACTTTAATGCAATTCAAAAAAAATGTCAGTCAACCCTAGTTCTGGATTGTATGTGATTTCAGTTCAACCTGACGTAGTTAAACGTCATAGTTTTTGAGGGCCAGACACATTACGCACCACCAGATCTACACAAGATAAGTATTACTTTCTGGCTGTTGACCACATCCTGAGAAATACTAGTTAAGAAAAGCAATCTTGCATTTTCGATGACTGATTAACAACAATGATATACTATTGAGCACAAAGATTCTGCATCAGAGGAACATTTGGGCAACCACCATAGAACATAGAACCATAGATTTGGGATGGCACAGCGACGCAGCGGTAGAGTTGCTGTCATGCTGCGCCAGAGATCTGGATTCGATCCTGACTACGGGTACAGTCTATACAGAGTTTGCACATTCGTGACTGGGTGGGCCAAAGGGCCTATTTCCGCGCTGTGTCTCTTAACTAAACCAAACTAAGCAGTGCTGGAGTAACTCAGCGGGTCAGGCAGATCTATGGAGAACATGAATAGGCGACCTTTCGGATCGGGACCATTCTTCAGACTGATTGTAATCGTGGGGAGAAAGCTGGAAGAGTGCGGGACAAAGCCTGGCAAGTGATAGGTGTAAACAATTGAAGGGAATTTTGATTTGCAGATGGATGAACAAATGCCAGATGGGAAGAAGATAAAAGACTAAGATACTGAAAATAAGCCTGAAACTGGAGAATTCAATGTTCATACCGTTGGATCGTAAGCTACCCAAGCAGATCGGAGGGTGCTGAACATCACCTTAAAACTATGCCCTTTGGTCTTTGACATTTCCATATGGGTAAAAGGTTCTGACTTTATACTTGTCTATGCCTCTCACTATTTGATACTTCCACCAGGTCTCCCCTTAGGTTCTGATGCTGCAGAAAAACTCCGTTTGTCCAACCTCTCTTTATAGCTACTACCCTCCAATCCAAGCAGCAGCAGGGTAGTTCAGTGTGTTTCAGACCTCACTCTGAAGAAGGGTCTCAACCCGAAACATCGCCCATTCCTTCTCTCCATAGATGCTGCCTCTCCCGCTGAGTTTCTCCAGCATTTTTGGAGGTGTGTGTTGCAGGTTGGCCCCAACCAGTTTTTAAATCACCTGCTCCTGAAAAAACACTGAGAAACTCCCCAAGACATTACCTTCTCAGCCAATCCCCGCATTCACTCCTTCACCTGCCGTTCCTCTGCTGAGGAGGTAGTTTAGGTGACGCAAGGGAACTGTAGATGCTGGTTTACAGATAAATACGCAAAGTGCTGGAGTAACTCAGCAGCTCAGCAGGTCAGGCAGCATCTTTGGAGAACATGGGCAGGTGAGATTTCAGAGAAACGTTAGAGGAGTCAATCCACTGACGATCTGATGATGTGTGACTTCCTGCGACTGTCCATTGTCAGTCTTTCTCAGCTACTCTAGTCTTGGCTGAGCTGACATTTTTAATGGTTCAATGGTACTTTAATGTCGCATGTACCTATGTACGGTGACTTATTTTGGCATGTCGTTCAGTGACAATCCTACCATACATTAGGCACAATCATTTGTACACAAATATAAGAGAGTAAGATAGTAGACCATACTGGGTCACTTGGCCCATGGTCCTGGCAGCGGCACTGAACCAGAGTTGCTGGGATCTTCCTACCCAGGCGACGTATCAGTGTAAACCCCACAGGTCACTAACAGTGGAAACTGCAGTTATCCCTTTGACTAACATTAACTTTTGCTCTTTATACTCCTCACTGACCTTCAGTCCCCCCCCCCCCTCTCCTATCTGCACTCTTTGCCATCTGTTTAAGATAATGTTAATATGTTACCAAATAAGACTTTGAAGTACATTACAGATGGTCAAACACAACTTCAACTCACAATGCAGTTACATGTTACGTGGGAATATACAATATTGAAAATGTTGCCACCTGTGTGTCTGTTGTTGAAATCAGTATCTTGACATGAAATAACACACAGCAGTTCTATGCTTGGCCTGATTACTATTTCTGATCATTTTCAACAGCTTCTGACTATGTTAATATTTTTAAAGGTACCAGGTATGGAAACCAGAAATATGGAACCTATAATTTTTGACTTTACTGTGAGCATACAACTCCATTGATTCTTCAAAATGAAGTGGGGGTGGTGGTGCTCAGAAAGAAAACCATATCTCTCCCTCACTCTCTCTCCCCCTCCCCCTCTCCTCCCCCTCTCAGCTTTTATACACTTTACAGATTCTCTGTTTCTCTCAGGGACAGATAAAGTGGATATGGCTTTAGAATAAGATTTAGAAAGGATCTGGGGTCTCTTTTCACCTAGAAACTGCAATACTGACAGAGAGAGAAATGGAAGCAGAGTAACTGACAGCATTTAGGATGTGTCCATGCAACTACCTGAATCGCTAAGCATAAAAGTTTGCGGGTCAAATGCTGGAAAATGAGATTAATACAGAAGGGTGCTCACTGGTCAGCATGGACGTGATGGTCTGAATGGCCTGTTTTAACAAAGTGCGATTCTGTGACACTGGGAATATGCTGGTATATCAAACTTTCTGGATCAGTAGTCATCTGTTACTTTATATCTCCAAGACATCTTGAAGTAATTACAGACACCCATACTTCCTGCAAATATCCAGGACATCTTCTTGCTGTAGAACTGTGCAACTGACAGTTTCTTCCTTTTTGAAGATGTTATTACACGATAAGAACTGCAGAGGACACTATATCACTGTGAATACTGAATAATGCTTAATTAGTGAGAATATGCTGAACTGCATTGCAAAATATCATCTTTTCATGTGTACAAAAATGGTATGCAGTTCGATCCATCTAAATAAGTACCTGAATATTGATTACTGGTAAGTGATTGAATGTAGATACCCTCTTCATGTGTTCACTCATAATGTGCGTGTTTATAGGTTAATTGGCCTCTGTAACTTGCCCCTAGTGTGTAGGGAGTGGATGAGAACGTGGGATACCATAGAACTAACGTGAATAGGTGATCGATGGTTGGTATAGACCCAGTGGGGCGAAGGTCCTGTTTCCATGCTATAACTCTAAGCTAAAACTCAACACCCTCACTAACTATGCATCACTTTAGCTATCTTTACCCAATGGTACTGTCATTTGCCTGGTCTGTGTTTTTTTTTTTCAAGAAACTTGTTAAAGTCAATGGAAATCTGCTATTAATAATGGAGATCGTATATGATGAATTATATTTCATGGTCAAGATTTTCAAATCTAAACATTTTACATTTTATTCACAAACAGCAGGAAGTTTCTCAGTGATATAAATTGTAGATTTATTATGAAGAAATAATCAATCTTTCAGAATATATGCAAAAGGAACAAACCAAGAAGAACAATGTACAGATTAGAGTATTGCATATTTAAAGAAATTCTGAAGTAACTGGCTAGTTACAAAATAGTTAAAAAAGACAAAGGTTGAATAATAATTCACTGATTTATGGAATGCTAGGAAATGCTGGCCACACAGTATAATTGTGACTTTTCAATCATTTTCAATATTAAATCATCAATTATTAACTTGCATCATATCCAGTTTTCCCAGTTAGCACTGCAGAGCAGGGGTGTCTTTTTTTCTTTCTGTCTTAAGAATATCCTTTAACACTAACCTCAAACACACACCCTTTCTGGCTGGTCAAACCCGTACAGGTTCATACTGTAAGTCATAGAGGCAGAATTAGGCTATTCAGACCATCAAGTCTACTCCACCATTCAATCATGGCTGATCTATCTTTTTCTCTCAACCCCATTCTCATCCATTCTCACCATAACCCTTGATACCCTTACTAATTATTTTCCAATCTTTGCCTTTAAAATACCCAATGACTTGGCCTGCATAGCGTTCTGTGGAAATGAATTTCATTGATTCACCACTCGCTGACTAAAGAAGTTCCTCCTCATCTCCTTTCGAAAGGTACGTCCATTTATTCTGATGCTATGCCCTGTGGTCCTAGACTCTCCGACAAGTGGAAACATCCTCTCCAAGAACTGGTGAACATCAACTTACAAATTCAAATTACAAAACAAGAGATTGCATATTACTCTTTAAACAACAGATGCTGAGAGAGTGCAATGGATACTATATAATTATATTTTATAGGTGTTTCTTTTAGAACAAAAATTCAAACACACAGCACTGGCATTTTAGTCCCAAACTTTACTTTATTGCAGTTACTATTCCATCCAAAATTATATTTCATAGTTATATCGGGTGGTGCAGTGGTAGAGTTGCAGCCTTACAGTGCAAGAGATCCAGGTTTGATCCTGACTATGGGTGCCGTCTATACAGAGCTTGCACGTTCTCCCTGTGACCATGTGGGTTTTCTCCCATATTCCAAAGACATGAAGAAGGTTCTCGACCTGAAACGTCACCCATTCCTTCTCTCCAGAGATGCTGTCTGTCCCGCTGAGTTACTCCAGCTTTTTGTGTGTATCTTCGATTTAAACCAGCATCTGCAGTTCCTTCCTACACAGGTCAATAGGTTAATTGGCTTCTGAAAATTCTTCTTAGTATGTGGGATTGAACTAGTGTATGGACGATCGTTGGTTGGCACAGACTTGGTGGGCCACACGGCCTTTTTCCATGCTGTATCTCAAAACTAAACTAAACTAATGGTAGACTAGATCCAGAATGGACGATGGATTAGTTTGTAGATGATACAAAATCAAGAGTCCAGGCACGAAACGTCACCTATCCATGTTCTCTAGAGATCCAGTCTGACCTGCAGAGTTAATCCAGCATTTTTTGTTTGTTAGAACATAGAAAATAGAACAGGACAACACAAGAACAGACCATTCAGCCCAGAATGCCTGTGCCGAACATGTTGCTAGGACCATCACTTATCGGCCTGCACCGAACCCATTTCCTTCTATTCCCTGCATATCCAGATGCCTATCCAAAAGTGTCACCAACATATCTGTAAATTGTAAATTATCCCTAGTATGTGTGGGAGAGTGCTAGTTACAGGGTGATTACTGGTTGGCGTGGACTTGTGTTTTTACATTGCATCGATGCTTACTGATCTGATGAGTGTTTCCATCACTTTTGCCTGTTGTCTTAGACTTCTAGCATCGCCAGTGTTTTAAATTTAATTTAAAATGCAATACATTGTTAAGCCAAATTAGTCAAATAATAGTCAAGGTAATGTAACAATGCGCCATGTTGCTCTATTAAGACAACATTTTGAATACTGTACTAATTTCTCAAAAGCAAGACTAAGATACTTTGAAGCATTAAACGCTATAGTGAAGGGAAGAATTCCCATAGTCTGAGATGGAATTATAAGTGTGAAAGAGTCAGGTTTTATATTTGTTCTAAAATGAGGCTGGAGGAAAGATAATCAAATGCAAATGTGCAAGATTGAGGAAGGGAAATAATTACCTTGGACTGGGACTTGATACCTGACTATAGGAGTTGAATCACAATAAATTTAGAATTCGTATTGAAACAATGAATATGTGGAAACAGCTTTCCAGATGGGCCTTCAGAGGAATAAATCATCAAATAATATTAACAGCAATTATATGCTGCAAGTGGGATTTTAAATTTCCCTTAAATAGGCTTCCACATTCATGGTTATTTAGTGGTTATCTGTCAGACTAAAATTAGATTGTGTTTAAGTAGACATAAATCATAACAATACTCAAAGAGGGACAATGAGATAATCAGAGACAAGAGACTATAGATACTGGAAGCCTGAGTAAAAAGAAACAAACTGCTGGAAGAATTCAGCAGGTCAGACAGCATTTGTGGAGGGAAATGACCAGACGATGTTTTTGGTTGGGACCCTCCTTTGGGGTGATGGAGTAAAGAGAAGAAACCTGGAAGAGAGGGGTGAGGGGAAGGGATGGGACAAGAACTAGCAAGTGATGGGTGGATTCAGTTGGGGAGATGTTGATTGTCAGATTGGTCAGGTGGGGGAGAGATGGGTGGTGATAGAAAGCAATGCTGGAGGTGATGTGGAGAAGACAAATGGGTACAGACCTGACAAGGAAACAAGGTGGGGAGTGAAATGTAGAAGCAGAGGGAGCGATGGTGGGTGGAAGGGAATTGGAGGGAGGGAAGGGAAAGGGGGGAAATTAGGAGACGGGTAGGTGAAGGAGGGGACAGGAACTTGGTGACAGGGGCAGGGTTAGTAGAAAAAAAGGTGTGTGTGGAGGTGGAGGAGAGACTGGATAGATGAAAAGTGTGTGAGGGTTTCCTGGATTGAATTCATTGTTCATGTCATTCAGCTTTAGGCTGCCCAAGCAGAAAATGAGATGCTGAAGTGATAATCAGAACAAAATTACTTTGCAGTATTAATGATCAAAACTAATAATTTAAGGTAAAAAATACCACAGATGCTGGAAGTATGGATTGAAACTACAAAGTGATTGACAGGAGGTTAACCAGCATCTGTAGGGAGAGAGTTAAAGTTTCAGTGCTTCTGATGACAGGTCAGCAACCGTAAACATCAATCATCTTCTCTCGTCACAGACACTGTTATTTTTATTTTTGTTTTCCTGACCATTCATTGATTTAATTCCCCATTTGTCAGGTTTTTTTTAGAATGAAATTTGCTTACCCTGTACATAATAGTGAAAATTAGTTGTAAAGAAAATTTTAATTGTAAAGACTCTTGGAGGGCAAGTAATGAAATTCAGTTTGTGTAGGAAGGAACTGCAGATGCTGGTTTACACTGAAGATAGACACAAAATGCTGGAGTAACTCAGCGGGTCAGGCAGCATTCCTTCGGAGAAAAGTAATAGGTGACGTTTTGGGTCGAGACCCTTCTTCAGACCTTATCTCCAGAGATTCAGCCTGACCCATTGAGTTACTTCAGCATTTAGTGCCGAATGAAATACAGGTGTGGTGTAGCATCGCAGACTTGAAACATGGTTATTTCTCTAACCAGTGATGCCATCTAACCTGGTGGGTGATTTCAGCGGTTCCTGAATGCCACGTTTTCATAACATTTTTCACAATCCAGTTTCAGGTTTAAATTACAGATCATTGCCAAACAGTTTAAATGTTGAAACCTCTCGACATATTTTAACGGTATTTTACAACGGAGGCTTCCAAATCGATTTTCCTGTGCGGCTGAAAAATCAAAGTAACGGACGTTGAAACAAAATGAATTGGAATCCAAATTAAGTCAGCACTCCTGGGTCAACTAAAAGACCACGTTTTAAAAAAAAGATGTCATTTTGGAAAAAAGAAATAGAATGGAACTTAAAGCAATTTCTTAGCATTGATGATAATGAATCACTATTGTGTGCCTGAGGAAATATTGCAGGATGCTTGTGAAATTTTGTTCTCAGAAGCCTAATCCTAGCTTTTACAAGTAGAAGAGAAATGAGGTTTCCGTTAGCTGAACACACGCGCGCGAGTTCAGGTTACTACAGCGGCTGGCAGCTCTCGAACGTTGACAGAAGTCTCCTTGAAGCGTTGAATCTCCAAGGGCCTCACATGGCCACCTCATTTTTATTGATTCCACACAATATCTAATTCTATTAATCAGTTCAATTTCCCAGTGGGCACTGGTTTATTTCTATCATCAAACCTCTGATAAAATCTTTAGACACAATGTATTAAGCCCAATCACAACAAATAGCTGATTGTGTTAACATGTCACAAGCTGTGAGGAGACAGCATTATGTTCTAATTTGAAAGGGAGTGAAGTGATAATACAGTGTGTAGTCTTTTTGTGAGCCTGCATTACTGCCTCTGCCTGAGATGGCAATTGACAGCAAATCGACTCCTTCTAATGGTATGTGAAGAAGATGAAATAGGGGTCATGGAGGAAATAAAGAATATTGACTGGAAAACTAGCTCCGCAGCGGCCTTTAATCCATTATTGCCCTTGATGGGGAGCTTTAGTGCAACTTTAGTGTCAATTGCATTTGCATCTCTCTTCTTCCTCCTGTTTTGCACATTGTGCCAAGCCCAGCAGTGCTTGAATGCTAATATATATTTTCTAACACCCGTGTGTAAGCATAAATCAAGTACCAAGTCATTGAAAAACACGATTTACATCCTTCTACATTGTAACATGATTGTTTTTTAACAGGGGTAGTTACGTGGTAGTTGTGCCAGGCTTGATGGCGGTCCTTGTAACTCAGGAGTATGAAGATAGAATTCTCCAATTTCAGGTAACTAACCTACTAACAAGCCCTCCCTTTCCCTCTTTCTTCCCTGTGGCCCACCTGGATTCATTCCCCATCCCCTTGTCCCCTTCCACCTCTAGTCCTCCCCCTAGTTCACAATTAGGACCTCTTCTATCCTTATCTCACACTTTTTGTCTCTTCATCTCTGGCCTTTGTCCAACCATTTACCTATTGGCCCCCTCCCCCAATCACCTGTATCCACCTATTATTTGCCAGGCTCAGTCCTGCCCCCGCCTCGCTTCCACCCCTCTCCCACCAATATCATTACGTGGGTAGAACTGGAAAGATGAAGAAGCAGTCACCTGCTTCTGCATCCTCGTGGATATAATTAGCTTTGGTGAAAACGTTTAATTTTTTTAATGTAAATTCCATGTGCTCCCTTCAATACCATTGTTAACGATCAAGTGTCAACAGTGTTTTATTGTCTTGTAATGATGTTTTCCCTTGTGGGAGAGTCTAGGACTAGAAACATAGAAACATAGAAATTAGGTGCAGGAGTAGGCCATTCGGCCCTTCGAGCCTGCACCGCCATTCAATACGATCATGGCTGATCATCCAACTCAGTATCCCGTACCTGCCTTCTCTCCATACCCCCTGATCCCCTTAGCCACAAGGGCCACATCTAACTCCCTCTTAAATATAGCTAATGAACTGGCCTCGACTACCCTCTGTGGCAGAGAGTTCCAGAGATTCACCACTCTCTGTGTGAAAAAAGTTCTTCTCATCTCAGTTTTAAAGGATTTCCCCCTTATCCTTAAGCTGTGACCCCTTGTCCTGGACTTCCCCAACATCGGGAGCAATCTTCCTGCATCTAGCCTGTCCAACCCCTTAAGAATTTTGTACGTTTCTATAAGATCCCCTCTCAATCTCCTAAATTCTAGAGAGTATAAACCAAGTCTATCCAGTCTTTCTTCATAAGACAGTCCTGACATCCCAGGAATCAGTCTGGTGAACCTTCTCTGCACTCCCTCTATGGCAATAATGTCCTTCCTCAGATTTGGAGACCAAAATTGTACGCAATACTCCAGGTGTGGTCTCACCAAGACCCTGTACAACTGCAGTAGAACCTCCCTGCTCCTATACTCAAATCCTTTTGCTATGAAAGCTAACATACCATTCGCTTTCTTCACTGCCTGCTGCACCTGCATGCCTACTTTCAATGACTGGTGTACCATGACACCCAGGTCTCGCTGCATCTCCCCTTTTCCTAGTCGGCCACCATTTAGATAATAGCCTGCTTTCCTGTTTTTGCCACCAAAATGGATAACCTCACATTTATCCACATTATACTGCATCTGCCAAACATTTGCCCACTCACCCAGCCTATCCAAGTCACCTTGCAGTCTCCTAGCATCCTCCTCACAGCTAACACTGCCCCCCAGCTTAGTGTCATCTGCAAACTTGGAGATATTGCCTTCAATTCCCTCATCCAGATCATTAATATATATTGTAAATAGCTGGGGTCCCAGCACTGAGCCTTGCGGTACCCCACTAGTCACTGCCTGCCATTGTGAAAAGGACCCGTTTACTCCTACTCTTTGCTTCCTGTTTGCCAGCCAGTTCTCTATCCACATCAATACTGAACCCCCAATGCCATGTGCTTTAAGTTTGTATACTAATCTCTTATGTGGGACCTTGTCGAAAGCCTTCTGGAAGTCCAGATACACCACATCCACTGGTTCTCCCCTATCCACGCTACTAATTACATCCTCGAAAAATTCTATAAGATTCGTCAGACATGATTTACCTTTCGTAAATCCATGCTGACTTTGTCCAATGATTTCACCACTTTCCAAATGTGCTGCTATCCCATCTTTAATAACTGACTCTAGCAGTTTCCCCACTACCGATGTTAGACTAACTGGTCTGTAATTCCCCGTTGTCTCTCTCCCTCCCTTCTTAAAAAGTGGGGTTACGTTTGCTACCCGCCAATCCTCAGGAACTACTCCAGAATCTAAAGAGTTTTGAAAGATTATTACTAATGCATCCACTATTTCTGGAGCTACTTCCTTAAGTACTGGGATGCAGCCTATCTGGCCCTGGGGATTTATCGGACTTTAATCCATTCAATTTACCCAACACCACTTCCCGACTAACCTGGATTTCACTCAATTCCTCCAACTCCTTTGACCCGCGATCCCCTGCTATTTCCGGCAGATTATTTATGTCTTCCTTAGTGAAGACGGAACCAAAGTAGTTATTCAATTGGTCCGCCATATCCTTGTTCCCCATGATCAACTCACCTGTTTCTGACTGCAAGGGACCTACATTTGTTTTAACTAATCTCTTTCTTTTCACATATCTATAAAAACTTTTGCAGTCAGTTTTTTTGTTCCCTGCCAGTTTTCTTTCATAATCTATTTTTCCTTTCCTAATTAAGCCCTTTGTCCTCCTCTGCTGGTCTCTGAATTTCTCCCAGTCCTCCGGTATGCTGCTTTTTCTGGCTAATTTGTACGCATCATCCTTCGCTTTGATACCATCCCTGATTTCCCTTGTTATCCACGGATGCACTACCTTCCCTGATTTATTCTTTTGCCAAACTGGGATGAACAATTTTTGTAGTTCATCCAAGCAGTCTTTAAATGTCTTCCATTGCATATCCACCGTCAACCCTTTTAGAATTAATTGCCAGTCAATCTTGGCCAATTCACGTCTCATACCCTCAAAGTTACCTTTCTTTAAGTTCAGAACCATTGTTTCTGAATTAACAATGTCACTCTCCATCCTAATGAAGAACTCAACCATATTATGGTCACTCTTGCCCAAGGGGGCACGTACATCAAGACTGCTAACTAACCCTTCCTCATTACTCAATACCCAGTCTAAAATAGCCTGCTCTCTCGTTGGTTCCTCTACATGTTGATTTAGATAACTATTCCGCATACATTCCAAGAAATCCTCTTCCTCAGCACCCCTGCCAATTTGATTCACCCAATCTATATGTAGATTGAAGTCACCCATTATAACTGTTTTGCCTTTGTCGCACGCATTTCTAATTTCCTGTTTGATACCATCTCCAACTTCACTACTACTGTTAGGTGGCCTGTACCCAACACCCACCAGCGTTTTCTGTCCCTTAGTGTTTCGCAGCTCTACCCATACCGATTCCACATCCTCGAAACGAATGTCCTTCCTTTCCATTGCGTTAATCTCCTCTCTAATCAGCAACGCTACCCCACCTCCTTTTCCTTTCTCTCTATCCCTCCTGAATATTGAATAGCCCTGGATGTTCAGCTCCCAGCCTTGGTCACCCTGGAGCCATGTCTCCGTGATCCCAACTATATCATTGCCCTAGAAGTCATTGCCTCAGAGGATATTTTTAAGGTAGAGATAGATAGATTCTTGATTAGTATAGGTGTCAGACAGTATGGAGAAAAGGCAGGGGAATGGGGTTAGGAGGGAGAGATAGATCAGCTATGATTGAATGGCGGAGTAGACTTGATGGGCTGATTGGCCTAATGCTACTCCTATTCCTTATGACCATATGACCTTATAACCTGAAACGGAACAATGAAATTCTTATTTGCAGTAGCACACTAGACACCCAAAATGAGTACTCTGTAAACACCATCATAAACAACAATATTGTATTATTATTTATTGTATACTGTATTTATTGTTCTGCTATAGTGTTAATGTACATATAAGGCTGCAACAAGTCAGAAGTGCCTTGTTCTAGCCCTGGTACATATAACAATTAAACTTGACATTTCTTGACATTTGGGTACAGTGATATGATACAGTGGAACCAAATTTCCATCTGGTGGGCACAGTCGAAAACTGAAATATCAGCGGGATGCGTAAATGCAATTATATATGGTGGGCATTAATAAATACACACTGATATACCAGTGTGGAGTGGGAAATTGACATTTAATGGATACATATACAAGATTTTAAAAGTAATGTGCTCAAGGGAAGTTAACATCAATTGTGGTCTTCAGGAGAGGTGGGTGTCAGAGGCCAGGGTTAATTAAACCAAAGTGTACACATGTAAGGCATTTCCCAAATGAAGGACATTAATTTAATTTGTATTTTTAAATCTCCATTCTAAAAGTTTGTTTAGACTTGTATACTTATATACTCATCACATTGTTTTCGCACTCTCCCAACACCGATTGTGCTGGAAGGAAGATATTATTGAAAAGTATCTATGCTAGTAGTCTCTATTATTGAGATAAACTATAGCAATTTACAATATCAAATGACTGTGTGTGTGTGTGTGTGTGTGTGTGTGTGTGTGTGTGTGTGTGTGTGTGTGTGTGTGTGTGTGTGTGTGTGTGTGTGTGTGTGTGTGTGCATGTGTTTGTGTGTAGTAATAAAATATGTAATATATATTTGTACCCTGTTAAACAAATTAGATAATTCAACAAATTACATAATTGTATGTACCCTTTTTGGTTCTACCTATCACATAGAAGCCTTTGTCCCACACATTTGCCTTCCCTCTGTCTGCCCATTATCCATGCCACTATCAACATGACCATAGCACCTATCACCTAGCAGCCTTAATCTGAACCCATCCCATTAGCTCTGCTATGTACTGGCAATCTTTCCTGTTTCCTCTCATTCATGACCTGAAACATCAACTTACACTTTTTGTCTCCACATATGTCACTGAGTTCTTCCAGTCATCTGCTTTTGTTTGAGATCATTTAATAACTTGCTGGGTGAGTCTATTGTTGTTTCATCAGCTTACTTTAATTGCTCTCCATAAATATATTATCCTAATAGTAACAAAGGTCTGTTAAAATGACAGAAAACAGGATCTTCAGAGTGGTGTTGAGGTTTTTAATGGCGGAATCCTCTCCTCTGGAACAGGTTGTGATGTTTTGCCATATAGAAGTTGCCATATAATTGCAAGTTCTTCTTATAATACAATAAGAAGTAACAGCTAGCCTGGGTTAATGGCCACCTCAGCGAGATTACCACAACTTTTAAGTTGCTTAATAAAACTCTGAAGAACTGAGCAATCAATATTTTCTTCAGCAAGAAAAGCCACATCCTTGGCCATCCACAATGCTTCCCTGCCACTTAGAAATGCACACTTAAATATTTATTGAAGCGATAATCAATATCCTCACTTTGTGTCAATTCTTAGTTAAACAGTAGCCAGTAAAATGAAATTGATTATAACTAGGATCAAAAGTAATTTACTGTGCACAAAATTCAATATGGAGGCAAAATATTGGTAGGGGATTCACGAAATGGAAAAATTAAATAAAGACTCAGTGTTATTTATATATAGATATAGATTTTCAATTTATAAACAAACATTAGCATTTGTACTACTGGGGAAATCACTCCACTTTCCCAAAGCCCTGCATCTGTATTCCCAGAAGCGAAGAGACAGCTGCTCATTTTATGTTGTCTCAACCTATGCTGACCCCCATTTTCCTCCAGAAAATGGCAGAGATATGGTCGAAATTAGTTTTATTACTCTCTCCTGCTGCAGCCAGCCTACTTGTGATATGACAAATATTTCAGGCATTATGGTGCCCCTGTCCCTTATTAGCACTAACACACTCACTAAAATGCTAAATCATTGCTTCATTTACGAGGCTGGCACTCCAGATCACAGTTGGTTGAGAGACGGTGGCATTTCCATTATGTTTGATGCATCAGTGCTAACTATTTGAGTGGCTTTATACTGAGACAATAATATTAGATGAATATGTGCCTTGTTTTTGTAATGCCCTATACTTTCTTTTCTTCATCATTAACCTATAACAAGGTTACAAATGAATCATGTTTCACTTGCAAATAGTTTTGAGTTAGTGCACTGAACAACATGTGAGCTTTTTTTATCAACTTTTTACTTTGTAAGCATCTGAATACTATTGTCAGTACATCTGCACTCATTTCAATGACCTAAGTCTTAACTGAGGTGGGACAAGTGGTCAGATATTTTAACTCATCATTTGTCTGGTGCTTCACTTATATTTAATATCCCAATACATTTGTCAAAGATGCTAAGAAACGTTTCACGAACACCAATGTAAGAATCAATAATCACGAGCCGTGGGGTGTGGCTGCAAAATAAGAAGCCAGACATTTAAACCTGAGGTGCGGAGAAAGTCCTTCTGTTGGAGGGAAAAGTATCTCTAGAATTCTTTCCCTGCTTTTTCCCCACCCTTGAGGGTGTTGGAAGCCACATCAATAGATGTATTTAAGGTGGATAGATATTTGTAATATGAGAAGAAGGAGGGTTATGACAATCTGGCGTAGAAGAGGAAGATGAAGCTGGCAGAGCCAAGAGAGTTAATAAATCATCTACGATTAGATTGAATGGCATGGGCATGTTTGAAGGACCTGGTGAACTACCACTGCTCCTATTTTACAGAATTCTTGGATCGAGAAGAGAGATTGCTTTTTCACCCAGTGGCTCCCAGCAACCTATAGTCCTCTGCATGAAGGGATGATTGAAGCAGAACACACTCAAGAGATTTAAGTAGCGCCCAAATGTGGTCTCAGACAAACACGGACTGCAGAGTTAAAGCTCAAGTGTGGAAGGTACAATTAAGATGGATGGTTCTTTATTAAATGGCATGGATATGATGGGCTGCATGGCTTTCTAGGTATACATATTCTTTGTTTCTATTCTATGCTGGAAGATTGAAATATAAACAGAAATTGCCTGACATTCTCGATGGGTCAGGCAGCATCATGGAAAGCAATTAAAGCATCCATTGATTTTCAAGTCTAGGACCTTTCATCAGAACTAAAAATGCCTTCCTAAATATAGGTCATTGATCTGATGGTTTGTCTGTTAGTTTGCAAGGCTTGGGTCAGTCACCAGAGACTTCAGACTTGAATCTGAAGAAAGGTCCTGACCCAAAACATCACCTATCCATGTTCTCCTGCTGAGTTACTCAGCACTTTGTGCCTTTTTTTGTAAACCAGTATCTACAGTTCCTTGTTTCTATAGTTCTTGAGACTTCCCTGGATTGGAATAGAAAAGGTTATAAAGACTGCAGCATTTGGAAAAGGGCTGAGTCACTGCCAACAATTTGGGGATTTACAAAAATTAAATATTAATATTGCTATCCATTATAATTAATTATAATATTGCCATAAATTATATCATTGAAAGTTGAAGCTTTTTTTAGTTTAGTGGTGCAGCGCGGAAACAGTCCCTTCAGCCCACTGAGTCCGCGCTGACCAGTGATCCCCACATATTAACACTACCCTACACACACTAGGGACAATTTTTACATTTGCCAAGCCAATTTACCTACATACCCCCTGTACGTCTTTGGAGTGTGGGTAGAAACCGAAGATCTCAGAGAGAACCCATGCAGGTCACGGGGAGAACGTAAAAACTCCGTACAGACAGCACCTGTAGTCGGGATCGAACCCGGGTCTGCGGCTCTGCATGCGCTGGAATGCAGCAACTCTACCGCTGCACCACTGTGGCATATAACTGTGCCATTGCTACTGCAAATTAGTCTTCAACAAATTTGAGTAAAGGCATGTCTTCAACACGGGGTCTCTTGTGTCTCGTAGATTCCCCTGTATTCACCATTAGATTTCTAGATGGCCACCTTATAACGATAGCTCTGAGATAACCTAATAGTCTGGGATAACTGGCCAGCCATGGGTGTAATATTTTGCTGTTCCCTCTGCTCCATTCTGCATTTCATCAAAATTAGCCGCCAGATTCAGTTATCATTTGAACTCCGAGTTGTTCACCTTGATTGGCTGCCAAAGAAGTCAATCTTGGCTAACTGCCTGAAGTTTTAATGGATTTGATTTAACACTACTCCATGGCCAATATTAGTTTTATTGATTTTTCTGTCAGCCAACACATTTCTAACAGTTTAATATAGATCCGTATTTGGAAATCACCTGTTCATTTCAATTGTCCTGTTCTTCAGCAGCCAGATAAAAATTGACTCTTTTAACAGTGCCACTCAATTAGCCCCTTGAACTCACCTACAAACTGATTAAAGCCCGTAGAGCTGCTCGATTTGACCTCTGCTTTCTAGTTTTCTATCATCTCTTAATTGCTGCCATGCTGTGGCATTCTGCACCTTGTTCCAAATTTGTTTTGTCGCCATGTTTGGTCTTTCTTCTAATCTTTATTTTGGAACAGTTCAAGTATGCTAATTGACACCGGTTTCAGTCTGAACAGCAAGGAGTCTTGAGTTAAGAGGTAGCGTGACTTTTTTAAAAACTAAAAACTCCCTCGACGGTTCTATTGTGTTGGAACAAACGCGAGAAACATTTCTCGTAAAAGCTGAGACAGAAATTGCATTTAGCCGAATATTGAATGCTTTCTATCATATTCCTGCTGGTGTAGCATGTTGATCAGTAAGAAAGGGGCATGGGAAGTGTACTTTAAACCATTTAATTCTTTGAGAAGTTTACAGAGGGAGAAGTCAATGTTGAGCATAAAACCTTAGCCTGAGCCTAAAATCCCAGTTAAACAAATTTGAGAGGTTATGACAGCAATGCAGAGACGTTGTTTTGGTCAGGTTTTGCCAAGATCATGTTTGGAGTGACTGAAGAAAACAGAGTGTTAATGAAAACATTAAAACACACCACAAGGATCGGGTAAGGCAATCACGGATTTACTTTATATAAGAGCCCCTAATACATGGCTGTTGGGAACAATCAATCTAGACAGTTCCACAATCAAAGATTCTTGTGATTTTTTTATACAGTTTTTTCTCTTTGTTATTTGAACACACTTAGTAACCCATAACAGATTTCACACAGGCTCTCCAGCATACCTCAGTTATCAGAATACTCCGGCAACAGGTGTAAATCAGGCACCTCCGACAGACACAATAGCATGCTCAAGATTTCTTCAAAACCAACTCCCCTAGCAGCTAAACAGATGTTCAGTTATCTTTTGACCTCATTCTCCCCTCCGCCTTTTACAATTTTATTCTTTTACACAGCGCCTGCATTTGGAGTGGATAGAGGAAAGAAGAAATTGCAGAATGAGAATAGTATAAATTGTTGCCAAGAAATTAGAAATAATGGCACAAGATTGCAAAGAACTTGCTGGGAGGCATTTAAATCTTGAAGGTGAGGAACACAAATCCTGTAGCTTCTGGAAGGATGGGATGAGACGTTGTTCAAGGAGTGACTCAGGTCCGAGTTCAGACTGGATTGGCATCTGAGGAAAGAGGATTATGAGGAGTGTATTAAAAAAAAAACAACATGGTGAAGAAATGGGTTAGAGTTCGCAACCCTGTGGGCTCTTGTCAACTTAAGCTTTGTTGGTACCAATTCAAGTTTCACATGAAGCTGAGTTTTATTAGATGCTAAAATCAAGGAACTGCAGATGCTAGTTTATACAAAAGGGCACAAAGTGCTGGAGTGAATGATGGAAATCAAGACCTCATGAGCCAGATGCTGAAACAACTGGATTTATTTATTTACGAATAGCTGGACTATGGATTATTGGAGTATTACAGTATACCTTAGAGGAACTTAATAAAACTCAGAAGGACACAAAGTGCTGAGTAACTCAGTGAGTCAGGGAGCATCTCCGGAGAAGATGAATAGATGATTTTTGGGGTCGGGACCCTTTCAGTAATCTGTTGGCTGATTTAGGGGTGTTCAGAGAAATTACTTAACGTAAAAAGATTTTATTTAGAAGCAGTCCTTTGAAAATATGTAACCAAATTGATTTCCAGTTGATCATTAAACTAATGGAAAGGGTGGCATTTTCTCCTAAGTCCATCCAGTGGAGAAATCAGGCTTCTTCAGGCAAGAAAGCTGTTTACTTGCAGTACCAATTGAACACTGTGAATGGCGCTATTTGTTCTCCAAAACACAAATAACGTTTACAAATAATCTGGTAAAACATACGAGTTTAAATGGGACAGAAATTCACCGAAATCTTAAAACCAAGGGCACACATGCTTTTGAGGAGTAACCCAATCTTTTCAAGTGTACAACTAACTAAACCACAGACCACACTGGAAAGAATTACTATATTAAAAACATTATTTCTCAATTCTAAAGCTATAAATCTCCTTCCCCTCCCCTATGTACACCTTTTGTTCTTCTCATAATCCATGAAATATCTTCTTTCCACATACAATCTTCATCACCTCCACTTCCCCACCCAATCAATCCCACAATCTATTGCCCTCCAATCTTGCAACCTCCCTCTACTCCCCCATCCTCCCCATCTCCAACAGTCTCCTTATTACGAAACGATTCGATACGATAGAACTTTAGATATCCCAGGAGGGAAATTGGTATCTCCGTTCAACAGTCTAAAATGAAGGTTGCATTGGAGTATATGAAGTTTGAAAGCCAAAGGAGGAAATGATTAAGGGAGATGCTTTCAATCCGTCTGGTTTTAAATTTAAAGTGAACAATTATATATCTGTCATAAAAAGTACATTTTGTTGCCCAGTGAATTAAAGACTAATTTGTGTGTGTTTATAGATGGTAACTATTAATGTTGGCCTTGAGAAGTTAAGACTCTCACCTTTCAGTGAATTTTTGGCTAAGGTTAATGAGAATGAGTGAGATCAGGGCAAATTAAAATCTATTTTGCTAAATAAAATTCAGATCACAGAGCTAAACGTAATTATGCATTAACTATATATATATATATATATATATATATGCAGCCTCAATTAGGCATTGTTGTAATACAACAAACAATTGCAATTCAGCTTCAGTGAGCTTGTAATCAGAAAGTCCAGGTAAAGTGCATGGGGCTCTATAGGGTTTGATTGAAAAGTCTGAATTTATATGTGCAATAATTACTGGCTGTTGGCCTCTGATTATCACTGAAGTGGTAATTTATGCTTTGCCCAGGCAATTGCAGTTATGACAGAGGGTTGAGTTTGGTCTGAGAGCAAATATCAAGCCAATTATAAATTAACAACAGGTTACAGTGACAAATAGGAGTAAATTACAGTTAATGTGGGCATAATTGTTAAGTATTATATACATACTATTCACAGGAAATTAAACAGGCTACCAAAGGGCACTAAAATTGGAAGCCCAATTACAGTCATGGGAGAGGAATAGGCATCAATTTTCCACTCAACGCCTGGAGTTGTATTGTAGTGCATCATATTCAAAATCAGTACGACAGACAAAGCAAGAGGGGAACTCATTTCCATTAGATAATACGACTGATGTAGAAGAAAACATTTGGGAACAACACCGTTGATAAAAGGAGAAATAATTTGCAGGAGTCTAGAACAGCGAACTTCAGATGTTGCATTTATTCAGCTCATGAGATGATAATATATTTTAAATGTTGTTTAAAATATTCCCCTCATAACTCAGAACAAGCACACTACACATCCTTGTTCTACATGTACACAATGCCTACATTCTTCTCTACAACACTCACCCAACGGCATAATTTCATAATATAACTGTGTTATTGTATACTTAAAACTAGTGACATTTTAATATAATGTCATCATTTATATTTAGGTTGCCATAAGAATCTGTTAAATATAAACCAGCAACTTGAATTTAAGGTTGTGGATGAATCGTGCCAATATAAGATAAGGTTAAAGAAGGAACTGCAGATGCTGGAAAATCGAAGGTAGACACAAGTGCTGGAGAAACTCAACGGGTGAGGCAGCATCTATGGAGCGAAGGAAATAGACAACGTTTCGGGCCAAAACCCTTCTTTTCGGCCCGAAAACGTTGCCTATTTTCTTCGCTCCATAGATGCTGCCTCACCCGCTGAGTTTCTCCTGCACATTTGTCTACCTAAGATAAGGTTAGTTGATTTCTAGTTTGCTTTACACCAAGGCTTCTGCCAGAGTGGTATTCAGAACTTTACAGGTAAAGTTTCATTTCTGTGTATTCACTGACAGCAAGGAACCCTGATCTCTATTGGCTTGACATCTCTCAGAAATCATGTTGCCTTTGTCATTAAAATCAAGCTCAATGATCATTCATCCCCCTGTATGTGACAATCAAATCAATTTCAGCCAACCCCCCTTGACTTAGCCATACTGTATTACATATCGCAGAGAACAAGTATAATCTGTGTATGAAGGAACTGCATATGCTGGTTTAAACCGAAGAAACACACAAAAAGCTGGAGTAACTCAGCAGGACAGGCAGCATCTCTAGAGAGAAGGATGGGTGATGTTTCGGGGTGAGACCCTCCTTCAGACTAATCTGTGTATCTTCGTTCTTCATGATAAAATGCTGACATCCTTTTCTCCAAACCTCACTTCCCACAACATAATTTCATGATTTGTCTTTAATCTCAAAAAGCCACCTCTGCAATTTACTTCCCCATCCTCTCACCTCCCATTTAGTCCAAAGCTCCTGCTCAATAGATCATGATCTGTTGTCAATGAACTAGCACCTTTTTAAAGTCATCAACGAATTTCTAGGACACTTTTGTTTCTGTTTTGTGAGAACTGCAGTCTTAAATCGGATGGGTTTAATTCAACATAATTATCCACTGGTCTATTTCAAATGCAAATGGAGATGTTTATAAGAGTTAATCTCTTTAGGTCAATCATTCATTACTTTACATGTTTAATATCTGTCTGTAATACAGATTACAAATGTACATTGACATACAGTACATCGTTACAGTTGTACAGCAAATTTTAATTCATAAATCCTGCACATCAAATTGAGTTCACTCCTCCTTAACATCATTGCAATGGGTTAGGAATAAATGTCTCACTAAATTCTCTTCTGCAGCATAAATGGCAGCCACATGTGTGATCAATAAAACCCTTTAGTATCTATTCAAGCAGTCTGCTCTTTATACTATTCCTGATGAAATAACTCACCTGGAGATGTTAGCTGACAAATAAAAGAGTTTGCTGGTTTCCGAAGCAATTAATGGAAAGCTGGCTAGACCGAGGATTTTATCAGCTGCTGCAATCCAGTAATGGGTAGGCTTTTACCTTTGTAAAATGGCTCCAAGAAGCAAGCACAAGGGGGCAACCACTTGCACCTGCCTTCCCTCTAGCTGCCAGCTTTAATTGGATGCCCCATTGTTCAGGGACCCCCGGCAGCATGTTAGTGGCTTCAGGGACTAATGTAAATGCCTTTTCAACTAACTTCTATTGAAATGTGTTCTGTGCAGGAAAAGATTTTTCTCCCCGGTTTAGATGATCCAATATGATGTAACGTTTTTACTTGGAATCAAATTTGAACAAAACAATTTCTCTATAACAAAAAGGTGATTATACATTATAGAAAACAAATTATATGCTCTTTAGCAATTTACCACTGTTACAGATTATTATTATCAATTTATCTTCCCTCCCTGTTGAAGTCACTTAAGTACATTTTTTGGTTGTATTCTATACCCATGAGGCAGAATGTGATAGCAGCTTACAACATGGTACAGACTAAAACAATTACAGGAAGACAGAAAACGGAAAGAATCAGAAGAGGAAGAAGTGGTAAGTCATCCTCTGTTTTGTCATTTCTACCTGCAATCAACCATGAAAATGGGGAAATCAGTCTGTCAACTTCTGAATCAGTAATAGTCACTCAACATGGCTGCCCACTGCATCACTTGAGTATAAATCAAAGCCTAATTGTTCTTTGGGCCATTCTGTTGGATTCATAATGGTTACAAGGTATGATATGATATAAAACTATTGAAAAATGAAATTGATGTTTTATCTGCAAAGTAAAACAGATCCTTAAATTGAGATGCTAAACTGTTTTATCATGGTCGCTTTTTAATCAATTAAGCTCCAGTGGAAACATCTCATCTCCATCTCTTCCTGAGGCATTCATTGGGTAAATATCCATGAAAATGGATAGTACAGAAAGGCAGGAAAAAAACACAATCCAGACCAATTCCAATCCCCACTTCTTAGCCTATTGCCTAGAGCACCAAGAGTAAATCCAAGTACTTTTTAAATGGGATGAAGATTTCTGCCTCCATTATGCAATGAGTTCCCAACTTTCCATACTCAATCACTATTACTTTTCTTCACTGGAAATTTACACCAAAGATGTCTGATGGCCGGGTGATACAAGAGCATCGTTTTGGGTAAAAAATGTCTTCATTGTTGCAGAAGGTCACCTTGGAGATACTCACATTGGATCCCATGCACAACAGGCAGAGTTGGATTCTATTACTGTGGGCTTTTAATTTACTGACCAAAGCATGGTCAGCAGAAATGAGAACACTCAGCAAGATCAATTACAAGCTTTTTTTAAAGTGCTAAACAAATTGTAATACAATAGAGGTAACTTATAGAGGTGTATAAAAAAAATTCCCCCAAGTTTGGGGAATCAAGAACTAAAGTGCATAGGTTTAAGGCAAGAAGAGAAAAATCTAATAAGAACCAGAGGTGCATTTTTCCAAATGGAGGGTGGTATGTATACTGAACAAGCTGCCAGAGGAGGTGATTGAGGAAGGTACAATAACAACGTTTCAAATACATTTGTCAGGAATATAGATGGGGAAGATTCAGAAGGATGTAGGTCAAACATAGGCAAATAGAATAGCATAGGTGGGGCAATGTAGTTAACATGGACAAGTTGGGCTGAAGGGCCTGTTTCCATGCAATATGACTGTATGACAATGGTTTGTGAGCTCGGTGGAGAAGTGGAAAGATCAATAAACTGTCTGCTACAAATACCAAAGCATTTTATGCACCAGAGTCTTTCCCATTATAGTTTCATCATTCGTTTGATGTAGATTGTGAGGATACTGCGGTATTCTAGAATGGTTTGAGCTTATACATTAACATTCATTTGGTAGTAATGATGGGCACCATGGGTTACAATCTGTGATATCTCGAGCAATCGATGCTGAGTCATTGCATCTAAATCAGCAGCATTTGCTTAAACTTTGCAATACAAATACACTGGTATCTTGCTGATGACTACATCCACGTTTGTTACAAACAAAAAGATAACTGGGCTGAGATGAGCTGTGCAGTCGAATAAGGGGAGGAGTGGCCACAACTCTCATCACATCCAACCGGTGATGAGAGAGAGAGAGAGAGAGAGAGGGGTCCATCAACAATGGACCAGTCAGGGCAGCCACTCACCCGAACCAGCAGGGGGCAGCCCAGAGCCACAAACATATGTGCAATATGGCCACACATCTCAGCCCAGCCTGTCCATCACCAGTCCTCAAATCAACCCTCTCCACACCAAGTCGCGGGGCAATTAATTGCTGTAGAAGTGCTAGTGAGGGCAGGGATTTACACCTGATTCCTGGCACCTGGATTCCCAACCCAGTTGCACCCACTCTGAGTGGAGGTCTTTAAAAAAATATATATATATATACCTGTGAATGTTCAGACTGGGGAACTAGGGTGTGTAACAACTCAGGTGTATTTCAGCCTTTGCAATATTACATTAAATTTAACATCTTCAGATTAAGCTTTTGCTTTTGGACCCTTGTTTCTTGTTCCACGATATTACATATTTTTCTCGCACCAACATTCTTGTTGATGATACAAAAGTGGGTGGGTTTGCAGATAGTGAAGATGGTTGTGAAAAATTGCAGCAGGATCTTGATTGATTGGCCAGGTGGGCTGAGGAATGGTTAATGGAATTTAATACACAGGTAGTTAATTAGACAGGTACATGGATAGGACAGGTTTAGAGGGATATGGACCAAACGCGGGCAGGTGGGACTATTGTAGCTGGGACATGTTGGCCCGTGTGGGCAAGTTGGGCCGAAGGGCCTGTTTCCACGCTCAATGGCTCTATGATGTTTAATATTTCCTGCTCTCCATCTAAATGTAGACACTATTCCATTCATCTCTCTCTTCCATCTCTCTCCAAAGATGCTGTCTAACCTGCTGAGTGTTTCCTACCTCATTTCTATTCTTATTCGTACATTCATCTTTTTAAGAATTACTATTTACACAAAAGCCCATTTCTTTTGATATGTGGTTCATCACCCTATTAATCTCTGCTTACTCTGAGATGTAAATCTAACACCAGACCAAGGGCGTTAGATGAATGTGAACTCTAAATATTATTCTATTGATCTATTTTGTGGCCATTTTCTCTCAGTATGTTTAACAATCAGATATTAAATTCATGTCAGCCAAAAGAACCTTATTTTCAATTTATATCTTCAAAGTACAATCTTTCAAATGTGGTCATTTCCTGAGGCTCGACAACTTCAGATACCTCCAACACAGCGTTCTTGTTCAAACCCTGTCATGTGTCGTCGGTAGAATTAGTTACAAATAAAGGGATGGAGGAGTGTGAGGGAGAGAGTGCTGGGCGTTTGACTTCCACATGGATTTCCCATCAGTGGGGCCTGATCCCCACAGCAGGAAGCTTTGTTCCTCAGAGATTCTCTACTTGAATGCAGGCGGCAGGAGCATAGTTAGGCATAGCTGGGTGGCTTCAGTTCCACTGAGCAGTGCTGTGAGGGTTCTGTAAGATCAACGTGCCATTCAGTACATCGCTGGTGACCCAGAAGCTCCCCTTCTGTTCAACTACAGTGATAGTGTGATTGGATCAATAGGAACCCTACCAGCTGCCTTTTTGTCACTTATATACTGATGAAGGGAACGGTGCAGTGGGTTGGAAAAGATAATACTTCTTTAATTCATTTATACAAAGAAACTCAACAATAACATCTCAGTACTTCAATCGATTTCTTCGGTTGGTCTCCCATTTAAGTACTATGAACTTTGATATACATTTAAATTTGAATAATTCTCTCTCCGGAGGTGAGGGACTTTTTTTTTAAGGATTTCCTTTAAAATATATTAAAGATAGAAACGTATGTTGAACAATATCCTAATTCACATCATTACTATCGATTTCCATTACTGTCACATAATATATTTTGAAACCGTTCTTTACATAGATACATAGATATATAGAAAATAGGTGCAGGAGTAGGCCATTCGGCCCTTCGAGCCTGCACTGCCATTCAATATGATCATGGCTGATCATCCAACTCAGTATCCCGTACCTGCCTTCTCTCCATACCCCCTGATCCCTTTAGCCACAAGGGCCACATCTAACTCCCTCTTAAATATAGCCAATGAACTGGCCTCAACTACCCTCTGTGGCAGAGAGTTCCAGAGATTCACCACTCTCTGTGTGAAAACGTTTTTTCTCATCTCGGTCTTAAAGGATTTCCCCCTTATCCTTAAGCTGTGATCCCTTGTCCTGGACTTCCCCAACATCGGGAACAATCTTCCTGCATCTAGCCTGTCCAACCCCATAAGAATTTTGTACGTTTCTATAAGATCCCCTCTCAATCTCCTAAATTCTAGCGAGTATAAGCCAAGTCTATCCAGTCTTTCTTCATATGAAAGTCCTGACATCCCAGGAATCAGTCTGGTGAACCTTCTCTGCACTCCCTCTATGGCTATAATGTCCTTCCTCAGATTTGGAGACCAAAACTGTACGCAATACTCCAGGTGTGGTCTCACCAAGACCCTGTACAACTGCAGTAGAACCTCCCTGCTCCTATACTCAAATCCTTTTGCTATGAAAGCTAACATACCATTCGCTTTCTTCACTGCCTGCTGCACCTGCATGCCTACTTTCAATGACTGGTGTACCATGACACCCAGGTCTCGCTGCATCTCCCCTTTTCCTAATCGGCCACCATTTAGATAATAGTCTGCTTTCCTGTTTTTGCCACCAAAGTGGATAACCTCACATTTATCCACATTATACTGCATCTGCCAAACATTTGCCCACTCACCCAGCCTATCCAAGTCACCTTGCAGTCTCCTAGCATCCTCCTCACAGCTAACACTGCCCCCCCAGCTTAGTGTCATCCGCAAACTTGGAGATGTTGCCTTCAATTCCCTCATCCAGTTCATTAATATAAATTGTAAATAGCTGGGGTCCCAGCACTGAGCCTTGCGGTACCCCACTAGTCACTGCCTGCCATTGTGAAAAGGACCCGTTTACTCCTACTCTTTGCTTCCTGTTTGCCAGCCAGTTCTCTATCCACATCAATACTGAACCCCCAATACCATGTGCTTTAAGTTTGTATACTAATCTCTTATGTGGGACCTTGTCGAAAGCCTTCTGAAAGTCCAGATACAACACATCCACTGGTTCACCCTATCCACTCTACTAGTTACATCCTCGAAAAATTCTATAAGATTCGTCAGACATGATTTACCTTTCGTAAATCCATGCTGACTTTGTCCAATGATTTCACCACTTTCCAAATGTGCTGCTATCCCATCTTTAATAACTGACTCTTTACACAGAAGCTTGTCATCAGAGTGCTTAAAAAGTCAAGCTTAGGTTTAAAAGACATGGATTCGAAACGTCCATGAAAAAAATTGAAAACACGCTGATGAATTTGTGAGGTAGCACGAGATGTTTACAACACCTATGCACAAAACCTCAAATTTCTAATGAGTCAGAGCTAGGGTTGCCAACGTTCTCACTCCCAAATAAGGGACAAAAGGTCAATTTAGGGACAAATTCCCGACGGCAATTCGTTGACCGACTCGGCCATGGCTGGGTGAATGACGAGTTGGCCCAGTTGCTGGACTGCACACAAAGCCCAGCCGGCGGGCCAACTGAGGAGTTTTGGCCCAGGCCGCGCGACTTCGCGTACAAAGTCCGTCACCACATCCAACTCGTGAACCGATGATCGGCCATGAGAAGGAGGGGTGGTGTTGTCAGCGGTAAGCGAAGATCCAAAGGTCGGACGGCTGACCGGGCTGCCGACTGACAGGGCCATGGGCGAGGCACTGCGGCTGCACTCCATGGGCTGCACTACATCGGGCGGGGCCAGACGCGGCGCTCCGACCCGACAGTCCCCTTGACCCGAGTAGTAGCAGTCAAATACGGGACAAGGGCGGGCCCGTATGGGACAAACCAATTTAGCCCAATATACGGGATGTCCCGGCTTATGACAGTTGGCAACCCAAGTCAGAGCCCATCACAGCTCACTACGTCAGGTTATTTTAATTTCAGATTTTTGATTAAAGACTCTTTTATCCTTCCCACCTGTGACAAAGGCCTGGTTGTGGAATAAATTGTCTCAGTTTAATTATCCAACATTTTTTTTCCAGTTCTTAGCTCGTTATTTTCTGAACTATGCAGTGTACCATTCTAGCAAGCATGCAAGCTTTTGCAAAATAACACAGGCCTTAAATTTGCTGCATGGTGCTAGCATATACTGTAATTGTAGAATGACATTGAGGTGCAGCCTACTGTTTAGTTTAGTTTATTATTGTCAAGTGTACCGAGGTACAGTGAAAAACTTTTTTACTGGACTTTATCTTGCACTAAACTTTATTTCCTTATCCTGTATCTGGAATCTGTATCTACATTGTAATCATGTGTAGTCTTTCCGCTGACTGGATAGCATGCATCAAAAAAAGCTTTTCACTGTAGCTCAGTACATGTGACAATATAAACTAAACTAAATTGTTTGCAACTGGACATTAGGTATTCTGTTGGGATCTTTCTGTTGCTTGCTATCTTGCCAATGTTTCAAGCCACATTTAATATTAAAAGTTCATTGCAGATTTGCAATTGTAGACATTATAACATGAGAATAATGTTTAGCATCTGCTTATCACAGTGAAATACATTTAATATTGCATTCCTTCGGATCTGTTTATTAGAAAATTGCTGCAACATGCAGATGGCATCTGAGGGTTCAATAAAGTAACACTCTTATGGTAAATTGGAATAACTTTAACTTAACTCACTGGAAAATGACCCCTTAAGTTCTGATGGAGCATCGATTTTACACACCTCCTTACTGCTGTAAACATGGTGTCACTCCTGATCTCTTGTTTCCCAATGGAATATTAGATTAAGATTATCCTCTTATTATCACTACAACAATATGTTTAAATAAAATCAAATGAATGGAAAATGAACTATTGCAACTTTTTAAGACTGAACATAGGTGTTTTCACTACAATCAAACTTAACTGATTGGGCTAAGTAGTATTGAGCTCCATCTCATAGAACAAAAACCCAAGGTATTCCCGCTGGATTGGATTGCTCACTTACTGCTCTGAGAACATTTCCCCCTCACTGCCTAAGCAGATGAGACTCAAAGCTGTCATTTTTCTTGTTCACTTAGGAGCAGAAAATTAACAGCAAGAACTCAATTAAGCAACTTGCAAGTTGAGCCTAGCCTGGTGTGGAGACATGTCAACCATTCACTTGCATTGTAGAGCTTGCCATAAACAGCACCTGTGTAAGAGTAATGGATTTTGATTACTGCATGTCTTATGTGTTTAACCATATGAGTCACTGAATATCAAACTCAGCTGCTTTCCTGCTCACTAAACATGCAGTAGTGTTAATCATATCTGTAATCTTGATATTTTTGTGTGAGGGATAGGGGAGAGATTTAAGTCCTTGCCACATTGGGGTTTTGCTGGGGTTTGGATGCCACGTCTTTCTCATGAAACATTGCCGCTGTGCTGCTTAAATTGGCCGTGTAGATTCGTAAAGGAACTCACACTTTCAAAGGAAAAATTAGTGATGAGAATTTCTGCCTTTTTGAAAGTATCTAATTTTATAAATAATTCAATAACTGTGACTAAGAGATGCTGCTACATTGAATGATTACAGTTTAGTTAATATTGTATGATCCAGGGCATAGCTCTCCCATAATTTCTTCCAACGATCCAGATGTTTGTGTCTATCTTCTTTTTAAACCAGCATCTGCAGTTCCTTCCTACACATGGAAGGTGACCCCTGCTTCTCTATATAAATACAAAATGAGAGGCAGATACATTGTTAATACATTTGTCAAGACGTCTCCATTTTGTAGTTCTATGAATAGGCTTCCCTTAGGGAATTATATTAATGATTTTAAAAGTCAGGGCAACGAGAAAATCCCATTCTTTCCAGTGAGTTGTTAAAGTGATTCCAATGAGATTCCCAGGACAATAATCTCTCATAGATAGCCCGTGTGGAGGAACAATTTGAACCAAATAAGTTGTCCTATAATCATGCTGAGAACAATCATTTATAAAACCTAATCAAATCTTGAAGTGCGGGTATTTATTATGACGCAATGGTAAATTAAATGCTCATTTTTTCATCTGCCTGTCTTCAGGCATATAATGCACATAGTGAACACAATCTATATTACTAAAAGTCTGATCTTGACCGCTTTTGGCTCGCTATGGTGTGATTTCCGAGAGAACGCCGCCACCTACGGCTGTCATTTTTGGCCACCTTGCTCAGAGCCCCCCTCCGCCTTCCTGGACCAGAGGATTTTTCCCATCGATGAAAAATCAGAGAGATATTAATGTTTTTCAATAATTTGCCATTCTCTCTGCTGCCCCTGCTGGAGGGAGGGGGAGGGACTATAAAACCAGGAAGTGGTGTGCCTCACTCAGTCTCTGCAAGATGGAGGAAGCCAGAGGGTCACGTCTCTCTGAGCTCTGAATAACACTGAACACATGTCTACTCAACTGTGAGTGCCCTTAATGTGGTTTGAAAATGAAAATATGGTTGGTTTGAAGTAAAAAGGCACTGCCTGCAAATGGTTGTTTGGGGGGATTTGGGTAGAAGTTAAAAGGCACTAGAGCAAATGGTGGTTTGAGTGCTTTGGCTTGAAGTTAAAAGGCACTACTGCAAATGGTGGTTTAGTAGGTATGTTACAAAACTTACCTTCAGCGGCGCTGCTGTTCTGTCACTGTCCGTGTGCGCGACTTTGGCGCCTTTGAGAGGGGGGCGGGTTTAAAATGCGATATTTCGGCAGCCTGTTCTAAACGATCTTGAACAGACTAAATAGTTGATGAAGAAAAATTGCTTTGACTGCAGTTTTATTAAGTTTATTAAAATTAGCACTTTATAATTGAATTGTTGGAGTAAAATTAAAATCATCTTCAAATGCCGTCAACGCCGACAACGGGACGGATTTCACGCATGGGACAAGGCAACGTTTATTTTTTCATATAAACTTGCTTCTTAGGATGCCTTTGATAAAAATTTCAAGTTGCGAAAATGTGATTATTTAAATATACCAACCGGCAGTATTTTTCCTGCCGATATTGGGGTTTAATTCAGTGCAACTGCAGCATTCCAAACCAGCGCGTTCCACAAAATCCCACTCACAAGATGATTTAAATGGCCATTAATTTACAGGAATTAAACACTAAATTCCTTCCATTTGGCCTATAAATTAATGACAATGAGATTTAAAAATAATGTTATATTGTGAATTCTTGTGTGAATGTTATTTGGACACTTAAGCTTTTTTTAAATGTTAACTTTTTCTTAAGAAATGGATAGATATTTAGATCTAGTAATTGAATTTTGTAATTAGCTACAATTGGGTAACTAACTAATTATATGCTTTAATTTCAGGTCATCCAAGTAAGATTGTTTCATATTTGTTTCAGAATGCTTCAATCTATAATAACTGAAAATTTCATTAAGTTCTCTTAATTTTTAAGAAAGTTATAGGCTTTTGACTGTCCTTGATCACAGCTTTTGTGTTAAGTCAATGGAAAAGCAATAGGGAACAAGATGCTAATTTCCAAGTATGAAAATGGCCATAACTTTTTTAATACTGAAGATATGAAAGTGAATTAGGTGTCAAATTAAACTTCTTTTTATACTTTGTCTGATGAGATAAATTGCAGACTTGATTTTTTAAATCTCAAAATTTTGTAACATTGCTAGGTTTAGGTGCTTTGGCTTGAAGTTGAAAGGCACTACTGCAAATGGTGGTTTGGGTGCTTTGGCTTGAAGTTAAAAGGCACTACTACAAATGGTGGTTTGTGTGCTTTGGCTTGAAGTTAAAAGGCACTACTGCAAATGGTGGTTTGGGTGCTTTGGCTTGAAGTTAAAAGGCACTACTACAAATGGTGGTTTGGGTGCTTTGGGTAACTTCCTGTTTGCACTGTATATTGTTTTTAGATAAAACGCTACCACTTATGGCTGTGACTTTTGGCCATCTTACTCAGCCCCCCTCCGCTCAGCAGGTGCAGAAGATTCTTCCCATCAATGAAAAATAAAAGTGTTATTAGTGTTTAAAAAATGTTGATAATCTCTCTCCTGTCAATCAAGCCATGAAGGACACACCTTTTCCGGTGGGAGGGGGAGGGGTTATAAAACCCGGACATGTGGGTGTGGCTCAGTCTCTGCATGATGGGGGAGGGAGAGGTCACGAATCTGTCTGAGCTGTGAATCAACTGAACACACGGAATGTCTACTGAACTGTGAGTTTGGTGTTTTGTGTGGTTTTATGGTGGTTTTATGGTGGTTTCACCCTGCTTGAAATGGTATGAAACTGCATTTGAATGTGGTGGCCTTGCACCCTGCATGAAATGGTATGAAACTGCAGTTGAATGTGGTGGCGTTGCACCCTGCATGAAATGGTATGAAACTGTACTTGAATTTGGTGGCCTTGCACCCTGCTTGAAGTGGAATGAAACTGCACTTCAATTTGGCGGCCTTGCACCCTGCTTGAAGTGGTATGAAACTGCACTGAATTTGGTGGCCTTGCACCCTGCTGAAAGTATTATGAAACTGCACTTGAATTTGGTGGCCTTGGATCCAGCTTGAAGTGGTATGAAACTGCACTTGAATTTGGTGGCCTTGCACTCTACTTGAAGTGGTATGAAACTGCACTTGAATTCGGTGGCCTTGCACCCTGCTTGAAGTGGTTGGAAACTGCACTTGAATTCGGTGGCCTTGCACCCTGCTTGAAGTGGTAGGAAACTGCACTTGAATTCGGTGGCCTTGCACCCTGCTTGAAGTGGTAGGAAAGTGCACTTGAATTTGGTGGCCTTGCACCCTGCTCGAAATGGTAAGAAACTGCACTTGAATTTGGTGGCCTTGCACCCTGCTTGAAATGGTAGGAAAATGGATTTGAATTTGGTGGCCTTGCACCCTGCTTAAAATGGAATTTCAAGGAATAGCCATGAGTCAACTGCCAGTCCACCAGCCGTGAGTGAGCTGCCAGCACATCAGGCTTGAGGGACTGAGCTGCCACCCCAAGAACCCATACCAGCGCTCCAGAAAGCCCCCCCACTGGCCACCAATATTGGAATTGGTGGAGAGGTGGAATATTGCGTTGGGGGACCAGCCCTCCTGTGTGAACATGGGCCTCAACGGGTCCCACTTAGTCTAGTATTTGATAAAGCCAATGGGTTAAAGTGAAGCAGCAACAGACTAAATGTGTTGGAAGGAACCGCAGATGCTCGTTTAAACCGAAGATGAACACAAAATGCTGGAGTAACTCAGCAGGACAGGCAGCATCTCTGGAGAAAAGGAATGGGTGATATTTCGGGTCGAGACCTGAAGCAACATCTCTTAGTCACAGATGTTGATTTATTTTTTAAATCAGACATACTTTCAGTTGGAAGAAGGGTCTCAATCCAAAATGTCACCCATTCCTCCTCTCCAGAGGTGCTGCCTGTCCCACAGTTACTCAAGCTTTTCGTGTCAATCTTCAGCAACAGACTAAATATGGCTCACTTACAGGTGTTTACTATTTCATCATCTACAGGTACGTGAGAAATAACTCAACGATCACTGTGATGACTGGATGTACAGGTGACCTTTTCCAAGCAGAGTGGCATTTGTGGTTCAAAGAATAGGTTAGGATAGCAGACTGATTCATGTTCATAAGTTATTGTGAGCAGAATTAGGCCATTCAGCCCATCAAGTCCACTCCACCATTTAATCATAACTGATCTATCTTTCCCTCTCAACCCCATTCCCTTGCCTTCTCCCCATGACCCCTAGCACACAGAATTCAAACTTCATTAATGGATAACATTCAGAAAATAAATTCAATATTGCATGAAATGTGTGTTAAGACAGCATTGCATCAGTTTGATCCAGGGCTGCCAGGTTTGTGAGTTTTATGCGTACAGATTAAAATGTTGTGCCAGAAACTACACCCATGTTTCAACGACCCTAGAAAAACTTGACTTGCACTAAGGTCATCATCATCATTGTGGAGTTTCCAGATTCCTTGGCACATTTGCAGAATTTGTACACAAATTAAACAACATGTATGCTTTAAAATCCCGATCTCATTCAGCCATTGATTTACTTCAGTGGTGTATGACATGTAGGGAGATGCTAGTGTAAAACTGCAACCATGTTAAGCCACATATCAAACAGGTTTTAGAGCCACAAACTCCAGCAAATCCCTGTTAAGGGCTTTGGTGATGCTGAACTGGCAGATTTTCCAGACCATGGGATGATATTCCTATTAATATTCTAACATATAGAACTATACAACACAGAAACTCTGGCCCACTCATTCACGCTGACCAATGTGCCTTCCTAAGCAACTCCCATTTGTCTGCATTGGGCCCCATGTCACTCCAAAACTAATTCTACCTGCCTCCATCTTTTTCTCATACCCACCACTCCATATGAAACATTTGCTTCACTTTAAGTCTTTCACTGCACCCTCCAATTTTAGACTTCTCTGCCCTGTGACTACAAAAAGAACTGTGACACTCTACCTTATCCCTGCCTATCATGATTTTATCAACCCGTATAAAGTCACCACCCAGCCTCCTTCACTCCTGGGGCTATCCCGAACCAGTTTTTGCCCTGTCAAATGCAGATATATCCTGACTCTCAGAATCCTCTCTGCGACCTTACCCTCCACTGAGGTTAGGCTCATCGGGTTATCGTTCCTTAGTTTTTTCTTGCTGTCCTTGAACGAAGTCCTTAAAAAATGAAGGCACAACATTAGCCATATGCCATTCTTCCAGCGCCTCACCCGTGACTACGGAAGATATGAAAATCTCTGGCAGGCCCCTCTAATTTCTTCCCTTGTTTCCCAAAATATCCTGGGATACACTTCATCAGGCAAGATGTATCCACCTTTATGTACATCAAGACTGGCGACATATTTTTTGTAATATTGGTATGTTTCAGGGCATCATTATTCTCTTCCATGAATTCCCTAGCTTCCATCACATTCTTTGTGTTAAATACAGATGAGAAGTACTCATTTAAGACCTCACCCATCTCTTGTAGCTCCACACATAAACAATGAGGACACACTAGAGTCAAGAGTCTTTCATTATATTATGTCCTGAAATGGAACAATGAATTTTTTACTTGCAGCAGCCTGGTAGTCTTTAAACAGTTCCGTTTTAAAGGCCTTTGAATTATTTTGAAACAGTTAAAATTTTAGACACATGCAAATACTCCATGAAATATTCTTTAAAAAAAAGTTAAATATAAAATATAGCAATTTTACTGAAAAACATCTGAATTTCAAAATACAAAAACAGTTCAAAAAGGAAAAACACCTGCACTTAACTTTTCTATTCAGATTGGCGATCGTCCTTCATGCGAGTGGGGGTATGATCAGTGGCGGACTGGCCAGGGTGTCAGCTTGCCCGATGGCAAGTGGGCCCCTGATGAAGTGGGCCCCCTTTGTCTCCTGGCAACCAATATTTTTAGACCCAGTCCGCCACTGGGTATGATCCTCACTCTGTAGCTCAGGGTGTTTAAGAGCTGCCACTATACTCAATGGTGGGTCCAGTTGTAGAGAAGGAGGCCAGATGTACCATCATCATCTGACTCATTACTGACCTCAAGCTGGAAGCTGATCCGAGAGGAAGAAGCGGCACGGTGGCGCAGTGGTAGAGTTGCTGCCTTACAGCACTTGCAGCACCAGAGACCCAGGTTCAATCCCAACTACGGCTGCTGTATGTACGGAGTTTGTACGTTCTATCTGTGACTGCGTGGGTTTTCACTGAGATCTTCGGTTTCCTCTCACACTCCAGATGTACAGGTCTGTAGGTTAATTGATTTGGTGTAAGTGTAAATTGTTCGTATTGTGTGTAGGATGGTGTGAATGTGCGGGGATCGCTGGTCGGTGCGGACTCAGTGGGCCAAAGGTCCAGTTTCCGCGCTGCATCTCTAAACTCTAAACTAAATACTGAACTGCCAGCAAAGTGTGTATATACTTGGGTGTATTACCCCCGAGGTTCTCCATGTAATTTATCAATTCACTTTTTCAGTTTTCTTCTTCAAAGCTCACACTGCTCACAACTCTGGGGAGGCGCAGTGGGGCGTGGCATGGTGGTGCAGCGATAGAGTTGCTGCCTTACAGCGCCAGAGACTCGGGTTTGAATATGACTACGGGTGCTGTCTCTACAGAATTTGCACATTCTTCCTGTGACCGTGTGGGTTTTCTTCGGGTGCTCTGGGTTTCTCCCACACTCCAAAGACATGCAGGTTTGTAGGTTAATTGGCTTCAGTAAAATTGCAAATTGTCCCTCGTGTGTATAGGGTAGTGCTCATGTATGGGGTGATCGCTGGTGGGCGTGGACTCGGTGAAGGGCCTGTTTCTTTACTATATCTCTGGGGAAAAAAGCCTACTACACTTAAATCTATTTTCTTTCATCAGGTTAAAAGTTTAGTTCATCATCTTGATTTGCAGAGAATGTACACTCAAGTAAAAATAATAGCTGCTTATATATTTGTTGCTATTTTAAGTACTGGTATATTTAAAGATTTTATGAGACTGCCAGATCAAAATTAAGTATATAAAGGACAAAGTATAAAGTTACCTTTATTGTCATTCAAACATAGTTTGAACGAAATGCATACCTTGCAGTCATGACAGAAGATAAAATAAAATAACAGAACACACAATGAACACAGTTTAACATCCACCACAGCGAGTCCACCAGGCACCTCCTCACTGTGATGGAAGGCTAAAGTCTTAAAGTCCTTGTCTCTTCCTTCCTTGTTCTCCCTCTGCATTGAGGCGATCCAGGCTTTCGATGTTGGTCCCCCCGCCAGGTGATGGTAAGTCCCGCGGCCGAATCCGAGCTCCGCAAACGGGCCGATTCGAACTCCGCGACCCGGGGCGGTCGAAGCTGCCACCCTCCAGTCCAGTGGACGAAGCTGTTGTTGCGGGAGCTCCGGAGACTCGGTCAACAACCTGGGACCTGCGAGCTCCCTGCGAGCTCCCGATGTTGTTGTCCACTGGGCCCGCGGCCGAAGCCTCCGAGGCTCCGAAGTCGGGTCGCCGCCACCACAGCGCCATCACAGCCCCGAAGTCAGCCAGCTTCGCAATGGTAAGTCCTGGTTCTGCCTCCGGAGCCTCGAGGTCGGTCCCAATTGGAGGCCACCAGCTCCGCGATTAGGCCTCAGAGCAGACGGAGATGGGGACGGGGATACAACAAAGAAAAGGTCGCATCCCCCGAAGGAAGAGACTAAAACAAGTTTCCCCCACGCCCCACCCCCCACGCTTAAACAACTAAAAATAAACTAAAACATACATCCAACAGGACAAAAGAGAACAAACAACAAAAAGACAGACGGACGGACTGCAGGCTAGCCGCAGCTGCATGGCAGCGCCGCCATTTCCGGAATTGTCGGAATTTTGGAAAGATTGCAACAATTGTGCCACTATACCATAGATGCAGATTCAATCCTGTCCTTGGGGGCTGTCTGTGTGAAGTTTGCATGTTCTCCCTGTGACTGCGTGGGTTTCCTGTGGCTGCTCTGGTTTCCTTCCACATATTAAAGACGAGTGGGTTAGTTGGTTTATTGGCCACTATAAATTTCCTGTGGTGTATGTGAGCGATAACATTTTGCTCAAGTTGATGGGAGCGCGAGTGGTATAAAATGGAAATAATACAGGATTTTGCATGTCAGTTTAGTTTAGAAATATAATTTGTGTCCACGACAACCATCGATCACCAGTGTACTAATTCTATGTCCCACCCACTAGGGGTAATTTTTCAGAAGCCAATTAACCTACAAGCCTGCACATCTTTGGAATGTGGGAGGAAACCAGAGCACCCAGAGAAAACCCAGGCAGTTACAGGGAGAACATACAAACTCCACACAGACAACACCCATAGTCAATATCAAAACTGGGTCTGTGGTGCTGTGAGGCAGCATCTCTACCTCTGCGCCACTGTGCCATCCCGAAAAAAAACAAATTTCTCTTACTTCCTTTTAGGGAAACCACTGGGAAAACATGCAAACTCCAAACAGAGAGCACCCGAGGTCAGGATCGAACCGATCTCTGGGGCTGTAAGGCAGCATTAAATGGGTGTTAAATGGTTAGCGCCGACAGTTCATCGAGGGGCTTGTTTTCTGTGCTGTATGTCCCTTTCATTCTATAAATCACGAGGTGCGCTACCTTTTTGTTTTCTTCAGAGTTGGGGTGAGCCTCAAAACTCTTTACAGATTACCAATAAATGGTTTACTCACCTAAAAGAAACTGGAAGCATCTCTCACAATTGTTTTCCACATTGTTATGGCAACAATAATCGTCGATAAAAAGCAAGCTCAGTTCAATCAGTTTAAGTTATAAGACTGCGAACCAAAAGAAGAAATAAAAATTGTGTAAGGTGAGCCTTTTTAAGAGGGGGGGTAATGGGAAATTTGAAAGCTGCGGTGTTAATGCACTGCCCTGTGGTGGAAGACAATGGAACACAAGTGGGTGGTTCTTTTTCTGCAAAACATTAGGCAAAGCAATCACACCCGAGGAGCAGTGAGAGATGCTTCCCATCATTTTTTTGCAGTTAATGACTCCAGGACATGTTTCAGGACCAGATGAGTGGAATGTTGATCCATTTCTTACAGGCATTGACAATAAGAATCTCGGCCTCTCTCAAAAACAAAATAAAAAGGCTATATTTTATCGTCTTTAAAGCACTGGCACTGACAAGAATTTCAATTATTTAATTACGAGGCAAATGAAAGGACTTAAGTGTTGCAATTGCAGTCGCTATTGCACAGCGCAATCTAATGTGTGCTCAAATTGGAAATGATGCAAAGTATGGAGAAAATTAAAGAGGCTTCTACTTAAATTGTGGGATCACAAATGATGAATTAGTTTCTTGATATATTCATTTAAGTATTTAAGTGGAAGGTTTTATTCCTAATGTAGTAGAAAGACATGGCAGAAAGTCTTGTCTGCAAGCCCTTTCCATTAGTTCTGCAGGGGGAATATTGAAATTGTTTCCTTTTCTCCATATCAGCACTAAATTAATGTTACAAGAACTGGGTCACATCGAACTCTGTTAGCAAAGCAGACGTAATTGAAAATGCATTTTCCACTGTTAAAGCATACAAAAACTCAGAAGTGACAATCTTAGAGCACTGGCTCACGAATAAAGTAGTGGCTTTCTTGTGTGAAATATTTACAAAAAGCTTAAACATGTACACACTTGTTAAAGATTAAATTGTTTTCTCTCAATGATAAATTATAATGACCTGGCTATGGTATTGGCGTATCACTTTATCTATTCAAATCGTAATTTAAAATAATATTCTCCAATCTGGCCACAGCGCAGACTTTGGAGAGCCCAAAAGAAGACTGAAGCGACTGCATTGCTAATCAGCTCAGTTTTGTCATCACTTCGGCTCAATTCTTAATCATACCTTTTCTTTCATTAACGTTGTTCTCCATAGTCTACAGCAGTTCAGACATTGTCAGTGCAGGTTTCACAGTGGGTCACGTCCCCCCTTCGCAATAAGCAGTGTCCTGATCTGAACGCTGATTTCACCAACTCAACCCTCCTTCTTCCCACCAATACACACTTTCTTGACTCTCGTTTCAAAGATCTTTCTTCAGCATAAAGTGCAAGTTTTCCTTACAGAAACAGGGAACGGCTTCTGATATCTGAGGGAAGGAATGACATCTGTGCTGTTCTCATTCTTTAGGGAACGGGGGTTCCACTCTCCCATCATAGATGAGGCCCTCACTCGTGTCTCCTTGGTACCCCGCTGTTTTGCCCTTGCCACCCCTTGTCACAACAGAGACAGAGTCCCTCTGGTCCTTATCTTCCACCCCATCACCTGTTGCATACAACACATAATCCTCCGAAATTTCCACCACCTCCAACGGGATCCCACCACTAGCCGCATTTTCCCCATCTCCACCCCTTTCCGCCTTCCGCAGATACCGTTCCCTCCGCAGCTCCCAAGTTAACTGATTCCTTCCCACCCAAAATCACCCCCACCCTAGGTACCTTCCCCTGCAACCACAGAAGATGCAACAACTGTCCCTATACCTCCTCCCTCGACTCTGTCCAGGGACCCCGACAATCCTTTCAGGTTAGGCAGAGGTTCACTTGCTCCTCCTCCAACCTCATCTACTGTATCCGTTGTTCAAGACGTGCACTCTTAAACATCGGTGAGACCAAACGCAGACTGGGCGATCCTTTTGCGGAACACCTTTGCTCAGCCTGCCTGAACCTGCCTGATCATAAGCTGGAGTAACTCAGCGGGACAGGCAGCATCTCTGGAGCGAAGGAATGGGTGATGTTTCGGTTCGAGACCCTTCTTCAGACCAAGAGCGGAACTCGCTATCAAAACATGGAGGGGACGGGGGACACAATTTTTTGGCGGCCACGCACGCATGTGCACACACACACACACACACACACGCGTGCGAGGCTTCGGAGGCTCAATCTAGTGCTAAATGCAGCTCAACTGCCTGTCTCACCAGGTTAACCTACAGCCCTGTCTGGACTGACGGAACACTAGCGCTGCTTCTCCGCGCTGGCCATATTTCCCGCAAGTCCAGGAAGGGTTGTAAGCTCACCTGGCGGGACAGGCAGAGTTAGTTGGGTTTAGCGCTGTTTCTCTGCACTGGCCCGTCTGACTGCCGACCAAAGATTCGATAGCGGAGGATCTTTGCTGCCGACCTCTCTGGCCACCCGCGGGGGGGGGGGGGGTTACTCGGGAGGGGACAGGACAGCGCCGGAGACCCGGCCGGGATCGATCCTGCCTGTGGATGAAGCGCAGGTCTGTGCCACGTCTCCCTCCTCCAATCGCCGCTCTCTATCTTCAGTCCCACCCCCCCCCCAGTCCTCCCTCCTCCAATCATCCCGCTGAATCATGTCCCGCCCCCATTGCCTGCTGACCGACGTCTCTCTCCTCCAATCGGCACCCTCGATCACTGGATTTTAAAATCCGGATTACAAAAACTTAGGGGGGATGTCCCCCACCTATCAAAACATGGAGGGGACGTGTCCCCTCTGCCCCCCCCCCCCCCCCCGCAGGGTTTTCTTACCTGCTTCAGACCTACCTGATCTCCTGGTTGCTGGACACTTTAATTATCCTTCCCATTCCTACACAGACCTTTCTATCCTAGGTCTCCTCCATTGTCAGAGTGAGTCTAAACACAAATTGGAGGAACAACATCTCATATTTCACTTAGGCAGCTTACAGCCCAGTGGTATATTGATTACTCTCACTTCAGGTAGTCCCAGCATTCCCTCTCTCTCTGTCCTTCCCCCACCCAAGTTGCACTAGCTTCTCGCTTTCACCATACAAACATCTAACAATGACCTGTTTCTTTTATCATCATTACTTTTTTGCATATCTTTCATTCATTGTTCTTTATCTTTCCACATCACCATCTATATCTCTAATTTCCCTTATCCCTAACCAGTCTGAAGAAGGGTCTCGACCCGAAATATCACCCATTCCTTCTCTTCAGAGATGTTGCCTGTCCTGCTGAGTTGCTCCAGCTTCTTAGGTCTCTCAAGCCTGGGAGATGTTGGATGAAGATGCTCTAGTCAACATTGTATGTGAGCCAGATTTACCAGACTAATTGATCTTGCTATATGTTTTCCTCAGTATGTTTCAAATCAGATATATAGTTCTATTATAGCATAGGGATCAATATTTGGGGATGAGGGAAGTTTACCAGGTTGTTATTCAGAATTTAAGCTGGAATATATGCAGAAAATATATATTGGGGATGATCAGCCATGATCACATTGAATGGCGGTGCTGGCTCGAAGGGCCGAATGGCCTCCTCCTGCACATATTGTCTGTTGAAAAAGTTGGAAATGCAAAGCAGGTCCATTAACAGCAGCAAGGAAAACAGCAACTTAATCCGTCAAAGTGAATAATTTTCTAGATTATTAAATGTTATTCCTATTAGTACTCAAACACACTTTTATTTCACCTTTATTGCACATTAAATAGTAGTATAATATATTTTATAATGAATCCAATGAGTTTATAGGGACCGGGTACCAATTAGTAATTTGGACCCCAGCTCCATCCTACAAAACTACCCGCGTTCATTAGCTCTGCTGTTCCAGACCTCAACCCTAGCTTCAGGCACACACCCAGCCCATGTTCTGGACACTGGCCTCTAGCGCACTCCAGACCCTCAGCTCTATTGAGTGAGTGAACTATTGAGTGAGCCAAATACCAAATCATCGAGATTTCCAAATTATCATAGTCTGGATTATTGGAGCGTTGCTGTACTCGTATCAGTAAATCTCTAGCGTCAATAGACCCTTCGAGCCAGCACCGCCATTCAATATGATCATGGCTGATCATTCACAATCAGTGGATTCAGTGTCAGGTGAAGAGTGGAGAGAGTTTGAAAAGTAGAGCTACAACAGCAAGTTATTGCTGTGACACTGCCTTGAGGAGTTCTATCCAATGTCCTGACACTGAGGTGATTAGTCTCCAAGGCAACCATCTTTCTTTGCAGAAACATTACTGCTTAACAAGCCTCCCCGTACTGCTTTCCAAATTACAATAGTGATAATGCCTCGACAGTGGTTCAGTTCTTCTCGAGATGCAAGGTGTTTTAGGGCACCGACATAAATGCAAGTTTTTCTTTTAAATGTGTCCAAATTAATTCAAGTTATTCTATCTACCTTAATCTGCCCTTTGTTCATTGTGGTGCAGACAGAATAAAACAAAAAGGTTAAAAACTCTGATGCACAAATGAAAAATATTGTAAAGCAGGGGAGCATGGAGTAGCAGCTGTATGTTTAAAATTTGGGTATTGATTTTGCAGCTAATCCATTTCATTCAACGAGTAGTGCAATAAAGTACAGCTGATGCAGAATGCAGTGATTCTGGCAACTCCCCAGCACCTGCTGATTAGGACCCATTATCTAAAACGAACCCAGATAAAAGAGGAAGGTGCAGAATCTTACCCAATTATATTCCCCCTAAACCAACTTAAAACCTCTTTTGCTAATAGGACGCCACACCAACAATCAACGATAAACATTGCTAAAAATAAAATTGATGCCCCAAATAAAATTTGATATCAATTGTCTGCAGTTGGTAATAGTTATTTGGGGCAGACCATATTGATACTATTTTTTAATGTCTATTTGGGGTGAAAGGGGTAATCTGCTGTTCAAACTTTAATAATTTCATTTCTTTTGTTGTAATAATGATTCGACATTAACAATGTTTGCAGTTGGTGTGCACTGATTTTGTTGCATTTCTTGCCAGAGAAAATGAAGCTTTAAACTGGAAGAGGACAATTATTTTCACCTGTACCAAGGAGCTGTCCATTGTGGTTGGGGCACTGGCAGGATTGAAGGGAATGACACTACCGATCTCTTCAGACCAAATCCTCCTCCGCTTACTCTTTGACTACTTCTCAGTGAAAAACTGTAGAAACTGTGGAAGCAAACAGCTCCTGCATTCTCCTCTGCCTCACAACAGCCTGACTCAAGTCCCTTTGTCACTCTTCAAGTACCCAACATTGGAACCTGCCTGAACATTTAACATAATTCAGCCTCATACTGAACCACTGGCTCAGATACCGGCACTGCATCTACGTCAGACATTTGGGGAGAGGGGTCTATTCAGGATATTTGTACCCTGAATAGCTAGGTGGGATTTTTATGGGGCCTTCTTGCCTGAGGGCTCAGACTACAGGAGAAGATTGAAAACACAAGGAACTGCAGATGCTAGAATCGTGAGCAAAACACAAAGTACCAGAGTAACTCAGCAGATCAGCATCTATGGAGAACATGGGTAGGCAACGTTTCAGGCTGGTCCCTTCTTCAGACTGATTGTACTAGGGGGAGGAAAAGCTGGAAGAGAGGTGGGGCAAGTCAAAGCAAGGCAAGTGATAGGTGGATACAGGGGAGGGTTGATTGTCAGATGGTTGCCCAAGGCAAGAGATGGGAAGAAGTTAAAAGGTTGGGAGATAAGGCTTTTTAGCCTTTTACCCAACTCTCTATATGCATATTGCAATTCCTCATTCCTTTTTCTACCTATATCATTTGAGCCAACATGCACGACAACTTCCAGCAGCTCATCCTCTTGAGAATGTCTTGCAGCTGCTCTGAGACAGACTGGACCCTGGCACCAGGGAGGCAGCACACATTCCTGGAGTTTTGACTGCTGCCACAGAATCTCCTGCCTGCAACCCCTAACTAAAGGGTCACCTACCACTATGGCTCTGCCTGACGTTACCCATCCCTGCTAAGCCTCAGAGCCAGGCTCAATGCCAAAGCCCAACCTTGATTCGTCATCCCCCCCTGACACCACACAAAAAGGTGTACCTATTTTGATGGGGGTTAACCAACTGTTACCAGCATTTCTTTCCTTGTGGTTACCCTCTTTCTTTCTTCCTGGACCTTGGGCGTGACAACCATGCTATACATCTTGTCCAAGAAGCTCTCATTCTCCCGGATGGTCCTGAGGTCATCCAGCTGCAGCTCCAGTTCCCTAATGTGGTCTTTGAGGAGCTGCACCTGGCCGCAATCCCCACAGGTGTAGTCATCAGGGACACCATACTTCTGATAGCTTTCCACATTCTACCAGTAATGTTTGATTGCAGCAGGAAAGTCAAACTGGCCACCTCATTGGAAATAACTGAGTTCAAAAGAAGACATGAAGAACTTCTACAACAGTCAAACTTTGCCTTTTAAAATATATTTACAAATCGATGCATAAAAGATCTTAAAAAATATATCAAATTGCACATGCATCTAATGAAGCAGAAACACCACTAGCCTGTTTGTGATTCTTTTAAGTTACACAAGCACTTGAAGCCGACGATGTCCATCATGTCATTTATTGTCACCTGCAGCAGTCTGATTGTGAGTCAGGGCAAAGTTTGGAGCATGGCATGGAAAATGACAGCACTGACATCAAATCAAAGCAGCATTTGAATTGGTGTCATGGTCCGCCCATTCTGGATTCCATCAGTGATGGTTAGATGGGTGATCTAAATGGCTTAACAATCCATCAGATGTGTACTCATGCCCTTAGATTCTATGTTTGAAGTCAAATGGCATCTATAAACAAGGACCATGGAACCCAGTTTCTCTCCCTTACAGTTTGACCAAGTTTCCTATAATGGCCAAGAATACCGACTTAAAATGAGGCCTTTCAACTTCAAAGCATTAAATATATATTTATTTTATGAAGTAGTTAAAGAATGACAATTCCTTTTGCAATATCGAAATGTGTTGCAATTTCAAGCTGCCTAACCTAAGTATCGTCTAAAATCAAAATAAAGAAAAAGAAAAGCAATTGAATATAAAATGTTTAAAGCATGCTTCACTGACTATTTCACATTTTATTTTATGGTAACTTTTTTTCAAACCTTCCATTGATTTCTGCAGATTTCATGCAATGAACCTCTTTCTTCACTTTGATCTTCATGATAGTTACTGATGACAAAAAGTAAATAAACATCTAGTAATAGAAGCCCAAGAACACAGGGGCGGCACGGTGGCATAGCGGTAGAGCTACTGCCTAACAGTGCCAGAGATCCGGGTTCGATCCTGACTAAGGGTGCTTGTCTGCACCTTCTCCCGTGACCTGCGTGGGTTTTCTCCGAGATCTTTGGTTTCCTCCCACACTCTAAAGACTTGGAGGTCTGTAGGTTAATTGGCTTTACATTTTAAATGTAAAATTGTCCCTGGTGTCTGTAGGATAGTGTTGGTGTGCAGGAATTGCAGGTCGGTACGGACGGTGGGCCGAAAGGCCTGTTTCCGCACTCTATCACAAAAACTAAAAACTAAAACACAAATATAGAAGGAAACAGGACAATCCTTTTTCATTTTACAGTGCAACATTTTATTATCTTTACAAATAGACAAATATGTATTTTTCTCCCCCACTTGACATCGCCCTCAACTCCTAGTGAGTTTCACACAGCACCATCTGGCTCATTTCAGCTTTTAAATAGAAAATTCTCAGATTAGCTGTTTTGATGTTAATTTTTCCTTGATTGGAGCTGTACACCTTCAGTTAAATTCCGTGCGTATTTTATAACATGAGTAATAAAAGAAAAAATCTGCAGAGTCTCTGGGCACCACAGTTCACAAGAGGCAGGCTTTTAACCTCCAGTAGCTGACGTTTTAATGTGGCTGAATCGTAGGGGTTAAGAGCTTCCACATCCATTGGATCTGAGCTTTTCATTTACTCAAAGCAATCTATAAGTTGATTGGTGTAACATTTGAGAATGTTGATGTCATTTAAGTGTTAAGTAAAATTAGTTTGATCTTCACGATACAATGGTGTAAATGAGGCAACAGCAAGGCTGGTGTCTATGTAACTTTTATTCCAGAATCTTAATGGCTAATGCCAATGGTTCTATTTGGAATGAAGATAGAAAGCTGGAGTAACTCAGTGGGACAGGCAACATCTCTGGAGAGAAGGAATGGGTGACGTTTCAGGTCGACCCTTCTTCAGACTGGTTAGGGATAAGGGAAACGAGAGATATAGACGGTGATGTGGAGAGATAAAGAACAATGAATGAAAGATATACAAAAAAGTAACGATGATAAAGGAAACAAGCCATTGGTAGCTGTTTGTAGGGTGAAATTGAGAAGGGAGAGAAAGAGAGAGAGAGAGGGAATGCCAGGGTTACCTGAAATGAGAGAAATCAATATTCATATCACTGGGCTGTAAGCTGCCCAAGCAAAATATGAGATGCTGTTCATCCAATTGGCGTTTCGCCTCACTCTGACAATGGAGGAGACCGAGAAAGGTCTGTGTAGGAATGGGAGGGAGAATTAAAGTGTCCAGCAACCGGGAGATCAGGTTGGGGAAGTTTTGTTTAGAGATATGGCATGTAAACAGGCCCTTCGGCCCACTGAGTCCACACTGACCAGCAATCGCCCATTCACACTAGTTCTATATTATCCCACTTTTGTACCCACTCCCTACACACTAAGGGTAATTTACAGAGGCCAAATAACCTATTGTGGATGATCAGCCATGATCATAGTGAATGGCTCGAAGGGCTGAACGGCCTACTCCTGCACCAATTGTCTAATATCTTTGGAATGTGGGAGGATGCCAGAAAACCCAGAGAAAACCCACCTGGTTATAGGGAGAACGTGCAAACTCCACTCAGACAGCACCCAAAGTCAGGACCGAAATCGGGTCTCTGGCATTGAGTGGCCGTGGCTCTACCAGCCGTGCCACTGGGCTGCTTGAGAAGGCAGGTCATTTTTATTAAAAATATCTTAACTTTTGATTTAATTATTTTCAAGTGTTATTGATGTAAATTACTTTAACCACGTATTTTTCTTTTAATAATATGTATATTGTAATTATATCATTCGAATTAGATTTAGTATGAACACCAGAGACAACTAATCACTTTATTTACAGCTGACCAACTTGGAGTGTGTGCTTTGTGGATGGTCTGAACTGTTTGGAGAGAGGACCGTTACAATGAACCACCAAAGGCACTGTTGACAGTGAGGCTGTATATTGCAGTGTGGAGTTCTTCAGAGCAGTAGGTCTGAAGTCCACATCCAGGCCAGTTAAGTATGGGTGTGGATGGATGGAGCGATCACAGGTGCACTTTATGGCAGGGGGACAATATCAGCTAGATTGAACATTAAATATAAATTCTGCCATTGTTCAGCTTCAGTCTGATGCCTGTGATGGCTTAAACACATAAGAGGAGGCAGAAATCACAAAGCTAAACTTTCAATCTGCACAACGTCTATGGATAGATTTACACAGTGCCACTTGTGTGGACATTTTTGGATTGCTTCGTTCACCCATTGCCTGCTTACATTCGATTTATGCTTCTTCTGTATCAGGGTGTGGATGAGAAAGCTCATTCCTCACTTATTTTCCCAGTTCAAAAGAAGAGGCAACTATATTCAAGTGTCTGCTGCCACCACTTGACGTGTGATTTGGTAATCATACAATGAGCAGGCATGAAGCCTGCAATGTTCAGCTAAATGGAAACAAGTGTGATTTGGGGGTATAGAGGGAGGTAGTATCTCATAGCAGCAATTGCAAACTTCCTCCAGAATAGCTTCTTTCTCATTTTAGTATCTTTGCTAAATCCTCTAATTTAGATGGATTGACAAATCAATGAGCAGACACTGTTCAAAAAGCCAACAGTTATAAATATGCTTGAAGGCAATTTAATCTAACAATTATCTACACCAGAAGTTTACAATGCAAGAATAAAGAGCAAGGCTGACATGCAAAGAAGCTGCAATTAAGCCAAACTATTTATGTAATTGGAAAGAAAAGCAGGAATAGCCATTGATTTTGAACCTCCCATAGCTAACTTGAAGGTAGCATCATCACAGTATCTCCTTAACTTTCTGAAAGAATTGAAACTGAAGAAAACATAAGAAAAAAATGTCACATTGATTCTCTGACCAGCTATCAGGCACACACTTAACATTATCAGCTGAAGATAGACACAAAAAGCTGGAGTAACTGAGCGGGACAGGCAGCATCTCTGGAGAGAAGGAATGGGTGACGTTTCGGGTCGAGACTGAAGAAGGGTCTCGACCCCAAACCTCACCCATTCCTTCTATCCAGAGATGCTGCCTGTACCGCTGAATTACTCCAGCTTTTTGTGTCTATCTTCGGTTTAAACCTGCATCTGCAGTTCCTTCTTACACATTATCAACTGAACATGTAATCTGGCTAATTGAAATGTAATATTGATTTTGTCAAATGAGACGGCAATGATAATCTTATTGATGGATATTTGCAAAGTAATTACGTTACATTATGACAAATTATGTTTGAATGTCTCCGTAGTCAGAAATGTTTAACACAAAGTTCATAAAATTCTGCCATTAAAATTTATCCTGGGCATGAACATATTCAGGTAGTTAACACACTTAATCAGGTACATTCCAAGTAATAGGCAGCAGACTGATCTACGTATGATCAATATATATCCATCATAAGCTGCAATTGTAGGTGGAGAGTCAACAACTTGACAACTAAACACCGAACTATGAACTGCCTTGGTTGCACAAGGGACATTGGGCTTTGTTTTATTTTGCACTATATTGTTTAGTTTAGTTTAGAGAAGCAGCACAGAAACAGGACCTTCGGCCCTCCGAGTCCGCACCGACCAGCGATCCCTGCACATTAACACTATCCTACACACACTAGGGACAATTTACACTTATACCAAACCAATTAACCTACAAACCTGTACATCTTTGGAGTGTGGGAGGAAACCGAAGATCTCGGAGAACATACAGACTCCGTAGCCAGGATCGAACCCGGGTCTCCGGCGCTGCAAGCGCTATAAGGCAGCAACTCTACTGCTGCTCCACCGTGCCGACCTATATTGTGTTTTTTTATTTATTGAACAATTTTCTTTGGTTATTATATTATCTTTTGAGTAATGTGTTTAGAAACCTGTTGTGCTGCTGCAAGTAGGAATTTCATTGTTCCGTTTTGGGACATATGACAATAAAATAATCTCGACTCTAGATTTTTTTGCATGTTCGAAATAAAATATATACTACTACCAAATATATACTACTAGATTTTCATTGTTTTGTTCCCAGTGCCTATGAAAATTATGCTGTTTCGACTCTTTAAGTGGAACTATTGCTCGGAATCAAAAGTAGAAATGAGGAAGAACTCAACCAGTCAAGCATCATTCATGGAAACAACAAGCAGTCAAAGTTTCAGGTTCACGATCCATCTTCAGGACTGAGGGAAGAGTGGGTCAGGTCAAGTCAAGTCACTTTTATTTCTATAGCACATTTAAAAAACAACTCTCGTTGACCAAAGTGCTTTACATTGGTGGAGGTACTAACGTTATACAACATTGGTTCATAGATTAAGTACATACATAAATACATACATATAGCCCTCCCTCAGAGGACGTCAAGAAAGGCTTGAGAGTAAAGATGAGTTTTTAGTCTCGACTTAAGAGTCGATGGAGGGGGCAGTTCTGATGGGAAGAGGGATGCTGTTCCACAGTCTAGGAGCTGCAACCGCAAAGTGGGTGGGATCTACAATTGGCTGGGGTGTGAAGGAATGAGATATACGATGAAAGATCAAGTGGAGACATATTAAGACAGATCTGGTGATAAGGATCATGAGTATTGACCATTAGTGAGGCATTTTAAAGAAACGAGGTGAAAAGGGACTGGAGCATGATAATAGCAAACAACGAGAGAGCAGTTTACCTGAAATTGGAGAATTTGCTGTTCATTCCAGAAGATTGCAAGGTGCCTGGATGGAAGATAAGATGTTGTTCTTGTTTACATTGAGCATCACCATGGCAGCGGAGGAGGCAGTGGACAGATCAGAAAGGGATCAGGACTGAGAATTAATGGAACAATGAGGGCTGATGTGCATGGTTATGGTCCCTAGCCATAGAAATGTGACCAAAGTTCAGGCCAAGATATCCAGACTTCCCTTGTAGGACCCAAAGGAGTACCTCAACTCATTTGGCATGATGAATACTTTCCTTTGAAACATCATCATTTAATATTTCATCGTCTATTGAGCATGCCAAATGTGTGGCATCAGTACAAAGTTTTCTGCTTCGAAATGTGTTCCATTGAAGTCAATGAACTTCTCAGGCAGTCTATAATATTCTGGTGCTCTTATAGAACAGGTTTAGCACAACTCATCAAGGTTGAATTTCAGGGCATACGATTTACACCACGGAACCCAACCAGCTTCCTGACAAGTTTACTCAAAATAGATACAAGTTCAGGGATCTGCAACATGTGAACATTAATAAGTGATGTATGTAGTTCATTGTATTCTTCTGACCCGAAATGTTACTCCAGCACTTTGTGTCTTTTTTGGTTAACCAACATCTGCAGTTCCTGACGTCTCCATAAATTCGGGGGTGTATGTACATCATGAAACACCAGCATCCCGCCAGCTGCCAAAGCTAGTGTTGTTTTGAATCCAGGTCAGCCATAAATGGAGGTTCTTCCTCACTTCAGTCCCCTCAGTCATGTTGACCGTGCAAATTCGCAGCGACTCGTAATATTCCCACTCTCCTCTATAATGGGTTTATCATTGTGTAAACCCAGTGCAGGTGTTCATTATCATCTGTTTAATCAATAACCGTCGCATTTAGCTCTTTGCTCATTTTAGCAGTGTCTTATCTGGCATGAAAGGTTTTAATGATATTACACTGTATGGTGATCTTACTTCCTATTTAGTTGAATGGACCATTTTAATTGGTTGATAAAAGCAAATAAAAAGGAATATTGAATAATTACACTTGTAATATCTTAGCAGCATGAATAAAATACATCACATATTGCAATAATTTCTCACTTAAGTCGTATTTTCTGCTCCATCTGAAAAGCATGTTATTTTATAGAATCCAATTTACAAATGTAATCAGCGGCATTAGAAGGTTTATATTTACTTTTATTTTCAGTTACCTCCTGTCACCACACCTTTGAAGGCTGAAAAAGTTGCCACTAATTAGTTTAATAAAATAATGCAACATGTGAAGGTTAATACATGATGTAGTTCATTGTATTCTTCTGGGGAACAAGATACTGACGAGAAAGACCACAAGTGCTCTTGTTAGCCTTTGATGTAAGGGGAAGATAGATTTCCTGTACAAAGCTGTGTTCATCATTTTGAAGAGATGCTAAATTTCATTGTGGTTTTGGAGCCAAAGAGAAACATGTTACAAAGTAAAAGGAATATTAAGTGACTTACCACTGAGACCATTTTGCTGCAGTTCTTACATTTTTTTGGCCACGGTATTTAAATACTGGATTAAATTTAACATTGATCAGTTGATGTATTTAAATGACTTGGACGAGTTTGTGATTTAAATAAATGACTTGGACGCCAACGTAGACGGGTTGGTGAGTAAGTTTACTGACAACATCAAAATTGGAGGAGTTGCAGACGGTGAGGAAGGTTGTCAGAAAATACAGTGGGACGTAGATCAGCTGAAGAAATGGGTGGAGAAATGGCAGGTGGAGCTTCATCTGAGCAAGTCTGAGGTGTTGCATTTTGGTCGGTTGAATGTAAAGGGAGAGTTTACAATTAATGGCAACACCCTAACAGGATTGATGTGCAGAGGGATCTTGGAGTTAAAGCTCATAGCTCACTGAATGTGGCAGCACAAGTCAATATGGTGGTAAAGAACGAGTATGGTGTGCTTTATTTTCAATGCTAGGGGCATTAAGTATAAGAGTCAGGATGTCATGATACAGCACTGTATGACTTTGATTAGGCCACATTTGAAATATTGCGTGCGGTTCTGGTCTCGCCTTTACAGGAAGGATGTGGGGACTTTGGAGAAGGTGCAGAGTTTACCAGAATGATGCCTGGTTAGAGGGAGAGGTTGGGTAGACTTGAATTGTTTTCTCTGCAATGTTGGAGGTTGAGCGGAGAGTAGATGGAGGTATTTACAATTATGAGAGGCATAGAATGGGTGGACAGTCAGGACAGTCAGAACCTTTTTCCCCAGGGTGGAAATGTCCAACACTAAAGGGCATAGCTCTAAGGTGAGAGGGGGAATGTTTAATGGAGATATGCGGGGCAAGTGTTTTTACACAGAGAGTAGTGGGGGCCTGGAATGCATTGCCGTGGGTGATGGCTGAGGCAGATATGATAGTGGCATTTAAGAGGCTTTTCGATACGCATATGGAAGTGCAAAGAATGGAGGGATATGGATCATGTACAGGCAGATGAGGGCTGATATGCATGGCTAGGGTCCCTATCCATTCATATTCGGCACAAACATTGTTGACCAAAGGGCCAGTTCCTGTGCTGTATTATTCTATGTTCTATAACCATACTTGATCCTGACTAAGAACCTGAGAAGGGATCACACAAAGTGTAAAAGCACAACTGACAGTGGAACAGTTTGTAGTTGCATCCATATAATTTCAAAGGGGAAATATCTGCCAGGTAACATCCCAAAGTTTGTGCAGCAGCTGTATCTACAAATGTATTTTTTCTCTCGCTGCACACTGTTGTAATATGGAATGTGAATGAATCAACTCAGCAAGACGGACCATCTGCTTCTATTTTCATTCTATTTCATTGAATTTCAGTATTTTGCTTTTATATCAGTGTCACACATAAAAATGTGAAACATTCCACAATAAAACATCATCGTCAGTTAAATGTGGGGAAACACTTGTGCTTTTCAGTATTTTCTATATACTGGCAAATACTAATCTTCCCAGTCTTTGCTAAACTAAATTCTGTATACATGTATATGCAGAGAGTTGTGTGACGCTTGAGTAGGTATTGAGATGTTAAGAGATAAAAGGTGGTATTTGGTGGCAAGTGAGATGAGGAATTTCTTTCCACAAAACACAAAGTGCTGGAGTAACTCATTGGGACAGGCAGCATATGTGGAGGGAATGGACAGCAATGTTTTGGATGGGGATTCTTTCGCAGACTGAAATGAGAGTATAGAATGGTCTCAACCCAAAACGCCGCCAGTCCATTCCATCCGCAGATGCTACCTGACCCGTTAAGTTCCTCCAGCACTGTGTGTTTTGCAGAAAATTCCTGTATCTACAGTTCCTTGTGTCTCCAAGTCCAATCCACAGTCATGTTTCTCTAACAATAAATATGTTAGTGTGCTGCAAAGACTCAAAATGAGATTATAAGAAAGAATAGAGAATCCTGTAAAGTGATCGGCAGTGCAGTGAAAATGACATGGTTACAAAGTCTTTCTTTCGACTTCATCACAAGAAAGCTGCGGAAATGGTTTGCGATAAACTAAAATAAAACACTTAATTTCTCAAACATAATGATCAAATGTAAATGATTCCATCTTCAAATTCGCAGTTAAGATTGATGAGTTAAATCCAAACACCATGTTGGACATGTTCTAAGTCATGGATTCTCACTCCAACAGCTGTACGCATTTCCACAGCGCACAACATCTGCATGTTTCTCTTGAAACAACCCGACTCTACCAAAAAAGTTAATGTCCATGTTAAATCTTCTCATAAATTTAAGGTTATAACACAGCATGGCTACTGTAATTAGTGTCATTTTAATGACTGGGCATAACCTTGAACAAAGGATTGTTGTTGATTTTTGCCAGCTTTACAAATTCACAACAGAGCTATGAACTTAACATGACACCATCCAGAGAGTTCATTTTCACTCTGGTAATTATTTAACAGTTGTCATGCTAGAGTATAGAAGGAAATAGATTATTGATATTGGCTTTACGAACTATGAAGATCAGCTGCATAATCAGAGAAACGCTCGCTCCACTCCCTTCCATGATTGCCAACTCTAAGTGTATGCAATGAATACGAATCAAACTATCATAGTTTGAAAAATAATGCAACACTAATGGTACAATTAGTTCTCCATTACTGATTGTGATTACAGCTTTAATATCTAAAATCATTTTGATCTCGTAGTAATGGATAAGACAGCTTTAGAGGGAGATGAGCCAAATGCAGGCAGGTGGGACTAGTGTAGATGGGACATGTTGGATGATGTGAGCAAGTTGGACCGAAGGGCCTGTTTCCACGCTGTATGACTCTATGACTCTAGTATAACATATATATAAAATGCAAGCACATAGCTATTTAATGGACCATATGCAGATGACTAAATTTGCCATTATATTCAAGGAATTAAGAATGTTTCCATTTTAATTCATGGTATGACATCTTGGCCTAATATTTATAATTCCCCACATAACTACAGCATCTTCAAAATATTATACAATATCATAAGCTTTTTAGAGTGTTGATAAAAGGAGCCTTAAAGAGAAAAAGGCTCTAACCTTCAACCATACACATAACCATGGTTCTAAATTAAATTTAATATTCAAACCTATTTAGTGATAATAAGCCTCAGACTTGGGCATTTTCTCACTCCAATGAGAATTACTGCTGCCCAATACTCAGCACCTGGATCAAAAGTTAATTTTCAAAATAGATCACTCGTAACTAAAAAAAATGTTCCTGTTCTTTAACTCCACATACGTGATGCACTTGCACAATACAAGTTTATTTGCATCGCATAATGCAGCACAGATTATCTGTTTCTGTTTTATTCGGTGTTTGCAAAACCTTTTTGTCTTTGTGTAACCGTAATTGATATTTTCTAGTAAGTAATACCGACTCCTTTCAATGGAACTGCAGCCTCAGTAGGAATCAACTGCATTTAGCAAGTAGTTCTATTGTTCACATTCTAATGTATGAAGCCTCTCTTGTCCCTGCCTCATCTCCATGTCTATTCAGCTGACAATTAGTGTCCATTTGTGTCTTTACTGAAATAAGGAACAAGGACATCTGTGTCCAATTACTAATGGTGTTATCAAAACATGCCAAACTCGACATGATTTGTCCAATTTGCTGCTTATTTACAGGATTAATATATATCTTTATGGCTTTTATATGTAACCTTTGAATAAATTTCCCTCTTGAATCTGCACAATTTGATTGCTGTGCATTTTGGAAGCACCTTACCAAAACATTTGCAAACCAAGTACCTAAAATGTGCAATGCTTAAATTAAGTTCAATCTCTAAATTAAGTTCAACATCTATTTTTCCACTAGTCACCAAATGAATGAATTAAATTTAAATTACAAGTATAAATGCAAGCAATAATTGCTCAGAGTGTGCCTGGGATGCCAATGCAAAGAAATAATGTTTTACATGATAATTACAATTAAAAATGAGGATATGTAAATAGCAAAGCATTGGCATTTAATAAACTGATTTCCAATATCCAAAGTGTTATCTCATTTTCATCAAGCCAATCAGTTATCAGTCAAGATGAGGTTCACTGTTCACTTTTTATTTCTATAAATATTATTTTAACAATAGAAGCAGCTCCATGAAAGAAGGGTCCCAACCATCGGTGACAAAATCACGTATGAATCATCCCCAACCCAAATCCCTGATCAGATATTCCTTGAGCAACAATACGGTTTCCGTGGAGGTAGATCCACAGTAGCCAGGATCTTCTCTCTGCGTTACATCCAAGAAAAATGCAGAAGCAGCAAACCCCATTCTACATCTTACAAAAGCTATCAATTCTGTCAGCGGACACAGCCTCTACCATATACTGAAGTAGATTGAATGTCCACCACATCTTCTAAACCTCAATCAGTCCTTCCATGAGAAAATGCATGGTACAGAGCAATTTGCCGCTACATCGGACAGTTTCCCCATGAGAAGTGGAGTGAAGCAAGACTGTGTCCTAGCTCCTACTCTGTTTGGCATCTTCCTATCTGCCTTTCTGTCCTTTGCCTCCCCAACAAGCATGGAGGTAGTGATGGGAAACTCTTCAAACACGGACGGTTGGAAGCCAAGATGAAGGTGAGAACTGTGCTTATAAGGCGACTCCTGTAGGCTGATGATGCTGCACTCACCGTCCCAATGGAAGGAGACTTCAGAGGTTTATGGACAGACTGTCTCATGATTGCAATGACTATCAACTGACAATCAGCGTCAAGAAGACTGTTGTTATGGGTCAGGACACTCCACTCCCCCTTGAAATCATGTTATATATCACTCCGCTGGAAACTGTCAACAGATTCACCTACCCGAGTTCAGTGGTGACTGATACCGTCTCTGGATGAGGAAATCGAATCACATCTACAGAGGAAAGGCAGCAACCACCTAAGGGAGGCTAATCAAGTGGGCATGGAAGAACAGGAAACGCACAATCAAGACCAAGGTAACTGTCTACAAACCAAGCATCTTGAACACATTACTTACAGCAGTGATGCTTTAGGCAACTTACTTACATCAAGAACGGAAATGTAATAAGTTAAATTTTCACTGTCCTCGTAGCATCTTGGGAATTTCTTGGCAGGATAAATCACCCTTCTTCCTGACAAACATGCCTAGTATCCCTGCGATCCTCAAGCAAATGCATCTTCACTAGCTTGGACACATACACAGGATGGAAAATGGAAGCATCCCCAAAGATGTGCTATACAGGGAGGTCCCTAATGCACGGAAACCAAGAGGATAAGGATATGACTAAAAAAGACACATAACAGATTTTAACATTGGCACTGACAACTGGGAAGCATCTACTGAGGACCAGGGGAGGTGGAGTAAGGACCTCCTGGTGGGTCTGATGCACCACAACAGCATATGGTTCAAGACCCTGGAGGCCAGGCACCAACGCCACAAAATAGTCACTGATAACAGCAACACACTCCCCAATCCAATGGCCAGAGACAACTTCACCTGTGGGTGGTGTGGGAGGGTCTGCCTGCCAAGGATAGGTCTAGTCAGCCACAGCAGGAAACGCAACTAGAGATGAAACATTCCCCTCTCCAAGCAGAACAATGTCAAAGCCTCGCCATCATCTCTCATAGAATGAGGCTGCCAAACATTTTAACAATAGAAACACCTCCATCAAGAAGGAATACAAGCCAAAACATCACCTATGCATGTTCTCCAGAGATGCTGCGTGCCCCGTGGAGTTACTCCAGCACTTTGTGTCCCTTTTTAATGTAAACCAGCATCTGCAGTCCTTCGTATCTCCATTTTTTTTAACCAGATTTTTAAATCACTCATCACAATCCTATTTTACCCCCTGTGTGCGAGCAGTCTCATATCCGAGTCAAAAAATGCTTTCCGCAGAGACCGTTCCCTCCGCAACTCCCTGGTCAACTCGTCCCTTCCCACCCAAATCACCCCCTCCACAGGTAATTTCCCCTGCAACCACAGGAGATGCAACACCTGTTCTTATAGCTTCCCCCCTCGACTCCGTCCAAGGACCCCGACAGTCTTTTCTGGTGAGGCAGAGGTTCACTTGCACCTCGTCCAACCTCAAAACATAATCCAGCTCAGAAGACTGTGGACTTGGCATGGTCACACAATACCGAGAGAGTATCAGCTCCACTGTCAAGCATTCTGTTTTCTGATGTGATATTAATAGAGATCCTGCCTGCCCTTTCAGGGGAACATAAATGATCCTCTGGCATTATGTTGTAAAAAAGCACACTCAAGTTAGTTGAGTGTTAGTTTTGTAAAAAAAAAAGAACACTCAACTAACATTACTGATTATCTGATCATAATCAATATGCTATTTTGTTCTGTGTGAGTTTGATGTTCACAAAATGTCACTTCATTACAATCATCACTGCATTTCAAAGGTAAATTGGAGGTGGTCCCCTGAAATTTAGAAGGACATTCTATAAAAATATCTTTCTTTTCATAATAAATACAAAACTAAAAGCTCCGGGCATTTCATGGATTATTCAACAATGCCAACATACATCTCAGAAAATGTTCACAAACCAAACTGAGACGGTTTTCTTCCTTTTTCCTTCATTTCTATTGAATAGAACTGTTCACCACCTTCTCTCATTTAGCAGGATCTCTTTCCTTTACCTCCAGCCTCTCTTCCCCTCATGATATTCTTTTCCCATTGTTTATCATGGAAAACATAAAACAATATAGCACAGGAACAGGCCCTTCAGCCCACAGTGTCGGTGCCGAACATGATGCCTAGTTAAACTAATCTCCTCTGCCAGCACGTGATTCATATCCTTCCATTCCCTGCATCCATCTGCTTCTCTAAAAGCCTCTTAAATGCGTCTATTTTATCTGCCTTCACATACAACCATTCCAGGCACCCACCATTCTGTGCATACCCAGCACATCTCCTTTAAAGTATGTGCAGTGTGTGTGTTTAACTCCTGCACTTTATTGTTCCTCTACTCCCAGGCTCACTTTAGAAATAGATAAAGTTTGTGTTGGAAAATATGTTATATTTTCCCAATTGATTGGAGCAAGAGTTATCTGGCACCTTTTAGAAACTATAATTCATTACCAGGTTCAAGATCCATTTATATTGGTATTGCATCAGGCTCTAAGCTACACTTTTGAGGGATGTGGGGTGTTGAAGAGTAAAATTCTATTTTAACAATAACAAAATTACAATGATTCCATATTTACTATAAGCATCTGTGAATGGTCCTGTGTGTATACCTCACTATAAATAGTTTATATAATTAAATGAATTTAGAAGTTTATTTTAGATCCTGGCTTGCATTTTATGAATATTCTTCAATATAATTATCTGCTCATTCTTATTGATGGCACCAATGTTGCTGATTGCAGCAGATTCCCAAAAGCTGGAAAGAGAGAATCGTGAAAGGCACAAGAGATTACAGATGTTGGAATCCAGAGCAAAAAACAAGTGTGGGAGAAACTTAGCAGGTCTGGCAGCATCTGTGGAGGGAAATGGACACACGCTGTTTCAGGTTGGGACCCCTCTTCAGCTCAATGGATTAGAGGGGAGAAAGCTGGTAAAGAGAGGTAGGGTATGGCAAACCTATTTCACTATCCCACTGCAAATCATCCCTCCTCGCCTGCATGGGTACGTATGGTAAGTGATTGGTAGGTACAGATGAGGAGCGGTGACTGTCTAGATGGCGGGAAATATTAGCAAATTATAGAAGTGAAATGGAGACAAAAGGATGCAAGGAAGAAAGGAAGAAGAGGAGTGAAACGTAAAGGTGGAGGGAAGGGATATGTGTGGAAGGGTTTGGGAGTAGGGGAAAGAGGGTGCAGATAAGGGGATTGGAGGATAGAGTAGGGAATGGTGGGAGATCAATGGACGGAGAATGGGCAAGGAACAAAGTGACTAGGCGAGTGGCAGATACGTGTGCATGGGGTGGTGGGGGGGGAGATGAGAAGAGAGAGGTCATGAAAAATACTTTAAATTGGATAATTCATTGTTCATGCCATTGGATTGTAGGTTATCCAAGCAGGATAGTTCAGAAGTTCATGTTATAGGAGTAGAATTAGGCCATTTGGCCCATCAAGCCTACTCTGCCATTCAATCATGGCTGATCTATCTTTTCCTCTCAACTATCTTTCTCTGCCTTCTCCCCATAACCCCTGCCACACGTACTAATCAAGAATCTGTAAATCTCAGATTGAGCTTTATTCTTCCAGTTGATCTTCCAGTTTGCGTGTGCCCTCACTCTGGCAGCAGAGGAGGCCAATGGACAGACAGGTTGGTATGGGAAGGGGAAGGGGAGCTAAAATGGTTAGCAACCAGGAGCCCCGGAAGGCCTTGGCCAACAGAGCTCAAGTGTTGAACAAAATGGTTGCCTAGTCTATGCTTAGTATCACTGATGTAGAGGTGGTCACGTCAGGAGCACTGAATGCAATAGATGAGCCTGGAATCAATGCAAGTGAAGCTCTGCCTCACTAAGAGAGAATCTATGCTGCAGGCCACAGTTAGTTATTATGGATCGACTTCAACAAAGTCAATGGAGAGTACCAGTTTTTAGATTCAAACTAGAAATATAATGTGTTGATTGCAATGGTTTTGCATGACATTATGAAATGGCAACATGAGCAATATTTCCAAAGCATATACTCCATTTTATCTGCAATTGGACAATGAACGTGTTTGAATGTGAAATTTGCACCCGTCATCTACTTCTCAATACTCAATGTCACTGTGTATTCAGCAAATTCCTGCCTTTACAAACCCAGCTCTCGCTAATCGTCTGTTTTATGTAACTTATTGTCGTGGACACAATCGTTTCATGTGATGCATTTCTCTATGTTTATTTTTCTAGCTCAACTGACAACGTTCTGCTGAGGAGTATTTCCACAAACCCGCCTGTTCTGGGTTTGTGCTATCTGGCTGTGCGGTTGCAGAATTGTGTCAGAGACCAGGTCAACACAAGTGGCAGAACTACAGGTAGGAGCGTTTCTTGCATTTTCAAATTAAGTTAATGACATAGAATATACTGTTTTTAAGTATAGATTTAGAATGTCATTTATTTTTTTCCAATCTTTTGAATGGCAAAGAAAATATTTAAAATCTGAATGTACCATTTAACCTTGATCCTGTCACGCGCACATATCCAGAACACCATAACAACTCAAGTATAACATTGGGGCAAGATATATGTAACACATAGTGCTATTACTGCAATCTACATACCTGCAGTTGCAAGAATGATATCTTTAAACCCATCTGTGTAATACTGCCAAAAAAAATCTATTTAAGAAAAAGTTGTACATTTACTCTGCCCTGTTCAACATATCTCTATTGAATGCTGAGGATGATACATAATGTTTCAAAATGTCATTACATAGTCATGTAATTACTGCAGCACAAAAGGAGCCCTTTGGCCTGATATAATCTTCAGAATGCAATAGAGCTATAATCTGTTTAATGAAGATTGATTATTGATTGTTCTAATGTCTGTTCTTTGAAACTTATGGTCAAAATGTTTCAGCCATTTACTGCGCTTCCAAAAATACTTTAAAAACATCAAACATTACAAAAAAGCATATTTACTGTATTACTGGAGCAAACGTGCTCTGTAACATGGAGTAATGAGGTGTAATGGAGTGAATTTATTTTAATCAATATTTTTTAGAAAGTAACAGGTCAATCAAGTTGATCCATAGTTATTATATTACTTTAAATGTCAGAATGACATCACTTCTCTATCATTGTTTATTGATGTCTGGCATAAACTTCACAAAAGTTCTGCAAATTATTATGTCTACCTTTCATTTTCCTGTGGAAAATGTCTTCGTCATTATCCTAAATATATTAGTGTACTCTTGGTGACCTCTTTAAAACTTCTGTTTGGAGGAGAAATTGGAATCCCTTCCTGTGAAAAGAAGTTAAAAAGTGGATATAAAATTAGAGTTTTTTGATGACTAAAGCTAGATCAATTGACATGGGGCTAAAAAAAAAAGGAAGCCTACGACAGTTTAAGATTCATGTTATGGTCGAATACCTATCTGAATTTTGAGGATACGAAGGTAATGAGGCGAACCGTGCGTAACATACAACACTTTTGTGGCATTTGTGAGGATGCATAGGTCAAAAGGAGTTTGCAGAAGAGATTTAATGGACCAACTCCACAAAGAAGTGGAGAAGATGGGTTGTTCTTGTAAGATGAAGTTTGAGAAAGGTGTTCAATTATCTAAGCACTTTTGCTGATTGAGGTGCAAGTCCTTCTACTTATTGAGGTCAGTAACAGGGAAAGCATTTTTGAGTTGATTGGCAAATGAACCAGAAGGGCTACGATGATACTTCATTTCACACACTAAATTACGATGCACTACATGAAAGGATGGTGGAAAACAGAGACAAGCGAATGGACTAAATATCTTTAAAGAACAAAATAACAGAACTATGGGTAAAGATTAAGGAAAATTAAATTAAATGGAAAGATCTATCAAAGAACCACCATGAGCATTATATTTGATTGCGACAATCTGATCTCTTACATTTTGGAATTTCATTCAATTTCCATTGGGAAGGACTTTTGAGATTTTGTACAGGCCTTTAATTATATAAAGGATGCTTCCCGAAGTACAATATTGTTTATTCAATTCATTCAACCCAAGATGTTTCAGCTGAAGTTCATAGTGTTTCCCCAAGTAACTTGAGGGAAGGCATTTAAGTTAAAGCTATGAAATAGGCGATTTGCCTCAATCCATTCCATGGTCACCTATCTGCCGAAGCAGCATGGAGATGCACCTACAGATGTTTCAGAAAGACCTGACCTGGAGTACAGTTGTAGTTATTATGAGCCCACAACAGCCAGAGGAATCACCAACACCTGCAGGACAGAGTTACTGCCATGCATGTGATAACAAATGGCCATAGAAATGTCAAGGCCAATATGTCCTTTGAAATTCATTGAAAACTTTCCACACATTAACAATCAATTCTTGTGGCTATGTGATTAAGTCTGAAGAAGGGTTTCGGCCCGAAACGTTGCCTATTTCCTTCGCTCCATAGATGCTGCTGCACCCGCTGAGTTTCTCCAGCATTTTTGTGTACCAACAATCAATTCTTGGTCAGAAAATGAGGAAATCAAGAATATATTCCATATGATCCAGAACAACTTTCTTTTAAACATATATTGTTGTATAAAGCACTCAGTTTTACAAATAGATTTTGATTTATTAGTGAGTGTTGGAGCTCAAAGTATCTGAAATGAATAATACCTTCTTTGTGTGTTTCTTTCTACAGATTGTATCTCCAGGAAGATGTACAGTTTTATGGGTGGAGGTTTGTTCTGTGCTGGTGTAGGCAACATCCTGCTTGTTGTTTCCACAGCAACAGATTATTGGATGCAGTATCGCCGTTCTGGCAATTTTATGCACCAGGGCCTGTGGAGATATTGTGTGCCAGGAAAATGCTACCTGCACACTGACAGTGTTGGTAAGGAAATCAAATGAAGGCTTTGTTGCAGTTCATAATAACAACGAGGAACTGAATGGTTTAATATGGCCGAGCAGTGATTTGCCAATGTGTGTTGGAAGGAACTGCAGATGCTGGTTTATACCGAGGATAGACACAAAATGCTGGGGCAACTCAGCGGGTCAGGCAGCGTCTGTGAAGAAAAGGAATAGGTGACGTTTCCAAGTCTGAAGAAAGATTCCAGCCAGAAATGTTACCTATTCCTTTTTTGTCCAGAGATGCTGCCTGACCTGCTGAGTTACTCCAGCAATTTGTGTCTATCTTCAGTGATTTGCCAATGGTCCAGTTGACAATGCCAGAACCCAGAATCATCTCTCAATAGTACTTTATTGTCATGTGTACTCGGGGTGGAAGATTGGAACCTTCACGTGGTCCGCCCTGTTTCGACGAATGCAATCAACCTGGCGTGCACAATCAAATAAGATCAAATAGAACAAGTTGTCCTACAACTTTAGGCTGTGCACGCCATATGCAAGAAGAAGAAGTCATGTGTACCCAAGTGCAGTGAAATTCTTGTTTTGCATACAGTTCAGTGACAATCCTACTATGACTTCAGCACAATCATACTGATATAAGAAAGTAAGATAGCAGTCCACACTGAGTGTACACAAGAATACACACCATCTTGTACGCTTTAGGTCAAAATTGTTTTATTAAATATTAGTCTCAACTTGACCACAAAGTCCCATTGCCCTCAATACAGTTCCTAAATTCGGCTGGCTGAGCTGATCATACACGAGTCAGTAATTTAGGTTTTATTTTCAAAAAGTTATTGAAAGGCAGCCCCCGAATAAGAGGTGTAATTAACAAGTGAGAGAAAGCACAAGCATTTAGAAACACCAACACATGAGCAACAAAAGAGTTTGGAAGATAAAAAAATACCTCAATACTGATGAGCGCTCACAGAGATGGCACTCGGTAATGCACAGATAGAGGAAAACCACAGTGGAAAATTAATAGTTTAAGGCAAGCACAAAGAGAAGCAGAAGCAGAAACCCTGGTTCGATCCTGATCATAGTTGTACGTTCTCCGCATGGATTTTTCTGGGTGCACTGGTTTACTCCCACATTCCAAAGATGTGCAGGTTTGTAGGTTAACTTCCTCCCACATGCCAAAGCCATGTTGACTGTTAGTCTAAGTTGCTGCTATAAATTATTGCTGGCGTTGGCGGGTGGTAGGAAAATCAGGGGTTAATGAGCATGTGTGAGAAATCAGGTTACAATGTGGGCTTGGTAATAATGGGAATATTCCAAGTGCTGGCGTAGACTCGCTGGGCCAAATAGCCTCCTCCTTTGTCATAAAGGAAAAATAAACATAAAATTATATCATCTCTAATGTAGATTATAACAGTTTAAGGACTGAAAGTACACAAATATTAATATTATTATCCACAAGCTAGTAGAATAATGGAAAAATGTTAGTATTACCTTTTAGCTTATTTTAATACATGGAAAATACATCGAGCATATACCAAATAAACAATTTACATAGCAAAATCACTTTATTCAGCTTATGATAAAAGCCATAATAATAAATTAGTAAACTTGTATCCCCACATTTATGGCATTCTGGAGAAATAAATCACCTGTAAATTATGCTTAGAATAGACAGCCACTTGTTCTGCAATGGTGCTTGGTGCAGTCAAGGACTCTTAAATTTCCATCAACATAAATGCAACAAATTGAAGCATTGGTATTAACAGGAATGCCTTGCTCTTGCTGTCTATCCTGTGAGAGGCACACAATAGTGTCTGTATGATAGGTTTTCTCATCTGAACAGCAAAGGTTACGAACGTACCTAACGTTTGGATAAGGGAAGAGGAGATGACTGAATTTATTTGAAGCCAAAATGGGAAAGGAATGCTGTATTTCTCATTTGTCCTTTATTCCCCTTCCCCTTTTGTAACAACAGAAATTAAATTGTCTTTTTGCTGGCATATAATTTTAACATGCATCTCTTTTTATTCCAGCCTACTGGGATGCCACTCGAGTATTCATGATCCTCTCCTTGTTGGCATGCTTCATTGGCATCATTATTGGCTTCCTGGCATTCATGCAATACTCTTCCTTCACCAAATTTGACAGAACCTTTGCCGCAGGAATCTTGTACTTTATTTCATGTAAGTCTTAAGAATGATTTCAACTATTCCACTACTTTATTTCCCTAAATGTCTTTCCTCTTGTGACCATAGTTATGTACTTTTTATTCCCGCAGGTTTATTTGTGTTGCTTGCCATGGCTATTTATACAGCTGTCACGATAAATTCTTACGGTAAGCGTTATGGCGATTGGCGCTTCTCCTGGTCCTACATCATTGGATGGGTGGCTGTGGTGCTCACATTCTTTGCAGGTAAAATATTGTGTGAAACAAGTGAATTCTTTCCTGATCTTTGTAGTATTTGTTATGATACAATGGGCATTTCCATTGGTTAGCACATTTCATGCAAGAAAATGGCAGGTTACGGTTGTTAGTTGTGACTGCAGTGGCAAAGATTTTCAAACATGTACTGTAATGGTGAATGCTGACAAATGATTTCTCCTACGAAGGCCATCACTGCCACATCTAATCACCTTCTCATCAATACAAACAAACACATGCATACACACTGCAGGAGAGTAATTAGGAGCAGGGACTCGGTAATCTTTCTTCCCCCAAGCACAGAGGGGCTAAGATCAATTATGATGAGCCAGCAGAGATAAATCAGCTTAATAAAAATTGATGCTGCAGTGTTCCTAATGTGTATTGCTCAGTTGGGTCCAGGTAGATTAGCTGGCAAAGTATTTAGAAAAATGATTCCATCAGATTGCCATTTTCAAACAAATATAAATACATTTTACTACGGATTTAGCTTTCCTATCCTGCTATTTTTTAGGCTACCTTTTATCATCTAATAGTAAAGATAATGACTGTAAGGCTGTGTCAATACCATAAATGGATCTTAGGAGGCTATGGGACAATCCTGCGTCTTTCAATTCTGTAGATCTAATTAATGCCCATTAGAAAGTGTTGCTCAAATATACTAAATCCAAGCATGTTCCACTCTTTATAAAATGAATATTTCTGAAATGTAAGTTAGTTTGGAACTGTAAAAACAAGGTCACACATAGAGAAGGTGCAGAATAAGTAATGCTTCCCAATGGCAGTGGTGTACGAGACCTGATGTTTAAGGTGGGGAGGGAATAATTCCGAAGCAATATTAGAATTTTTTTTCCATTCACATTGAGGATGGTTGCAAGCTGAATGCATTACCTGAGAAGGGAGGAGGCATGTACTGTCAAAACATTTAATAAACATCCGCACAACAACTTGAATTGACGCTGCATAGTAGACTACAGTTCAAGCACTGATAAATGAGATGGTATAGGAAGTTATTTAATGGTCAGCATGGACATGGTGGACCAAAGAGCCTGCTCTGTGCTGTATGGCACCCCAACATTAATAATATATGATTAAACTGGTCAGGCATACGACATATTACTGATTCTTTGGTGTTATTTTGTAACTTTAATGATTCTTCTTAAAGTGCTTCATGTTATCAAACAAAATATTTCAAAGAGCAATGAGAGATGATACGAGTGCAAATGACCAAATGTTTAAATGTGAGGAGCATCTTAAAGGAAGAGACTATAGTGAGCTAGAGAATGTTATGGTTCTATAATGTAGGATCTCACCAACTGCAAGCATAATGGTTAAGATATGAAAACTGAGGAAGTACAGGATGAAAGGATCAATGCAATAGAAATATATGAGGAGATTATGAAACTGTATGAAATTATACATTATGGATATCACAGCTGTAGCTTGTAGTAAGGCGACCAAGGTTGGCACTCCATTACTTTGAAATCATGTCATAGGTTATATATCATTTGCTGAAATTAATGGTGGCTTCAGTTTAGAATTGTTGCTGATATCAGTTAATGTGCAGATCGAGCCTCTTGGCTGCATTTCACCCTGCAAGGTTTTACTGAATGGATTCTTCTGCGATAGTGGGAATACAACTATCCAGCCAATTAATGTCACTGCAGGAATGATAGAGGGTATTGGTAAATAAAAAGCACAAATTTGAAAATGATAGAAATATGAAATGCTGGAAATATCACTGGAAAGAGAACTAGGCAGTTTGATGTCTCAGTGTATCCATCATTTAATTCTTAGCGGTAGCCAAATGTTAAACAGAACCCAAATCACTAGTTCAATTATCTTCATCTCGGTTGTTGACTGATTTGCTAAAGAACTGGTTAGGCAGTTGTAAGCCCATGAAACATGTAAAGGTCAATGTAGTATGTCCCAGGCTGCATTATTTTCCATTGGTATGTGCACAACCTTGCACACAGCAACTAGGCAGCAATTACTGGCTGTACCAGCTGAGCTAAAGGGGTCAGAAGTTATGGGAAGAAGACAGGAGAATGGGGTTAGGAAGGAGAGATAGATCAGCCATGATTGAATGGAGGAATAGACATGATGGGCAGAATGCTTAATTCTACTCCTATCACTTATGATCTTATGTTCTAAAGAAACCAATGTTTATTTCAATTGATCCTTCAGTCATGCTGTGATGATTAGATAATACAGATATAACATTTAATTTCTTTCTTAGGTATCTTCTACATGTGTGCCCATCGTTTGCATGAGAGCCCACAAAATTCAAACCCACGCTAGCATCCGACACCACACCTTAAGAAATGGAATAACATACAGGACCATCACTTTGCGTCAACTTGCATGTTATGAAGTGGCATTTTCTTTTGATCTCTTTAGAAAACAAGTTAGTGAAATGTAGGTAGAAATGGAAACAAATTACAGCTGTACTTTCAGGGCTTGGCTGCAGGTTTTTTTTTTTTTTAAATCACTTCATTCGTGAAATAGAGTTATAAAAAAGACAAAATATTGTTTTCAAGAACTTTCATTAATGTTGCATGAGTTTTCCACAAGCTAGTAAAATAATGGAACAATGGTAGTATTATATACAAGCTTACTTTAATATATGGAAAATGATAAATCTGAAACTAAATTGAACTCGGTGCATCCACCTTATTTTATCTAATAAAGTTTCCTTGAACATCGACTGACATTAAGCAAACCCAAACTTCTACTGCTTTGTTATTCATTAATGTTTGTTAAGGGAATTATTATTATATTAATTGCAGTCTTTTCAAAGTTGGTAATGCATTGTGAAGCCCGACATTTATTGCACATTCCTAGTTGCCCTGAAAGTTTGTGTCAAAATGCTTTGACACAAATGAGTGGCTTGCAAGATCACTTCAGACCTTAATAGTGTCTGCTGAACTGGAGTCACATAAAGATCAAACCAGGTAAGGAAAGCAGGTTTAATTCCCTGAACAACATAGATAAACTAGTAAGATTTTAACTACTTCAATGTCACTTTTAAAGAGCTTGTTTAAAACATAATTTGAATTCGCAGACACCCATGATGTGTCGTGTATTCATGTCAACTGGATTACTTCTCCAGGTTCTTGATTTACAACGTTCTTTTTCTGCAATATACACACACAAATTAATTATCACACACATGAGATAGTAATGCTTCAAAATTATTTCAAAATACAGGGTTTAATTTCAAATTTTAGCTGGGCACATTTATTAAGGGAAAAGGCACAATGCGCAAACTTATTTTTCATTAGTTTGCATAATTTAGATTTCAAATGAATCCACCTATTGTCCTTTTATTCCAGTTGCACAGTCCCAATTGTGCAGACCAAACCACTTTCCACCACACTGAATTCCAACCATCCACAGTTAATTGAATTTTGATGATCCCAACTGCTTACAATCCATCCCCATTATAATGATACCCATGGAGACTAAAGCTCTCGCTATTCTCTTCTGACGTTAAAGCATTGCATTGGACTAAACCATTCACAGTGAATAGTATCCAAATCTAAGCACAACATTTTCTATGATCATCACAAAGTTAGTACTCAGCATATTCATCGCCACACTGTTTTGTAAAACCCAAGAGTTCGTGTGAACCAGTTTTTATAAAGGCTGAACAAATGACAGAGTTGTTATTAAAATAAAATCACCAAAGAAAGCTAGCCTGTTTCTTAAATATGTTAGGTTCTACAGGCTGGCTGCAGAAAAAGCTTTCAGAAATCCTTCCAGTATTGTGCCAGAGTAAGTTTCTAAAAGCATGAGGATCAATACTCTGAAATACCCATTAGGGAACAAAAATAGCTCATCAAAGAGCAAAGGGTAACCAAATCTAACCAGCTCCCCAGGGACAACTTTAATATACTTCTCTACAATGCTATCGCTGAAAGGTTATCAGTGTCTCAGTATAAATTGTGAAGTTATTTGTTAAAGTATATTGGACACTGAAAATTCTTATGTTGTTCACTGGAACCCTCTGATGCTAACATATTATTATTATTCACAACTACATTTATCATTGTCTCTTATATTGATTTAGATTGTGCTGATTCCTCAAAGTTTCAGTTAACATCAGCATGCTCACTAACAACCTGATGATGGGGCTCACTTTCTCTTGCTCGGTGAAGATTACAAGGGGCAAGTTCAAGTCATGATATCGTTGGAACATTCCAGGTTTCTTGAATTAGCCAGTAATATACGGTAGTACCAATTTCAAAGGACATCATTAAACTTAATCAGACTGGTTTAGATGATGAAATAGAAACAGAAATAGGTAGCCACTATTTATAAACCTCTGGGCAAAGATTTTTAAAAAAACAATACACTTGTTCTGCAGATGAGTGAAATATGGATTAATATGTCAGCAAAGAGAATTGCCGACGGCTTTTTTTTTTAACACACACAGTGGTTATCATTTGGGATTTGCTTTCAACGCACTAGTTCTGCAACTCATTTCTTTGTCATGAAGAAAACTCAGATGTTATAACAAAAGATTTTGAAAAAAACTAAAACAATTGTACATTCTCTGAGTTTTTCCAAAAAATAACTGACTGATAATATGATTATCCAAAACTTGGTGTGAAAATACATCAAATAGATTTTGCCCCTTTATAGCAGTGTTATTTCTTGCTTGCAAAATACTCAAATGCTATTCAAACTTATGAAGTTGATTTATGGCTGCATGTTATCTCAAATATCACTGTACCTTAATTGGTACATGTGACAATAAATCTGAATCTGAATCTGAACTGAATCTGAAATGATTCTTTTTAAATGGGTGATAGCGCCCTCAAGCATAATCAATGTGACATTACAACACTGGCCATTGTTATAGAAACATTTCTTCACTTTAAAAAAAATGTGGCTACATGGCATTGAAGAAAGTGATAGCAAAGCCAGATGTTTTAAATAACGGGCCCAATATTTCCCAAATGTGAAGAAAAATTAGGAGTGATTTTTTTTCTGGCATTCCATAATACAGCATAAGAAATTTAAAATTAATCCTTTGAAAAATACATGCGAGGAAATATTGGAATGGTTATGGTGCCAAAATTATGAATGTTTTTTTGCAACATTTTTCCTTTAAAGATAGTTCTCATAAAAATATGATCTGAACTTCAAAGATCACTATTCGCCAATTGGTCAATAAATATATTGATGGTGAAGTTATGCTTGTGTATATTTTGTTTAATTAATGAGGAATACTTTGTACAAGTACAAGCCAAACACTTGACACGTAATTCTTCCAAAGCTACTACAGAAGACATCGTAAGTGAAGGATGCAAAGGGTAACAAGCGTGACAATGCAGCCTCGTGACACCCAGGAGATGTAGCCTTGTGACACCCAGGAGACAATGTAGCCTCGTGACACCCAGGAGATCGTGGAGAATCCCCTCGACTCCGAATGTTAATCTGATCAATGCAATTCCTCAACAAGACTATTGTCTTCAACAGGCTTCCTTGCTGGCAACATGTCTAAGGATTGAACTTCCTCAATGCCTCAGTGAGTTTTCCAGCAAGAAGTTGGGACGAACAAAATGAAAACAATGAAGCAAATTTGGGCTTGGATTTGCATCACAACTATCATGCCTTTGTATGGATGAATCCAAGTAGTTTACAGCCAATTATGCATATTTTGAAGTGTAGAAACATAGGCACTAGATTTACATAGCAAGCTTCCACCTTCTGCAACATGACAAGCACTAGAAGGTCTGTTTTTGACTGATACTTGTTGAAGGATAATGTTATGGATATTTTATGTTCAGCTGAAAAAGTAAATGAGGTTCGGGTTTAAAACTTCATCTCAGGGGCTGTTTCCCTGACATGTATCATGTCCCCAATACTGCACCAATAAGCTAGCCTAGATGTGTGTATACAGTATGATTTGAATCCAATTGACAAGTGGCAATTCAAGAACTAAAAGGATTCCAACTGATCCAGAGCTGGAACAAATACATTAGAAGTGTTGGAAGGGGGTGAGTGAGGGATAGGGAGGGAAGTTGGGGTTGGGGTGGAGGGAGGTTGAGTAATGTATATGAAAAGAAGCCAGGGCTGCATGGGGGAGTCGGGGGAGGAAGGGTGGTGAGTGAGATATAGGGAGAGGCATTGGGTTTGAGGAGGAGAAGGGTGATGGAGACTGCCTTTGGAAATAGGTGTCAGAAAGCAGGAAAGGGAAAGTGGATAAAGGACCAATTCAAAACAGGACATAAAAATAGTGTAGGAATGAACTGCAGATGTTGGTTTAAATCAAAGGTAAGACACAAAATGCTGGAGTAACTCAGCGGGACAGGCAGCATCTCTGGAGAGAAGGAATGGGTGACTTTTCGGGTCGAGATCCTTCTTCAGTCTGAAGGATCCCATTTGTATTCATAATGTCCATGGATCAGAGCATAAAACTGCAAATAATATAATCACGGTACCACACAGAGAACTGCAATGTGAGACAGATTTGGAAATGTTATACAGATTTAGTCATGGCTGCCTCTCCTAGGCTAAACTACTTTGATAGTTCATTTTAATTACCTAGTCAAAGATATCCCACAAATGGTGAAAGGATCCACACTGCTACTGTCATTGAATATTAAGGGGAAATAACTGGGTTGTCAACTGATGGAAATGGTCATTCTCAGGCACTATGTGAACTTGGCCTAGACCACCACGAAAAACAGCTTCCCTTCCATTGACCATCTACACTTCACGCTGCCTGGATAAGGCCACCAGCATAATCAAGGATGGGTCTGACCCCAGTCACTCCATCTTTTCCCTTCTCCCATCAAGCAAGAGTTACAAAAGTTTGAAAATGCATACAGGGACATTTTCTTCCCAGCTGTTATCAGGCAACTGAAACATCCTATCACCAACTAGAGAGCAGTCCTGACCTAACATCTACCGCATTGGAGACCCTCAGACTATCTTTAATCAGACTCTGCCGAACTTTATCTTGCACTAAACGTTATTCCCTTTAACCTGTATTAGTACACTATGGACGGCTTGATTGTAATCATGTATAATCTTTTTGCTGACTGGATAGCACACAAAAAAACTTGTCACTGTACTTCAGTACACATGACATTAATAAGCTGAACTAAAACTATGTGGTGTGAACATTATGCTGATTACAAAAGCATACCCGAGTGCAAACCAGGTGTTCCTATGTGCTGACAGAACTACTTGGATATCCGAGTTCCACTGGTGGGAAAGTCTAGCACCAGAGATCATAGCCTCTGAATTAAAGGGCGCTCTTTTGGAAAGGAGGTGAGGAGGAACTTCTTTAGTCAGAAGGTAAATAACCTGTGGAACTCATTGCCACAGAGGGCTGTGGAGGCAAAGTCAGTGGATATTTTAAGTCAAGTCAACTTTATTTGTCACATACACATACAAGATGTGCAGTGAAATGAAAGTGGCAATGCCTGCGGATTGTGCAAAAACTACAGGATACAACAGAATCAGTATTTACATGTTAGAAAATATATATATTTTTTTAAAGACACAACACAACAGTAAATTAGTCCCTGGTGAGATAAGAGTCTACAGTCCTGATGGCCTGTGGGAAGAAACTCCGTCTGATCCTCTCTGTTTTCACAGCATGACAGCGGAGGTGTTTGCCTGACCTGGATCTGCACCTCCTGGTGTATAGGCCCTGCAGGGGGGGGGGGGGGGGGGCGAGTGTAGTTCCCATGGTGCGTTCGGCCGAACGCACTACTCTTTGCAGAGCCTTCCTGTCCTGGGCAGAGCTGTTCCCAAACCAGATTGTGATGTTGCCGGACAAGATGATTTCTACAGACCCAGAGTAGAAGCACTGAAGGATCCTCAGAGAGACTCTGAATTTCCTCATCTGCCTGAGGTGGTAAAGGCGCTGCCTTGCCTTACTCACCAGTGTGTTGTCCATGTCAGATCCTCCGTGATGTGGACACCCAAGTATTTAAAGCAGCTCACCCTACCCACAGTAGCCCCATTTATCTCCAGTGGCGTGTACGTCCTCGGATGTTGTGCCCTTCTAAAGTCCACGATCAGCTCCTTAGTTTTTGTGACATTCAAGAGGAGGCTGTTGTCCTGACACCAGAGTGCCAGATCAGCCACCTCCTCCCGGTAGGCCTTCTCATCATTATCGGAGATCAGGCCCACTACCACAGTGTCATCAGCAAACTTAATGATGGAGTTGGAGCTGAACCTGGCCACACAGTCATGTGTGTACAGGGAGTACAGTAGGGAGCTAAGGACACAACCCTGGGGAGGATCCTGTGTTCAGGGTGAGGGGGTTGGATGCATGTCTCCCCATCTTGACCACCTGGGGTCTGGCGGTGAGAAAGTCCAGGACCCAGGCACACAGGGGAGTGTTAAGCCCCAGTTTCAGCAGCTTCTCAGCAAGTCTGGCGGAAACTATCGTATTGAAAGCTGAACTGAAGTCAATGAACAGCATCCTCACATAGCCCCCCTTCTGGCTGTCAAGGTGAGAGAGAGTGGTGTGCAGAACCTGGGAGACCGCATCATCCGTGGATCTGTTCAGACGGTATGCGAACTGCAGCGGGTCCATGTTGTGAGGGAGGAAGGCGTAGATGTGGTTCTTGATCAGCCTCTCGAAGCATTTCATGACCACCAAGGTGAGGGCCACCGGTCGGTAGTCATTCAAGCAAGCTGGAGAGGCATTCTTTGGCACTGGTACAATGGTGGATCTTTTGAAGCAGGCAGGGAACACGGATTTGGCCAGGGAGAGGTTGAATATTGTGGTGAGCACTGGAGCAAGCTGAGTAGCACAAGACTTTCGTACTCACCCAGATACACCATCTAGGCCTACAGCTTTCCTTGTGTTCACACGCGTCAGAGCCCTCCTCACTTCATGCTCAGACACTGAGAATGTGTGCACATCCCCAGCGGTGGATCTCCCTCCAGCATCGCCAGCCAGCGCGCTGGCGGTGTTGTTTTTTAGACGGCGAGCTAGGGGTGATGTTGCCCGTCTCAAATCGTGCATAGAAAGAGTTCAGGTCATCAGCTAGGGAGGTGCCGGCAATTACGGTTGAGGGGGGGCTGCTCCGATAGTTAGATATAGTCCGTAGCCCCTGCCAAGGGCGTCTGGTGTCCTGCTGCTCCATCTGCGACTCCATCCTGTCCTTGTACCGGGCCGGAGTTGTAAGCAGCGGTGCGAGCATTCAAGGCAACGCGAATGGACCTGTTCACCCAGGATTTTTGATTAGGAAAGATGCTAACCCTTACCGTAGGGATGATGTTATCGGCTATTGTTGCAATGAAGTCCGTGACCACTTCGGCGAACTCACTGACGTCTCTGGAACTTGCATGGAACATATTGCAGTCTACATCGCTCAGTGCATCTTGCAGCATGGCCTCTGAATGGTCAGACCACCACTTTACGTCCGTCGTCACTGCCGCTTCCCGTACTATCTGTTGTTTATACTCCGGCAGCAGGAAAATGGCAGCGTGGTCATATTTTCCAAAAGGAGAGAGAAAATTCATGATTAGAACGGGGGTCAAGGGTTATGAGGAGAAGGCAGGAAAATGGAAGGCAGAGATCAGCCATGATTGAATTGCAGAGTAGAGTCGATGGGCCGAATGGCCTAATTCTACTCCTATAACTTGTGAGTTGCGAATGGAATTGGGTTCTCTGGCCACTTTTCATTCTATGGTGGATGGAACGTCATTGATGACAAGCTGAAAATGGCTGAATCTTGGTCACTGTCCTAAATAATTCCTGCTGCAGTGCCCTGAAGCTGAAATAATTGCGTTCCAGCAACCATAAACAACTTTATTTGGGCAAATAAATGGTATTGACCAACAATCCAAAATGCTGAAGACCAGAACTAAAAACATCCCTTGTAAATGCACGGAGAACAAATCATATCCTGCAGTCAGACAGTAGCTTTGTATGTCCACAAGATTGTTGAAGACATTTAAATACTGAATCAATCTGTCAATAGGTAAACCAATATAATCTCATGGGTAGAATTTATTGTTCACAAAATATTGAAAAATTAAATGGAATTCAGATGATTTATATTGGATTACTTTGACAATAGATTGGCAATCGGGTTCAATTTCCACTGAGAGCAGATTTAAAATTTAATTGGGAGTCTAGTAATGAGTAAATGTTGAAACAAATGACAAATGGGCAATTTATGAATCAATCTTCTCAAAGAAAGAAAATAAGCTTTGTTACCAATAAGAATCACTTATGTTCTGGAAAAATGGATTTAAACAGAGGACAATATAATAAACCTGTATTGTTTGGATTCGGCAGTCAGAAGTAGTGAAGGCATTTAACATAACAATGATACAAGGTACAGATATTTAAAGCAACAGAGATGACATTTAAAATAATATAGGTGAATGTATTTGAAGGGAAAATATTCAGTTGTTTCATCTGAATCTTCAAGGTTGTACTGTGTCCCTCAGAGCCACATTGGGAGCACAGACACAAAAACACAGAAACCCTTTCACTAATCTGTGTCAAATTATTTTTTTGTAATGTTGGTGATGAGAAATTCTGATAACAATTTTCAACAGCAACAGTGAATAATTTTGGACAATATATTTCCATGTGTTTCTGATTGAGAAATGTGGTCAGTGATTTGCTTAGTTAATGTATATCTGCATTGCTTTGTTGGTGATCTGATCAATAAATGTCACTGCTCTACAATTAATGATGAATCATTTGCTTTAAAAAAAAATGTCCTTATCATTTTCATCCTTCCTCTTGTGTTCTTGCAGATGTCGAGTAGTCTACCCGAAACCCCAAGAGCTTCATTTGCCACTTGATCCAATCTGAAAACCCCTGTACTTGGAGTAAAGTTTAATGACACAAAACCCCTCGGCACACATCTTGGTTGTGGATGTGGTCTTGGTGTGCTTTGCACTGCGGTCTGATTTGTAGCAGCGTCACAACAGGGAACATTAGGCCAGCTTTGTTTCTTCCTTAATCCAATACTTGCTAACTCTGCTTTTCTATTCATTAATGGAGAACAGCTCCGAGCGCCTAGCCCGCTGAGTTACTCCAGCATTTTGAGCCTATCTTCGATTTAAACCAGCATCTGCAGTTCTTTCCTACGCATTTTGTCTGCTCCATTGCGAAATCTCCTCAAGGTTTGTCTACTTTGAAGAAGTTCTCCTCCTCTCTCCGAAGTTCAGGAGTCTGAAGAAGTCTCGACCCGAAACGTCACCCGTTCCTTCTCTCCAGAGATGATGCCTGCCCCGCCGAGTTACTCCAGCATTTTGTGTCTATCTTCACACACACACACACAAGGTCTTGCAAACTAGCCTTCACTGCAGATGTTGTAGCCCTTTTAGAGCCTGTGCTGGTCTTATTGCCAGTGGACCACGCCATTGCTTCGAAACAATGGAGAATACCTGTGATATCTCCAGAAATATATTTAATTTTGGCTGCACCAGTGTAGATGTGTGAGCCTGTCACAACCTCGGCTGGTGCCAAAGCTTAAGTCAGCCAAATTCTTCTCTAATATAGGTATCGTTGTAATATAGGAAATAATTAGTTTAGTTTAGACACACAGCGCGGACCACCCCGACCAGCGATCCCCGCACATTAACACGGGACAATTTCTACATTTATATAATTATACCAAGCCAATTAACCGACAAACCTGTACGTCTCTGGAGTGTGGGAGGAAACCGAAGGAAATTTCGGGAAGACCGTACAAACTCCGTACAGACAGCACCCTTAGTCGGGATCGAACCTGGATCTCTGGCGCTGTAGGCAGTAGCTCTTGTCTATACTTTCCAATTGTATTTAACATGATACGAACATTACATAAAATCAAGCGTTATGAAGGCATAGATAGTTCATTTACGTTTGAACAAATAATCTTGCAACTATAAGTACTGAATTTACTAGCAAATCAATTTACATTTCAGAAGATGACAAGAAAAGTTCGCATTTTTTAAAGATTGTAATTGCTTAGATACAATATGCCTGTACTGGGATAATGAATGGCCGGATTCAGAGTTGTAGCGGAATAGATTTTAAACAAAACAAGATACTAAAATATTTTGCTCTCGGGGTTCACAGATCAAGGAAGAGGTGCACGCAGCGCGCCGTTAAGTACAAGAGCAGAGGCCGGGGAAATGTGTCCCCCTTTATTGAATACATGCTGTTCTTTCTCTCTAACAAGACATCACACGTTGCGTTGACTGTGTAAAGCACTCAGCAAGCCTGACAAAGGCAAGTCTCCAGGTCTGTCTCCGACAACCCGCTTCAAATGTCAGAAAGCCATGGGAGTGTATACAAGTCGCAGAAGTATTATTGAGAAACATTATCGGGTTTTCGGACCGTTTACATTCTGACAAGTGTTTCATTCTGGTCTTTCGATAATGACGGAGCTTTTCTTGCCCCAAGTGACAAATTTCGCTTTCACTGTGAAATAAAGCAATTAGAGGCTAAGGGGATCTCTTCAAATTCAATGTATAATGTCATTCGGTTAGTGCCTTTTACCCAAAACATAATCATGTTTTTAGACCTTCCAGATGGAGTCGCGACCTCTTGTATTGTTGCCTTTAAGCGCGTTTGCTCCGATTGTGTGGAGATATTTTGTCCACCAAATCCGCTGCAATTAGTATCAGTGTATAATGTGTGGATCGTGAACAGCTGCGAGTCTTGAAGTGCCTTCTCTCGTGAGTCAAATGGCTAACTAGAATATTTAGACTTCAGAAAGAAGCGTGGACCTCCAATAAACGACACACTCGTCAATTCCAGTGTAACATGTAGCAGAGACCTTAAATCAACACGTAATCGGCAGACTATACAACAACTATTAGCGATAGGTTTACTTGGACAACTGAACGAAATATGTGGAAAAGCGTGTCTGATTATTTCATACAACTTGCTGTCATCGATTTAGAGTAATTTTGCCGCACAGCTCTGCTCTCCAGATTGAGAAATACCTTGCAATAATAGGGCTGTGTCGGTTTCACAATATCACGTTAGCACTTTAAATCTGGACGGGAAAGTGGATTTCCACATGGAAGGATGGAGCAAGCAGTTCTGACCAGGTCTGTGTCACTGAAGTGGAAGAATGGGCAGCTTAATCCTAGAAGCTTCTTAGAAGCTTGTGGCGCTTCGGAGAACAGGAGCTGCAGTGTGAAAGCCTTGCAGCAGACGTTTCACTTGATGAGATGGACAGAAAAGCAGCTTACCTCTTCTTGTCCGCTCTGACGACATCCACAAGCTGTGTATTAGGACCATTTCATCGTCATTAATTCATTTACGTTCCCATTTGCCCCCTAACAACCACTAGTTACCGTGTTGTGCGTTTTAATGAGCCCGGGTCGTGCCCAATTCACCGTCAGCACAGCCTATGCACTCAACATCCTAGAAGGGTGACGTGAATAATCCTACAGAAAACATTATAGGGTGTGATATGATAAGACCAAAGACGATTTTCAGATTCAGACTCCTAAAGTTCGTCCTACATTTAACATTCAAAAGTTGCCCGCAGAGCGCTTTGCATGCATCTTGTTATATACTTAATTAATGCGTCTTGTTTACTAGCACGGTGCCCTCTTAGATCTCCATTCGACGCCTCATACATATGGAACTCGTGACTCGCACTTGACGAAGTAATGTTCTTTTAACGCTAATTGATTCCAGAAATTAATTTCTTCTACCTGCCTGATCGGATGGAAAGTCTGTCCTCGTGCCGAAGGATTAGCTCTTCCCTCTCTAACACCCCCTCTAATTATCTAATAGCATGGGCTGCGAGGATTCGGTCCCTGCTCAACCACTTTCCGCATTAATATAAAAAGATTGAAACTGTGATGGCAACTCGATTTCAACAAATTAGGGCGGGCACCGGGAGAGGGACCAGGAGTGCCTTCTTGTAAATTTCCCGAGCTTAATGTCAATAATTACGGCAATTTGATGGGAAATGAGTCGAAATTATCTGCCGCTCTCTTCAGCGCTGCCGCGCAAAGGATGGCAAAATTAAAATAAAAAAAACACGAGTAAAAGGGAGAAGAGCAAATAAAGGGAGGATCTGGCAGAGGAAGGTGCAATTAATCAGTGCGGTTCAGGGTTAAGCTTTTGATGAAAATTTATAAAAGTAGACACATAGATTCAATGAAATTAAACTGCGTGATTCCTAGAATAGGCTTGGAAAACAAATCGTATATTGAAACAAAATATGTCCCTTTAGGTTAAGTGTAGGAGTGTCTCAATTACGCGTTGGATATTTAGAAGAACCTAGATTGATTGGTGCATTGATCGGATACACCTGGGAAGAGGCGGGACGAGGCGAGGCGTAATTAAAGGAACCACAATAATCAGTTTTAAAAAAATAGAGAATTAGAACAGTTGGTTCCAAGAACGTTCGTATGAAATGCCTTTATGGAAAAATAACAGTATTTTACGTCAAATGCATTTGCAGCTGAATAAATGTGTATAAAGAAACTGCCATCTAGTTCCAACGAGGTTAATGTTTAAGGTGATCAAAGATAGTGGCCCAGAATCTTCTAACGATAAATTTGAAAGCATCCATTGAGATGTTTCCTGTAAGATGGTGTTCGAAGGGGCATTATCTGATTGTACAGTGCGCTTACCGACTCTTCTGTGTGGATGTAGCTAACACACAGCCCGAGCAAAGAAATAAAGAGGTCAGGCTGATGATGTGGTGGGCTGCCTCGCCCCACCTCCCGCCCCGAAGGAGGAGGATAGTTCATCCTCTTATATAACGTGACCCTTTTGGATGTTATTTCGATCGCTATATTTTCACTCAAGGTGACAAAGGGATATCCCTTGGATTTTCTTTCTGTCGATATCATTATCGTTAATATAATTCGAGTGCAAATTTAAAGTATGCAGTTGTTCCCATGCGCCATCACAGCACACCCAGGCCTGGCAACGCAATAAACAGTAGATTTCACGCGATGGGAATACAGTGTGAAGCTCCCTGCTAAAACGGAATTAACAACACACCCTTTCATTGGACTCAGGTTTTGATCATTCACCCGGTACCTGCCAATTTGTAGTTTCATGGTGTAAAATGAATACAAGAGTTGAGGTGACGGGGTCCATTTAGTGTAGCCTTGGCGAGATCTGTGTAGAATTAAAGTCTAAAGCGAAGATAGACACAAAAAGCTGGAGTAACTCAGCGGGTCAGGCAACATCTCTGGAGAAAAGGAATAGGTGACGTTTCGGGTCGAGAGTAAAAGTCTGATCCTTTCTCAAAATACAGAGGAATACCCCAATGCCCTCAAAATAAACCAGGGAGCAAAAAGAGTTCAAAAGAATAGTTTAAAATGTCCTCTCCGCACCAGTCAATCAATCGAAATCGATGAGAAATCAATCGAAATCGATTCAGTCTGAAGAAGGGTCTCGACCCGAAACGTCACCCATTCCTTCTCTCCAGAGATGCTGCCTGCCTGTCCCGCTGAGTTACTCCAGCACTTTTTTGTTTTATTCAAGATTCCAGCAGCTGCCTTTTCGCTTGTCTCGATTGGGAGCTTGGAACACAATTCCGTTTTTCTCTCTACAGGTGCAACGTTTATGCGAGCGCCAAATTAATGGTTTTCATCCATGCTCGCACCAAGTATAGGAAGTAGTGAAGAAAGTCACTGGACCGCTGTTTCACATAGCGAGGAGGTGTCTGGACGATGTGAATAGTGGAAGGGCGTAGCTCTTCCCGATGGTGGTGGGGGGGGGGAGGTGGTCGAAGACTAAAGGTCACATGAAGGGGAAGACATTTTGGGGGGAAAACATTGTTTTTACAATGTGTGGATTGGGATCTGGAGTGCACTGTCTGCAGATATAATGGGAATGTGTTACCTTGTAGTTGTCAAGACCCATTTGGAAAATAGGAGGCGAGGAAAACGCTGTAAATGGTGTTGGATTGCGGAAAACATTTTTTTCATAATTGTTAAAGAAGGAACTGCAGATATTGGTTTAAACCGAAGATAGACACAACAAACTGGAGTAACTCAGTGGGACATGCAGCATCTCTGGAGAGAAGGAACGGGTGATGATTCGTGTTAATTCGATCAGTGGTGCGGATTTTAAAATCCAATTTTGGGGGGGGAGTGTGAATGGCAAGGTCAGGATATGTCCTCCATCCATGAATGGCCACGATGATCAACTGCTGCCTTAAAACACACCGGTCTTCCTGGTGAAGGTGGTCTCACAATACTAGTGGGTAGAAGTTTCTGTGATATGGACCCAGTGATGGTGAAGGAATGGTGACATATATCCACGTGTGAGTCTTTGGAGGTTGGGGGTGGGGGAGGGGGAGGGGGAGGTTGCAGCTATTTATCCCCTGTCATTGTTTGACTTCTGGCCCTTGAGTTTGTCGAAGGTGCCCAGGTGAGTAACCACTTCTAGTGGATGGTCTTTGATCATAGATAGGAAAATTGAACCTGTAACACGTGAAGAAGAGTTAAACACAGGATATCTCTGTGGTCGAGTGGAGACCAGGATAGATTAGATGGAACAAAAACTGGTTTGTTATTGAGAGGGTTGAAGGCTCTGTAATCGTTACGTAGGTAGAAGAAAACAAATGAGCGAAAAAAGTGTTGAATCTGTAGGATACAAAACACGGCAGTTGGTGGGAATCTAAAATAGAGCCGAATGCTGGAAATGCCCAGCATGATCTGTGCATTAGTGGGCTGAGAAAAAAAATGGAAAGGCTGGTTATCTGAAATGACTGGATTCCCTGTTGTATTTCGATTTCAGATGCTGGGAAACGGACACAAACGTAAATGGTCAGCATCTGTCCAGAGAACGGAAAAGTTGATATGGCGTCACTTCTAAACGAATGTGCTGCCCAGCTTGTTGAGAATATTTTTAAAAAACTGATCCTTCGTACACTTGCTTTGAATGTTGAAACAAAAATAAAACTAAGCAAGCAAAATCCACCTGGATGGTGGGTGGTGTAATTTGTAAGTTAATAACAGACATTATTTTGTTCAGGAACACCATGTTTTCAAAAGAGACGCGAAGCGCTTGCAGTAATTATTGTTAATTGACGTGTTTCATGACTCGCTTCGTTCAGTACCTGGGCCAGCTCCCGATGAACAACGCTACCTGCGCCAATATGCCCAGCAAGCTTAGTGATTGCTTCCTATCCTCCGCCCAGAGCTTCCCCATTGGCTAATCGCGGTCGTATTCCCTGGCGAAGTGCAAATCTTTCACTTCAGTAAATAGTCTCTCAACCTCCTGCAAACCTGTTACATCAAAAAATAAGACTTTCGGCTGAGTCTCGCTAATAAAAGACCAGTCAGTGGAGTTTCCGCTCATAAACACAAAGAAATAAAGTAAACCTCTTTTGGACTGGCAGCTGGAGACGCGGAGCGATGAACCTGAATTTCACGTCCCCGCTACACCAGGTTTCTGCCCAGCGACCGACCTCTTTCTTCATCGAAGATATTTTACTGCATAAACCCAAGCCCGTAAGAGAAGCCCCTCCCGTGTCCTATGCCAGTTCCTTGGCATCCCGCGTCCCTTTGCTGGAGTATGGATACCCTCTCATGCCAACTCCGACCATCCTGGCACCTCATCCTCATCACCCACTCCACAAACCGGAGCACCATCACCCGTACTTTCTCACGTCGCCTGGTAAGTCTATCTGTTAATGATTAAGTTGGAGTAAACAGTTAAAGGGAGTGTTTATCAGTGCAAGAAAGGCAATGAGCGAATTTAAACTTTAAAGTGCATTTCTCAATAATTGCAAGCATCAGTTGGCGGTCTGCGCTGAATATATGAAGCCGACAAAGTGTGAAAAAGTCACACTTGTCTTTTTTGTTTAGTTACCTGTTTTCCCAAGATTTAATCGAGCGAATTGTATATATATTGTTTGCAGCATACAACTCTTCTGACATGTATTCCGGGCAACATGAGTCAGGTGCCAAATGCTCAGATTGTGGGAATCTATATGAAACCGCGTTGGAATATAAGGCAGTGAAAGTTTAAAAAAAACAGCGCTAGGCAAGAAAATAAGCGATTTCAAGCCAAAAACCAGAGACAAACGTTGATCTTTTGCTATACTGATTTTGCGAATGCGATTGCTTTCAATAAATTAAGCAAATGGAGCCTGTCTCTCATATTATAAAGTGGGACTTGACAACTTAAGTTTTAAACTTTTATTTAAAATTAAATGACAGTATTAAAATTCTTTCGACCTTGTTTCAAAGTGGAATTGTTGCTAAAGTCGTTGCAAGCTCGTGTGATTCAAGGGAAACACATTGACACCGACTTTAGCAATTTTTATTTTGAGCAAGAGTTATCAAACTATAGCTTGTTTCATACAAACCCGTAAAATAAAATACTAATTTTAAACGAGTATAAGTCGCCTTTTCAAAATCTTTTAAAGAAATTGTATTTCATCGAGCTCTTGAATGTTTAAGGATTTGGTTTAAAAAGTATTTCAAATGAATAAGATTCACTTAGAGCAATTTTTAACCGATCACTTTGATCAAACTCTTAGTTATGTATTTTTTAATCTTCAGCTTCAAGTGAGAATTTGCCACCGCACAGCCTTCCTGGTTTAGTGTGCAATTTATTTTGAGGGTTTAAGTACCTATTGGTACCACGCCCTTTCCCCCACTCGGCCCAAAGGTGCACTATTTTCCTGACACATAAAACATCCAACACGGCCTTGAAGTAACATAAGTACCTACAGCAGGTAAACTGCATTTTCTCCCCAGATTGAAACTTAAAACAAAACTCAACTCTGAATCAAAACTGTGCCTTGATTCTATTTGACATGAATATCGAAAAGGTCATTAAATATATTGAAATCATCCAGGGCAAAACATTTAACATATTAGAAGACAGGCACGAAACGTTGGAGTGACTCCGCGGGACAGGCAGCATCGCAGTCCTGAAGTAGGGTCTCGACCCGAAATGTTACCCATTCCATCTCTGCAGAGATGCTGCTTGTCCCGCTGAGTTACTCCAGCATTTTGTGTCTTCGGTGTACTGCAATTCCTTCCGACACATTTAACATATTGATACATGTTCTGTATTAAATGTGTATATGGAATGGCTCTCTCACGAACTGTGGTTATATAGTGTAAATGTCAGACTAGTACCAATATTAGGTACTTTTGTGAAGTTACTAAGAGACATTTAGATAGACACATAATTTGACTTAGGACTGAAGAGTGCGTCCTAATGCCGGCATATAGAACCAGTATAGACGGACAGAAAGGTCGATAATGAGGTGGTGGACCGAAGGGCATGTTTCTGTGGTGTGACTCTATCATTCCATGAGTCTACCGCTTATTAATCGGGACTTACACAATAACTCGGCAACTTTAGTTTATTTAGCACATTTAAAGTAGAATATAATGCTTCGCGAGCGCTATAAAACAATAACAAGACCTTTGACTAAAGAATGTGTGAAGATAAATGGGCAGAAGCATGTTCAAACCGGTACGTTCATCACACACACGGTAAATCATGTAAATGTAGAAACAAAGAACTGCAGATGCTGGTTTTTACCAAAGATAGACATAAAGTGCTAGAGTGACTCAGCGAGTCAGACTACATCTCTAGAGGAAAAGGATAGGTGACGTTTCGGGCTTTGAAATCGATATTTAGTAAAGCGCAGAATAAACGTAGACCTGTTCAGCTGACGAGAACAAGTTTGTTAAGAAACACATCATTGAGGATATATCAACGGACCATCTTTGAACCGAAGTACAATGAATACTGGTGTACATTCGCGAGTTAGTAAATATAATTATCTATAGACACGAGAAACTACAAATGCTGGAATCTTGAGCAAAACACAACGTACTTGGAGTAACAGCCGATCAGGCAGATCAGGCAGTATCTGGGGAGGAAATGGAAATTCCACATTTCGTGACGTGACTCTTCTTCAGACTAAATATCTCTATGCCGATTCTTGTCCTAACTATTCTTGCCAATCATTAAGGGAGAAAGTGCGAACTGCAAAGTGTCTTTCAGCCTTTATCCTATTCTAACATTTCAGAATAATTCGTAATCTCTTTCGTGTCTTCGCAGTAAACTTTGCAAAACACATGGTGTTTTAAACTATCAAATATTCAATTGCCGTTATTGTCAGATGTGGCCGCTCATAATATAATTGATTACCTGCTGGTCCGAAGTAAAACCAGCGTTTGAAAAATAAACATATAAACTTTTCTAAACTTCAAAATGGATCTTAGCAGGGGACTAGATCAGAGGACTGGATATGTTCTCACCAAAGTCACTGTTGTTCATTTCAGTGTGTCCATATGGTGTTTCACTTCGTTAAAAAGACACGAAATGACATAAACTAATCAGGTATATTCAGCAATGGCCGACATGGTAGCTACTCTTTAAAGTGTCAACGATGTTAAGTCGAACTGATGCAAGAAGCCTATAAAAATAACCCCCTTATATTACAAGGTATCAGAGTGTGGAATCGAAAATGAATAGGAAGCTTCTGACCGGCAACGAACTGGTAATTCTTTGAACAGATAACCCAAAGTCGAGTGTTAACATGTTAATAGAGATCGCATCAAAGGACAGCTCATATTTACAACGAGAAGGCATTTGAGCAGAAACTATCGTTTAACGAATAAATGACCAAATATTGTTAGATGTACATTGCCAGCCGTGTGTTGTTATTTTCGTATGTTCTTGAAGCCTAGTTAGACAGTCACAGATTTTCATTCGACCAACACGCGGAACATTTCAATGGGTTGTAACAATTGTTGAGCCGCTGGTTGAGCGGTTAAGCGGGGCAATTCAGAACATCTTCCTTTGGTTGACCTCTAGAATTCTTGGACAAATAGTGACGAAGGAGGACAAAACTCTTGTCATCGGTAGATCCAGCGAACAGGGGATATTTTGTCGCACAAATAAACGTTTACGGGGATGAATGCTGATTTTGAGAAGAAAATTGATATTGAACATTGTGTTCTTGTTATCAGTAGGAATGCACATGCCGGCTCTCTTCCAACACCCCCCTGAGCTTCCAGGTAAACACTGCAGGCGGCGGAAAGCCCGGACCGTCTTTTCCGACTCACAGCTCTCGGGGCTGGAGAAACGATTCGAGATCCAGCGCTATCTGTCAACCCCAGAGAGAGTGGAACTGGCGTCCGCACTGAGTCTCTCGGAGACCCAGGTACAACCGGGAGCGCGGTTGCAGAATAAAACTATGTTGACTGAATTACATTTTGGTAGATATAATTTGTTCTTTAGACTGTTTTTCAAAATAATCTTATTGCACAACATAAACCCCATTGATGCATATATCAAATGATATACAATATATATACATATATTTGTATCCTTCCTTCAGTTCCAATATCCTTCAGTTAATTGTGTTTTCATTGCTGCTATATATATATATATATATATATATATATATATATATATATATATATATATATATATATATATATATATACACATATATATCAATTTAGCAGTGTGGTGAAAACATTGAGATTTTCAAATCAAAATCAACTGATATAAAAATTTGGGAAGACATTTTAATTAATATTCCGAGAGAATGTGATCTCTCTACAAATAAGTGAGTTACGGGCGAGCAACTGGTTATTGGTTCACAGTCACGGTTTGTGTTACTAACTGTTGACAACAATTGTCAGGTCCGTCACTTCCACTGGACCGGGTCGGCGCACCTCCCCGTGACCTTGAAGGCGAGTTAAAAGAAAACCTGTAAAGCCTTGAATGAAATTTAATTCACAATTTCTGCTTCCACTCATTACGCTATTTACATCCCTACGGCACCTGATTGTATTTGGCTCCAGCCCTTTATATATTAAAAAAAAACAGCACTGAAACTTCACATTCCCCCAACCACACTACCACCGCACCAGCTACGCACGCTCCCCACCCCCAAGCGCGCACGCACAACGGGTCACCATAATAGAAACTTTAAACCATGTTTAACTTCGTCATCTAAATGTCCGGGACCAGAGAGGAGAATTGCTTCTCAAACTAATATAGCGTCGAAATCAGAAAGCAGACGCCACGGTGAGCATCCATTATAATAGGAACGGCATGTTATCCAACAAGTGAAAATGATGCAGTGCGTGAAATGAGTGAAATAAATCCTTGATCAAACGATTTTGAAACTTGGTCAACAGTGTCTACCTGGTCCAAAACCAAGTCACCTGTAGAAATATAAGAGTCCCCTTTGGAATATTGAACTTGGCTATCTTTCACCGATGCCTGTTTTAATGCTGAGAATTGTGATCGCATTTTTTTTCAAATTCGAAGTGAAAGGAAGCGCATAATGAAATATATAAGAAGGAACTGCAGATGCCGGTTTAAACTGAAGATGGAGACACAATCTTCACATCATGAAATACTTCTGCTGGCTTTTTAAACCATCATATTGCTTCGATAGTGATTTAAGATGCAGAGTCCAATACATTATTTAAACGTGATTAAATATTTCTTCTCAGTTTTAAGGAATTATTATATTTATGTTTCTACAAAAAAAAAAAAAATGTACTACATATTTTTTATAAATTCTGTGGAAACACATTGGATTTTAGGTTAGGAGATTGTAGTTGGGAATTAGTCCTTTGATTTGAAAACGAATTAGTCCCTTGATTTGACTTCGATAAAAAATATGATCAAGAGCGGGTAATTTCACCCCTCGCCCGCTATCATATGCTGGGGCTTATCACTAAACTCGTTGGGTCAAAAGTGCTCTTCCTGTCAAATTCTTAGTTTTTTCTGGTTGATGTCTTATCCAGGTGAAAACGTGGTTCCAGAATCGAAGAATGAAACATAAAAAGCAGTTAAGAAAGTCTCGAGATGATCACGGTCAGAAAAACTCACCCACCGAGGAGCAGCGCCTCGACTCTAGCATCAGTGAGGCAGAAATAACCCCGGCAAATTCCATGGAGATAAAGTCTTTAGGCAGCCAGAACACCTTTCTGATAGAGGGTCACGAAGATGATGTGGATATTATTGAAGACGATGATATTTGCTCTACTGAGCATATAGCGTAAAATAAGATTAAACACTTAAGATCCCGAAATACACCAGAAAGAGCTACTGATCACACGGGAAATACTTTGAGACTGTCGGATTTGTCAGGCTGCGGGGCGGAAGATTGCAGTAACCCCGCCGACCTGACACGCCAATCCCGGACTGTATCTTCCGATAGACTATACAACGGACGTTCTTTCCTGTACATAGTTAACTAACGAAAATTTAATATTTATGTCAAATGCTCTCTGTACAATGACAACTGTAGCACTTGTAGAATTCACCTCGTTAACCACTTAAGTTATATAAATATTAATAAAAATAATTGACAAGAAAATAGTATTTGTACCATGGACTCCTACAGTAAAGTACAGAAAAATACGAATTAAACTTTATTGCTCCGTCTGTCTGAATTAGATCTGTTATAAATGATCTGCCGATTTCCCTTCAATGTTATGTAACCATAACCTTAAAACGCAATGATGCGGCTTTAAGCGGAACCCTATACAAATAAACACTACGTCGGATGTGTGTGTAAAGCGTGTACTTATTAATTACACTCATTGCATTTTGTTAAAGGCAGAAACAAATTTATACAATATTGCAAATTATTTGCAGTGTTTACTGCATCAGTAGTGTTCATAGAAAGTTTGAATACTTCACTAACTAGAATTTCAAACATGAAGACAATTTAGATTGTGTTATTCTCTTTATAGTATATATTGCATATGATATTTTCTATATAATATACGGTAAATGTAATCTTAATTATATAGTGTATGACTTTTAATTATACTGAATGTGTTATCCTATGTATAATATATACTACAAAACATTCTCTACATAACATATACAATGTGTTGTACTGAACCATACATATTGTGTCTGTGTGTTATTTGCCACAAAGCTAAAGAATATGGAACTGTATTTTCATATTTATGTATTGCTTGCAAACTTTTTAAATACAATCAACCCTTCTTATCTCCTCTACCTGCATAATATCTCCCTGTAGTCAGTCCATTAATAATTTCAGTAAATGTATTATAATCACAAAATTCAAATTATGATTCAGAACATGGACAGTCATTTATAGAGTATATATCTATGTTATAGAGTATAACATAGAACAGGCCATAGAACTTGCTTTTAAATTCATCAAATCCAGTTGATTGATATCAATAGAGAATCAAGTGGGATTACATTCCTGACTTTCAATGTCATTGTTTGAAATTTATCATATCCTCTTACACTACATTGCACATGAAGCAATCTGGGACACCTAGGGCCAGGAAACATGCTATTTAATTCTATAACAGCGGTAACAATAATCACATCAAAGCATCAATGTATAAACCATATTACACCAGTTAAAACTTAAAAGTTCCAACTTTCAATTTCAAAATAAATTGTACATCATTTCAGCAGGCCTATAAACTGAAAGTATGTCAGCCTGAAAAAGTGACTGATTTTACAAATATCAAATCAAGTAATCACCATTCTTTTAAGTTCACAAGTGATACTCAATCAAGTCTTCCAAACTAAAATATATCACTACATGTTGACAGCACTTTCATCAGGACTCACAAAGCATCAGCATATTGGTTTGGAACATCAAAATTCCATACTGTAATGAGATATACTTGTATTAGTCTTCTATATATTTAGAACAATTATGATATGATTATTAGTGAAGATACCCAAGAAACTATTTATTTAGTCCACAGCAGTAAGTAAGCCTTATACTTGCTTCTTAGCTAACAGACCATACATGTCACACTTAGCAATTCACAACAGATAATCAAGTTATATTCTAGCTTTTTTTAGATTTGGTACAGAAATTCTGCCACATTACTTAGTTTCATAAAGATCTGCCTCTACAACCACACGTCTGTATCCATGAACTGGATTTAAAGTCATTTATTGAAGTCAGGAAGCCGTACTGAGTTCATTATAATCACCAATGGTTACATAAACCAATCACTGCACAAGTTCTCTCTGCTAATCTCACACATACAGGCAGACATTTTTCCCCTCATAATTTGAAATTTAAAAAGACCTGATAACACAGGTCGTATCTGGTCTTCTGCATCTCCAGACCTGAATGCCCGGGATCTGGACTTCAGAAGAGTGCGGATCTCATGGTTCATCCAAGGCTTCTGGGTAGGAAACACTCAGAAGGTTTTTGGTGGGACGCAGTCCTCCACACATTTCTTTATTGTCGAGGTCCATTGTCGAGTCCCTGAACATTGCCCAGTCTACAGACATCAAACAGACCTGGAGTTGTTCCTATGCCCCCCCCCCCCCCAACAGACACACAGGGTAATTAACTGTTCTGGTATTGTGGACATGGAACCGTGTGGCAAAATTAGGTCATTTTAAAAAGCACAGTCGAAAACTGAAATTCTCACCCCAAAAAATGTTCTAGTTGTTGGGACATCCAACACAAAGATCACTCCATCTTTATTTGTTTAGAGTATAAAGACATAAGGAGCTACAGTGGGCAATTGGAGTTAATCCCTCGCCCTCACTTCGATAAATCCGACCATAGTGCGGTGCTGTAGGCTTCATGCCTACAGGCAGCAATTGAAGAGCGCACCCCCCCCAGAGGTGAGGACTGTACTGAGCTGGTCGGGGGGGGGGGGGGGGCAGAGGTACAACTCCAGGACTGTTTGTTGTCTGTAGACTTGGCAATGTTCAGGGACTCGACAATGGACCTGAATGAATACGTCACAGTCGTAACAGACTTCATCTAGAAATGTGTGGAGGACTTCGTCCCAACCAAAACCTTCCGAGTGTTTCCTAACCAGAAGCCTTGGATGAACCATGAGATCCGCACTCTTCTGTAGTCCATATCTCGGGCATTCAGGTCTGGGGATGCAGAGGTCTACAAGAAGTCCAGATACGACCTTGACAAGGCCATCAAAAAGGCCCAAAGGGACTTCTGCTCCAAGCTGGAGGATGAGACGGATGTTCGGCAACTGTGGCAGGGGTTGAATGCCATCACCTCCTACAAGGCGAAATCAGGAGGCAGCTCAATTATCAGCGAAGCATCACTCCCTGATGAGCTCAATACGTTTTACGCACGCTTTGATAGGGAGAACACTGATGTGCCTTCCCGAGCACCCATTCGCTATGATGGTATTTCAGTCAGTCACAGAGGTTAATGTCAGAAGATCCTTCAGGGGGGTGAACCCTCGGAAAGCGCCTGGACCTGATGGTATACCCGGCCGTGTTCTAAAAACCTGTATGGACCAACTGGCTGAAGTTTTTACGGACATTTTCAACCTCTCAATTCTGAGGACTGAGGTTCCCACCATTTCCACGGTGGATGCGATCTCACTGGCTCTCCACTCCGATCTGGACCACTTGGACAACAGAAACTCATATGTCAGGCTGTTATTCATTGACTAAAGCTCGGCGTTTAACACCATCATCCCCTCCAAGCTGGTTACCAAGCTCTCAGATCTCGGTCTTTGTGCATCCCTCTGCAATTGGATCCTCGACTTCCTCATCCGCAGACCACAGTCTGTCTGTATTGGTGGAAATGTGTCATCCTCGATAACAATCAGCACTGGAGCACCTCAAGGCTGCATGCTTAACCTCCTGCTGTACTCACTCTATACTCATGACTGCGTAGCCGGACATAGTGCGAACTCCATTATCAAGTTTTCCAATGACACCATTGCTGTGGGACGAATCACTGATGGTGACGAGTCAGAGTATAGAAGTGAGATCGACCGATTGACCAAATGGTGCCGGCATAATAACCTGGCTCTCAACACCAGCAAAACCAAGGAACTGATTGTGGACTTTGGAAGGGGTAGGATAGGGACCCACAATCCTGTTTATATGAAAGGGATGATGGTGGAAAGGGTCAAGAACTTCAAATTCCTGGGCGTGCATATTTCCGTAGATCTTTCCTGGTCCCAGCACACTGATGCAATTATAAAGAAAGCACATCAGCGCCTCTACTTCCTGAGAAGATTACGGGGAGTCAGTATGTCAAAGAGGACTCTCTCGAACTTCTACAGGGGCACAGTAGAGAATGGAGATCTCTTATTGGGTTTCTATGGAGCTCAAGCTGAAACTAAATAAAAGGTTTAGTCAGACCGTTTTAATAGCTGTTTTTGTGCAATTTGATGAGCACAATCATATTCAAAAAGTAATTGCCCAAACCTTTTACTGTGATGGAATGAATTATATTGAATAATTCATCAAATACAATATATATGGATGTAGGTTAGAATTAACTGTATACTATCATTTTATAATTGCTACCCTAAAAAAAAATATATATATATACAAACCTTAATTATTTAAGTTGTTTAAAAGGTAGTTATTTTGTTGAGACAAAACATTCTGATGTTTAGTTGATGAATGGCTTCAAATCCACTCACTAATGCCTTAAGTTTCATGTGTTTTTGGCTTAGATTGCTTATGATTTTAAAAGGTCAATCTCTATCAGACGTACCTTAGCATGGCTTGTTGGTTGCTGTTGAATATCACATTTGTGCAATAGTAATTGTTTAGACAAGGAACTAAGAAATTAACTTTATTCCGTTTCTGGGTGTAAAAAGTGTGTTAATTTAACAAATTGTTGCTTTACTCAAATTAATAGATGGAGAATCATCTTGAAGTTTCTAGAATACACTCCACAAGGGAAGGTACACATTTAGAAAATTAACCTCCAAAATGCTGATGGAAAATGGTGGAGACAAATAAACTATTATAGGTCTAAATTGGGCAAAATAGGTGCAGATTATTTAATCCAATGAAGCCAATTGCATTACTCACTCATTATAACAATCTCTGCATTAAATCAGGAAGGTTTGTGCTGTACTTTGCTTATCACCTCAGGAGAGGTTTCAATTTAATGAATGACACCACTGATCCAAGCGATCCTGCATTGATTAAGATCAGCTAGTTGTGGTTAAAGGAGAAACATATTGGCATTTCAAAAGGTTTGGAAGTCATCCTGGAGATGATGGAACTCTGTAAAGCCATCAAAATGGGAGCAGATTGTTTGGGCAATGTGCCAGAGTCCCCAGTGGAGAAGAGACACATATATTGCTATCCAAAAGCCTCTTGGATGTTCGGTGTTAAGCTCGAGGAAAAGGATAACTGTGGAGACCTATGAAAACAGTTACATCCACTGGAGCTAGATGACGTACCACAATAAGTTCAGTGGCTTCATGTATTGTTAAAGAAAGTGAATATATCGTCAAATCCCATATTCCACCAGCTACACCACTTGACATATCTATTAGGTCAAGACACCAAATGTTCATCATTCATTTGCCTCTAGCACATTGCCCAAACAATCTGCTCCCATCTTGATCAATTTGCGGAGTTCCAACCATCTCCAGAATGACTTCCACCCCTTTTGACTTCCCCAAAGGCGTCTGTGCAACAGGATTATCAATTAACACTCCATCATTGAAGCAAGATCCAAAATAGCCTTTCTCCCTCTCTGGTTACTCTGCACATTGTTCTGGGAGATGGGACTATTTCATGAAGGCACTTTAGTCAGCAAGGATGAGTTGGACTAAAGGGCCTATTTCTGTGTTATGTAACTATGATTCTAAATATTTGTTGTATTGTATTGTATTGTATATTTTAATGACCACACAGCCAGGCTGGTGGAATTTGTTATCAGTACAGCTCGGTACAGGTTCCAACATTTCATCAACATTAAACTTATAACATAGATGTACATACAGACAGACACATTACATAAGACATAAGTGCCATGCTTATTCTTATTCCTCACCGTACAGAGTTTAAAATGTTAATTGCAGTGGGAATGAAACTGTTTTTGAGGCGGTTGTTTTGGAGGCAATTGACCTGTAACGCCTCCCAGAGGGCAGTAGCTGAAAGGCATAGTGTGCAGGGTGGGTAGGATCAGAGATGATCTTGCGGGCTCTGTGCAGTGACCGTTTGTGTTCAGTCTTTAAGTAGGTTAAAACCTGTCATAGTCATTGTAATACCTCTCAAACCTGCGCCACTGATTTCCCGATTAATGCCACCTCCAATGTTACTATTTGGTGGCCTATAAGTACCCCCTACCAATGTTTTTAGACCTTTATTATTTCTTAGATCAACCATTCTCTAATCTCCTCCCTTAGATTGCTCCCTTTTTCTTTCTGACTATCCTTTGAGTGTGTCACCGATCCTGGTACATTCAGTTCCCAGCTTTGGTCAGCTTACAAGCATGTTTCCAAATCCCCATTCTGCAAAGTCATTTTTTGGCCTTAAGTGATAATTGAAGATCTTTCACACTTACTAGGCAACCAACAGCCTGACATTGCCATATTCATAGAATCATTCTCGATAGAAATGTAGACATTTCCATTACCATCTCTAGGTGTATGTCCTCTAGATGGCTAAAATGGGGTAATGTAATTCCCTGGGTGTTCTCAAAATTAATTTTGAACCCCATAAACCATAGAGTTGTAGATCATGCAAAACTTATGGGATAGCAAGCTTAAGGGGCTGAGTAGCCTACTTTTCCCATTTCTTATATTCTGTCACCTCATAAATATTTTTCTGTCATGTTGTAATATTACTCTTAAATAAAACTGATTAAACAATCAATATTAAAGCATCTTGAAAGTTCCAAAATAAAAATACGAATGAATTGTTTAATATTTTGCTTGAACTCACTTGCAATACATATTTGTTATTAATGGCTTTACTTAAAGCTTGAATCGTTCACCTTTAAAAAAAAACTAACATTGAACATCTGATGGTAAATTGATGGCTTTCTACACTCCTGTAATAAAGACAGGACCAGCGGTTGTCAGTGCTGTTTACTAGAGAAACACAAAGATTACCGTTGAGTCCAAAAAAGCTTTTCACAATTAAAGATCAGTTCAGTTCTTGACCATTTTTATCACTACCATCTGTATGGGGAGAAAATAACTGTAAATTATCCATGTGAATTCAAAGGATAAAAAGAATAGCATCTGAACCTTCAATAAATTGCTGTTACTATAATTATCATAGAGCAAAAAGACGAGAAAATGGTCATTTATATGATTTACGGCTTTTAGTGATATGTTTTCAAAATCAGCAAATGGACTTTTGGCATTGGGTATATATTCTACTCTCTAACCTCTGGTCTGGTGTTGCATTATCTAATTTTGTATCTGGAATCTCAGATCTATAAAACTCAAATTTTGCGTTGAATTGTTAAAATCATAATGGAAAAAAGTATTACAGGTTGAACTTTATGCCTATGGGGAAATCAAAAGAATCCCTCCATACTCCCCACACCACTATTCTCCAGTGTAATGAAGATAGACACAAAATGCTGGAGTAACTCAGGCAGGCATTTCTGGATATCACTATTCACTACATTCACTATTAATAAGACGTTCACATTGAAGATCCAGTTGCTGATAACTGCATTCATATTTACATTCTGGTTTAAACATAAATTTAGCAATCTTCTTACCTCTCTAGTTAGCTACCTATATTTTTTAATTCACTTTGTTGAAACCACAACATGACAGTGTGGCCCTTAAATTCAGATCACACCATGGTCTTTCTATATTGTTTAAGAAGGAACTGCAGATGCTGGAAAATCGAAGGTAGACAAAAATGCTGGAGAAACTCAGTGGGTGCAGCAACATCTCTGGAGCGAAGGAAATAGGCAACGTTTCGGGCTGACGTCTGAAGAAGGGTTTCGGCCCGAAACGTTGCCTATTTCCTTCTTTCCATAGATGCTGCTGCACCCGCTGAGTTTCTCCAGCATTTTTGTCTACCTATGGTCTTTCTATACCTGCTGGACATTTGAAAACTTCATCAGGAGAAAGAAAACGAGGAAGAACATATGTTGTAGGAAGGAACTGCAGATGCTGGTTTAAACCGAAGATAGACACAAAATGCTGGAGTAACTCAGGCAGCATCTCTGGAGAGAAGAAATGGGTGACATTTCGGGTCAAGACCCTTCTTCAGATTGAATCAGGAAAGAGGGAGATAAGGAAATGTAAGATGTGAAAACAAGACAAAGGAGATGAGATCAAGGAAAATGTAGAATAGATCATTGTTAGCTAGGAGAAGGTAACAACAAAGCAGAGATCAAATGTAAACGAGGAGAATCAGACTAGTTGGAGAACTGGGAAGGGGGAAGGGATGGGGAGAGAGGGAAGGCAAATGTTACTTGAAGTTAAAGAAGTCAATATTCAAATATATCTCCTATATACCGGCGAGACCAAGCGCAGGATCAGCGATCGTTTCGCTGAACACCGCTCTGTCCGCCTAAACCTACCTGATCTCCCGGTTTCTAAATACTTTAAATCTCCCTCCCATGCCTACACTGACCTATCTGTCCTGGGCCTCCTCCATTGTCAGAGTGAGGCCTACCACAAATTGGAACATCACCTCATATTTTGCTTGGGCAGCTTACACCCCAGCGGTATGAATATTGACTTCTCTAACTTCATGTAACAGCCTACGCTCTCTCTCCATCCCTGCCACCTTCCCAGTTCTCCGACTAGTCTGACTGTCCTTGTTTACTTTTTATCTCTGTTAGCTTTGTTGTTACCTTCTCCCTGTTAACAATGATCTATTCTACATTTTGGTGAACTTCATCCCCTTTGCCTCATCTTCACACCTTATATTACCTTATCTCCATATCACCCTCTCCCCTGATTCAGTCTGAAGAAGGGTCTCGACCCGAAACATCACCCATTCATTCTACCAGAGAGATGCTGCCTGAGATGCTAAGTTACTCCAGCATTTTGTATCTACCTTCAGGAAGAACATATGATTGCCGAGACAGAACAGGGAGAGAGGAAAATTAAAGGATGATAATTATTAATTTTTAATGTCCGAAAGAATATCAAATAGTTATTACATTTAAAATAAAAATACATATTTTTCTGCAATTTAGTTGGTAGTTATCTTTCAAATACAGAAACAACAAACTATCCAATCCTATTTATTGACAGAAAAGATATAGAAAATTTAGTTTTGTAAAGTTAGTTCCTCAAGTCAAACTGCAAATTTTGGATAATGGCATTTAAATTCTCCAAACTTGATGGTATGTCTTTGCCAGATAAATATATATATATTTTTTTTAATTTATTTTTTATTTTTACACTAGAAAAGAAAAAGATTGAAAGAAAGAAGAAAGTGAAGGAAAAAGTGAGAGTGTAGAAAATGTGACAACAAAAAAGCACGAAGACCCTATAAGAACAAAATTAAAAAAAAAAAAAAAAGAGTTAAGAAATAGACCCTAGAAAAGAAAGAAAAAGAGAAAGAGGAAAAAGAGAGATAAATATGATCACTATGTGGTGCGTAGGTCCCGAAATGAAAGCGAGGAGCCAGGTATTTCGGGAGGCACCTTTATTTATGTCCTTCCAGGTTGTAGGGAAGTCCACGAGAGAAAGATGGCACCCAAACCCTTGCCTTTAAACCCTCTGGTTAAGGGCCGCCTCTGGACTGAACCATTCCCGTGCCGAGGGGTTTGACAGTTAGGATGGCCCGACCCTTGGGAGCCACCACAGGACCCCCCCCCCCCCAGAACCCGAGGCACGAAACGCACCGGCGGGCGCACGACCCGGCCGGACCGCGTGCGGAAGTCAGCCGACCGGGGGGCTGGCGGAGGCACAGGTGGAAGGACAGGTCGAGGGACAGGTCGAGAGACCGGCGGGAGGACAGGTGGAGTGACAGGTGGAGGGAGCCGTGAAGGGGGGCGCCCTCGAGGCCGAGGCTGGTCAATGTCCAGATGTGCCGGCTTCAACCGGTCAATCGACACGGCCTCCGGCCGGCCCCCCATGTCCAACACAAAGGTCGTCTGCCCGTGTTCCAGCACCCGGAACGGGCCCTCGTACGGCCTCTTGAGTGGCATCACGGCACAGGAAAACGTATGAGCAGTCCCGGAGGGCTGATGGCACGTGCGGGCGAAATGTCCCATGGCGGGACGTCGGGACGGGTGCGAGCCTGCCAACTCGCTCGCGAAGGCGCTTTAAGGTGGATGAAGGCGTTCCCTGCTGCCCCGGCGCCGACGGCACGAACTCTCCGGGCACCGTGAGTGGCGACCCGTAAACGAGCTCCTCTTTAGGAGCAGTTCGGATGCCCAGCATGACTCATGGCAACTCGTCCATCCAGTCCGGGCCGGAGAGTCGCGCCTTCAGCGCTGCCTTGAGCTGTCGGTGGAACCTCTCCACCAGTCCGTTAGCTTGCGGGTGATAAGCCGTGGTGTGGTGCAGCCGCACCCCCAGCAAGCGAGCCATGGCCGACCACAGCTCGGAGGTGAACTGTGGCCCCCGGTCTGAGATGTGCGCCGGCACCCCAAAGCGAGCAATCCAGTGCGCGGACAACGCATGAGCGCACGTAGCCGTTGACGTGTCGGCCAATGGTATGGCCTCCGGCCACCGCGTGAAGCGGTCCACCATCGTGAGGAGGTGGATGATGCCCCGGGGCGGCGGGAGAGGCCCCACAATGTCCATGTGGAGATGGTCGAATCGCCGGTGAGGTAGACCGAACTCCCGGAGGGGCGCCCGGACATGGCGCTGGATCTTCGCCGTTTGGCACGGAATGCAGGTGCGAGCCCAGTGGCCAACCTGCTTGCGCAGACCGTGCCACATGAAACGAGCGGCCACTAGTGTCGTCGTCGCCCGGATTGATGGGTGAGACAGCCCATGGATAACCTCGAAAACCCTCCGGTGCCAGGCGGCAGGGATGATGGGGCGCGGCTGACCGGAAGACACTTCGCACAGGATCGTCGCCCCTCCAGGACCGAGAGGGACATCCTCGAGGCGAAGACCGGAGATGGCAGTCCGGTAGGCGGGCATCTCACCGCCCGTGAGCTGCGCCTCCGCCAGGGCAGAATAGTCAATTCCGGGCGCCACCTCGAACACGGCGTCGATAACGGGGCGGGACAATGCGTCGGCCACCCGGTTCTCTTTCCCCTCGACGTAGCGGATGGATGTGGTGTATTCAAAAATGTAGGCCAATTGCCGCTGCTGTCGTGCGGACCAGGGGTCGGAAACCTTCGCCAGGGCGAAAGTGAGCGGCTTGTGGTCTGTGTAGGCGGTGAACGGGCGGCCCTCCAGGAAGTAACGGGAGTGGCGCACTGCCAGGTACAGAGCCAGGAGCTCGCGATCGAACGCGTTGTATTTGGTCTGACGCGGTTGAGGTGCCGGCTGAAGAAGGTCAGGGGCCGCCAACCTCTGTCCGTCAGTTGCTCCAGCACGGCACCAACCGCCGACTCCGAGGCGTCCACCGTGAGAGCAGTCGGGGCATCTTCCCGCGGGTGCACCAGCAGTACGGCCCGACCCTTGGGAGCCGCCACAACTATTAATATAAATCTTACCTCCTGAGCAAAGGTGTGACCTATACACACCTTAATTACCAGGTTGAGTTTGTGTTTCTTCATGCGTATAAAGTGGCAAAAAATATCTAATTTCATTTCAAAGCATTTCTTTATTAGAACATACATTTCTTTGCAATGTAAATTGTTATTATGGTTGTTTGCTATTTGGTATCCTTTCATTATAGTACTAAATTTCAACATTATATTTGGATTCACTTTTTTTTTAGCCAGAATCACATTGTACTTCTGAATGCCGTTCAAATGTATTGAATTTTTGGTTACTTTGTTGATAACACATGAGTGCAAATTGCTATTGACTGCAATTTTGTTACAACTGTCACCAGTAATTTAATGATTTTTGTAATTTAACTGCTTGCAAATTAGTCATGAATAATGATAATTAATGTGTTCACTATTATGATAAGGATGTGACAAAGAGGTTTGTATGAAAATCAGAAAATTGTAAATTTGGTAAAACTGAAGCCGTAAATGACAGAAACTCTCATCAGATTACACAGTATTACATAGTATTATTGGAGACCAGAAAAAAAGTTCATGTTTCAGGTCGAAGACATTGACAAAATGAGGATAGAAAAATAAATTAGTTTTAAATTCCAGTTCCCCTAAATATTGTAATTGTCAATAAATTACACACGCAGACCTAAGAACGTTCAAAGTTCAGAGTTCTTCACCTGTCCTGGAAGATGTCTATTAGTTTTCTTTACTTATTAAATTAGTTCTTACATGTTAGTCATTTCCCCCAATAGTTTTATTTGTGCAATTTACACATATTGAATCAGGAAAAGCATTTGCATTATTATTTATCAGCAAAATATGAAAAGATTCCCTTTCACTGTCAGATACTAATAGCGTACAGAGCAGCACTTTTTAAAATATCGTTGATTGTGCAAAATGGCTAACAATTCTGGTCCAAATTTTAAAATGATTACCCGGGCAAGCCAATTATTTAAAGCAAACATTATACATAAAACAAGAGAATGGAGCGCATTGGAGATCTTGTAAGCTAAACCAGTTCATTTTTCGAAAATGTGACTTTGATATGCTGACAATTTAAAAGAAAAGCGTTGGTGTACGGATAGTGCGGAAGGTGATCAATTAAGAGATTAAGCATTTTGCAGCACATGGGGCGCATCTGCATTTTCTCCTAATAACAAGGCCATCAGCTCATTTTCAGAACATGGCTCTCTACTTCAGTTCAGGCTTCACTTCAAAGACCCAACGTCTGCCTGTGCTATTTAATCAGAGAAGGGATGCTAATTTGAGCCCCTTAATGTGTGGTGGTAAGAGACTCCTTCAATTAACTGAATTCTATAGTAAGAGAATAAAGGGATGCAAACAGAGTCGAACTGGAAAGGCAGATTTCTCATTAAATCAAAAGGTCCGGCTTTCATTATCTCTCGCATCTGAGGCTAAACACTAAATACACACAGGATATCAAAGGGTCCGTGATAGGTTAAATAGGGAATGCAATCTAATTAAAATATTACATATGGGTAAATAGCTCTTTGATATTCATCTAAAGGTTCCATTAAAGAAATAGGTGCTTCAGATTTGTATTATGGGGGGGATTATCACTTTAAAGTATGGACAACAAGTTTGTGCCTAATCAGAACTGCTTCAAAGTGTCATCATTTTTGTGACCCATTTGCAGAACCAGCCGAGAATGGGGAAATATGCTGATATTTGGGCTAAGAAAGACCATTTGATATGATGCAATATAGCAGCAGGTGCACACATCATGGAAGGTTGAGGGAGGTAACTACGGGAGACAGGGCAGATCAAGGGAAGACAGCATCATTCAACAGTTGGAAAGGGCAAGATGAATTTGATACACAAATGGATAAATATGTATATAGTTATGTATGTATACATCGAGATTCCACTCATTCATATAGCAAAGGCATTGGTTGATCCTACAAGCTTGCTCTTTTCACCATTCTAGTAATTGTTCTGGACCTCTGCCCACTTCTGATTAATTTTGTCATCTCTCAATTTTATTTGTCCATATTATTTGACACTGGGTTCAGAATGGGATCTCAATCTGTTTTTTTGTCATTTGTCCATTTTAACAGACTTCAAATTAAGATTATATTTATTTAGGTTGTCTGTCAATCAACATCAACACTGAACAAAAAGAATTCTGCTCAGGAGCAAGGATACCTTTCCTCAAAACGTTTGGACGAGCTTGCATGGACAATTCAAAGCATTCAGTTTACAAAACTCAGAACAATATTAAAGCATTAAAGATAACCATCATATTAACAACCACCATTCCCTTTATGTAATTATAAAACAATATCGATGCAGAAATGGGAAGACAACAGGTTGCTTTCCGTTTGTGATGTGCCAGCTGTTGTTCAGTAACTGATTGCACATTGGAACAAAAGGAGAAAATTAGCTTGGGTCCTTGCACAAAAGGTATCTTGCAGATTCATAAAGCATTATCTATTTTTAAGCCATCACAATGTTCTCTCAGGATTGGCCACCACTCCTCCTTTCTCATACAAAATATTTTAAGAACAAAGTATCAGAAAGGTGGATCATTTCATGTTACTGTACTGCCTTGATCTCTGTTTTTCATTTCTTTAGCGGTATGTGTGCATGAACAATTTTAAATATCACGCATACTTACATTCCACTCGGAAAATTAAAAAAGAGAGCTCCAAGCAACACATGGAATTATCAATTTTTCAGATTCTTTCCTCTTAAACTTTTTGCATGAAAAAGGTAGGATGGGGGCCAATTGCGGTGTCTTAAAAATAGATAATACTTCATGAGTTTGTAAGATGCCTTTGCGTAAGGTCCCAAGGTAATTTTCTCATCTTGTTCTAATGTGCAAACAACATCTGGCACATCACAACAGATGTTGGCTGCTGGCTTTCCATTTCGACATTTATTTTGTTGTATAATAAATAAATAAAGAGTCAGAAACAGAAAATTATTTAGAAATGGGGGGAAAAAAAGAGAAATATATGCAAGTTTCTGACCTTGTAGATGGGGCAGGGAAAGTGGGAAAGACAGGAGTAAAGATCCATAGCACAGCAGAACGCAGGAGAGATTAAATGACAAAAATCACAACAAAAATCTTGCCGCTGAGAATTTCCTCAACCGTCAAGAGCAATTAAAAGTATAAAATGTGAAGAACAAATTAAGGATTACTAAATTGTTAGAAGTCTACAAAAGTAAGTAAAATTTTGAATGATGTGTTATTGGTTAGTAGTTATATGTTCACAGAAAACTGGATAAGATCACAAAATTTAAACCTCAATCATATAGTCCTGTGTAAAAAAAATAGTATTTTATCAGTTTATCTTTTTAAAGTGGTGTAGCAATGTTACAACATTTTGAGATTTAAAAAATCAAGTCTGCAATTTATTCCATCAGATAAAGCATAAAAGGAAGTTTAATTTGACACCTAATTCACTTTCATATCTTCAGTATTAAAAAAGTTATGGCCATTTGCATATTCGGAAATTAGCATCTTGTTCCCTATTGCTTTTGCATTGATTTAACACAAAAGATGTAATCGAGGACAGTCAAAAGCCCATAACTTTCTTAAAAATTATAAGAAATGAATGAATTTTCAGTTATTATAGATTGAAGCATTCTGAAACAAATATAAAACATCTTACTTGGATGACCTGAAATTAAAGCATATAATTAGTTAATTACCTAATTATAGTCAGTTAGAAAATTGACCGTTGTGACGGAAATACTAATAAACACCCAGACTGCCTTGAAAATTCAAATTTGTGATATTCTCAAGATCAGAACTTTAATATTATTGTATTATATGCTGTAAGTCCGTAACAGATAGGTAAATAAATTACAATTTCTAGCAATAGACCAAGTCTTTATGGAGAAGATCAGTTGCTAGCTGCCCATGACATGCCTTTCTGTCCACTGCTTTCCCATTAAGAATGTCCTGTAGATTCCATTTCTTAAGAAAAGGATATTTTTTTTAAATAGCCTAAGTATCTAAATAATAAACTAATCCCATTCACACAAGAATTCACAATATAACATGATTTTTAAATCCCACTGTCATGAATACATATGCCAGATGGACGGAATTTGATATTTAATTCCCATAAATTAATCTAGAAACATCCACTCAATATAATCAAAACTTTTATTTGTTTGCACAATACATGGGACTAAAACTGATATTTAGTATAAAAATATTGACTATGGGTAGACAATAACACAAAATATAGATGATTTAGATGCTCTTATGACATGATTGTCCAAAAAAAAGAGCATTTAAATCATCTTGCGAGTGTTTTTTTCTGGAACGCGATCGAGTGGAACGTTGCATTTGCGGTGAATTTGAACCCCATATCGGCAGGAAAAACACTGCCGGTTCGTATGGTGCCCAAATCACATTTTGTAATTCAACGTAAAATTTGATTAAAGCCATCCCTAGAAGCAAGTTTATATGTAAAATAGACGACTTACCCGTTGTTTTGTCCCGTTCTTGCGATCCGTCACTTTCTAGGCGTTGAGGGCATTAGAAGTCGCTTTTTATTTTAATCAAATCATTAAATTGTCTCGCGATTAACAACAACAAAAAATCGGGAACGGAAGTCGGATCGATTTTTCTTCAGCGGCTAGCAGCCCGATGAAGTCTGCCTCCGATAGGCAGGAGAAAACGTCATTTTAATCCCGCCAAAGTCGCGCACACGGCCAGTGGCAGAACTGCAGGGCTGCTGAAGGTAAGTTTTGTAACATCACTATGAAGTGTTGCCATTATTTAAGGCCACAAAAATTCTAATTCTCCATAGTTCCTGACTTTTCTGACTCCACCGAGCTACATCCGAAGCCTCACAGAAATACGTTAAAATACTATGGTCAATATCAATGATGTTCATATTGAACTAAATCATACAATAGATTAATAAGAAAAAAGATATAATTTGAATCAGTTTTGAAAACTGAGTACATTTCATTTAATTGAAATCCAGACAGGGAACCAAGAAAGGTTTCACAATCTGACCACAGTCGGATTAATTACAATTAGCAAGGTATTAAAAAAAAAACAAACATATATAATGACAAATAATTCATAAAAATATATTTCTAAACATTAGCACTGCTCATCATATTTACTCAGCTCTGTGCAAGAAATCATGTATAAAAATTGAATCATTCCAGTCAATTTAAAGTTTTATGATTTTACTTTAAACAGACTTATCAGAAAGAAGCTTTGGCATATTTAATCATTTAAATTACATTTGTTCTTGAAAGACCATTAATAATAGTTGGAAATATACTGGATATGTCTTGGTCTCAGAATTTGTTATTTTCTCCAAATAGTCTCAACAAGCCACAGTAAGCATTAACCTTGTGGTGGTTCAGTAATTCCATGAATTTATGGTCTTGTACGGGTAATGGGTCATTGGTCTGAATCAATGAGGTTGATGTGCTTTCAATTCACACATTCCAAAAAATGTTTTCAATCAAAAGTTAATTTTCACAAATTCAGTAAAATGCTTAACAAAGACTGCATTCATATTGGGTCTTTCAAAACCTAAAACCAATTAGAGCAATAAAATACTTTTAAAAGTTTATCCACCATTATAACACAGGAATGGGATAACACACAGAAAGCTCCCAAAAGGGCAATGTAATGGTAACCATACCAAATGCTTTAGTATTGATAGAGAAATAAGTATTGGCCAGGGGTCTGGCTGTGCCTCTCCTTCTCATCGTCAACATAAAGCTATTGGATCTTTCACACATATGAGTGTGCAGAAAAGCTTTTGCCTTAATGCCCCACCCTAGAAGACAGCATTGCACTCTCTCTTGGCTGAGTCACAACCCTGTGATTCAGAGGTTAATATATGACAAGGGTCTTTTTATTCCCCATTGAAAATAACGATTGATGTTTGCAAAGATCAAAACTGGTCCTAGTTAATTGAAAGATATATATATATATATATATATATATATATATATATATATATATATATATATATATATATATATAATCCCATGTAGTTAAAGATTATGAAATTGGTCAGGATTTAAAAAGTAACTTAAAACTATGAATCAAAATTACAATAGTGCACACACACACAGCAGTCTTTTAAAGTGCTCATGGTTCTAAACAATTAATAATGGGGCAGTGATATTTCTAGTGATTTTTCATATTATTTGGTGAAAAATAGCTTATTTATAATCTGACCACATGTATTGTACTCACTTTGTAATCATATTCAATGTTTTTCCTGGGTGGCCACAGGTGTAAGTATCAGCTCTCCGACCTATGCACATTTGATATTTGGGTTATTGAGTGGGAAGTGCTGTCTTAAAGATTGATAGGATTGAAAGCAACAATGTTAAATGTAAAATTGATCCAATCTGATCATGTTCTTTTTCCTTATTAAGTGAAATTATTACATTAAAAAAATTATTACAATGAAATAATCATAAGAGAAGTAACACTGTTAAGGAACACATTATGTATTCTAACCTAGTTTTTCTTTCAGATGAACAATGGAAAACGTACATCCACATGGGCCTGGAAAAATTTTAGAATTATCTACCAGTTTATTTTTAAATGTAATTGAATTATACAATGAACTTTGCTGTATAGTAGGTTATATCATCAATCCACTATTTAATTTAATGTTGCTTGAGCTCAGGTATAAATAAGTTCCAAGTATTCCTGTGCCTCCACCATTATTTCTGTGCATGTTCTCTTTGACAGGCTTTATCTCTATTAACAGTGATATCAATGATAATGAAGATTATTACTTTTTTAACCATTTGGCAAATTTAATGTGACTATTGTTTGTAAATTTAAAAAAAGAATTCCAAAGTAATTTATTCAATATAAGATATTCCTCGTTTGTTTCATGTTTTGGTTTTGTTGCCTATTATAGAATCATAGGATCATGTGGCATAGAAGCCAGTTGGCCCATTATACCTGATCCTTCTTCAAAGAAGTTAACTAAATAGATCCTCTCCCTGCTCTTCATCCATAGCCTAGAGTTTATTAATTTTCAATAATTTTAAAGCATGAATTAGTCATTGCTTATGCACACTGTAAAAGGAGATGACACAAAAATACACTGTATCTATTTTACAGACTATTCATTACAAGGGGCATAATTTTACAGACTATTCATCAGAAGTAAATATGCAATATCTTTGAAAGTTTCTCTGCAGGATTTGGTAAACATTTGCTTTGTGACTGGAGATAATGTTTGGCTACAATATTCTACGGAATTGAGTTGTGAATGATGCACTTCAAAGTTTTCCATCAGTATGTTAAAATGAGCTCGGTTATCAAAATAACCCCTATGCTATAATTATGTGCACTGTAGAAAATAGATTAATTTCAGAATGCATAATTTTCATTCAAAATGGTTGGGCCAATCCTCATTATTCAGAATTTCCAAATATTTCTGAATTGTTTAGATGGTTGCAGATTCTCCACTGAGGTCATACATGTACACTACTTTCATTTTGTTATGGTATTAGAACTAACCTTTTTATAAAAACTTCTGGCAGGTTGAAATTATCACCTCTTAGAACTTTGAACCAAGATTACATAACTGGGAGTGGCAGGGTTGAAACCACTAACATATGTTGGTTCCCAAACTAATTTCTCACTCACAAGAAATTACCAGCTCAAAGGTTGCAAACATCAGTTTAATCCTGGTGAAAACAAAATTGAGGAGGATTATAAAATGTGAACTCCCACCAAGATTAAGTTTGGACAAATTTAAATGGTAAATTTGAATCTGATTTAACTGTGTTTAGATATTCAGATATTTCATACATATTTAAAATTTCAAAGAAATACACTTAAAAATATTTTTAGAAATAATTTCAATAGTTTCACTTTCACCATCTTCATGCAGACTGCAGAGACTCCATCATTTGTCATTGATTGCTCTATGACATGACAAATACAATTGCAATATTTAAAAATAAAATAAACTTAAAGAGTGTAATTAGCATGACATTATAAGTCTTTCAGTATTTATCCATAAATATATAATGTTTAAATATTTCTTGTCATCAGGTCACATGCATTGCTTTAAAGGCTGCCACAATTTGCTTCTCCTTTTCATGTCGTTCTTGCAGCATCTCAAGCATTGTATTTTCAGATGGGCCCAGTTGTACACATTGATCATGTTTTGTTAATTTATTCTGATCTTGCAACTCATTGGGCATCTTGGAATTAGCTGGAACTGGTTTTGGTTTTGGAATAGTTTTAGCATATTCTATTGCCTAGGATTGTGTGAGGGAAACAAAGAAAAAGTTCATTTTAATGTACAATATGACTCGTTGTACTCTGATATCAATTCAATGTATATTTTTATCTGCTTTGTTAATCTTAAAATTCATTTCTCTGGAATGAAACACAATGATGACCATTCTCAAGTCATTTAGCATAATTCAGAAAAATTAGCAGTGTTTCTAATGTGATCGGTCACTCTTGCACCCTTGATGAGATTTCCAAATCAGCATCTGATGATGTAATTCACCAGTCCTGTTAGAACAACACATGAAAGTTTGGCCAATTTATTCTCTGGATACCCATTAATGGACACTCCTGTAACAAAACTTTCTTCAAACTGCAAAGATGAACTGGAAGTATTTTTCATTCAGTCCCCACAATGCCCCTTCTCCAATCCCTACTGAGACTGTAACATTCCTAAAACTGCCGATTTCCAGGTAGCTCCTTGAAATATTGAGCTTAGAATTTCTATCAACCCTTCAATATTCTCAGATTTTGTGAACACCAATCTCCTTATCTTTGCTGTTAATCCCAACACCTCCCATCCAAATAAACTGAAGAAATCCGTCATGCTCTGCATCCCTATCTTTGCCCCACCACCCAATCTAACCTCAACACCATCTGTTGGCCTCTGATTGCCAATGAACATAACAATCAGTTGGTTTCTGATCAAAATTATTCTACACATTCCAATTACCTGCACTAGGATTTCCAAAAAGAATATATTTAATGCAACAAATCAGTCTGACAGTATTTGACATCTGCCTGAACATATCACTATCCACTAATGTTTGAAATATTACCTGAAATCCCTCAAATTACTGGTTGATTGTAAAACATTCCTTCAATTTTTCGTCATTACCTATACAACATGAACTAAATTTAATTTGAAACACACCACTTTCCGGCTTGAAGTAATATTTTTGTTTTCAGTGCTTGCTGATTGGTTCGGCGGGGAGGTAGATGATTGGCATCCGCCTTTCAGGTTCTGTTCGTTAACTTGCTTTGCATATTCCATTTGTCGTTTCATTTTCTCTGCCTGAACATATAAACACACAAATAAACATTGGGCATAGGAAAGAAAGGAAAATAAAAACTGTTTTGAATTGAAGTAATGAAAGTAAAATGGAAGGAATTTGTTTGACTATTCTGTTCTCACCGCAGGCAGTCCCATAATGTTGGATGTATTGTACCAAGTTTTCAGCACTGCCGGGTACAGAATACTATGCAATGAATCGAGTCCATAACAGCAGTTTGCAACATCAGACTCTAGTCAGAAGTTGTAGGAATCAACAACCGGTCACTGGGTGAGGGAGAAAATTTGGATGTTGATTTGGCTGTAGGGATGGTTGCCAGCATAGGGGCGGGTGTTGGCTTGATTCGTGGAAGGCAATCAGGTGGAATGAAGGGGGAATTCTGGTTGGAAATTAATGCTGATGGAAGTGGGCCAAGAAATACACCCAAGTCAAAAGAAATCCAAAAAAACATACTGGGCTCTATCTGTTTTATTCTAGGAGGTCTGACCTGGCAGAAAAATATTATTGTTGCTTTCCTACTCAAGGCAAAGGTAACATGGTAGTTTGGAGTCTAATTAAATCCACCAACCTCCAAATTTCATGATTATTTCACCAATGTGGGTTATTCTGGTGTTTAACAAGTGGCTTGACTCTTGTTCCATTTTAACAAACCCCCTGCCATTGTCATATGGAGAAAATCTGAAAACACTTGCTTTGTCCTGAGAAGATGTATAGTCAGGTCCCAAGCCTCCAAGTTTCACGTCCTGTTTTAGGTCCTTGTTGTCGTGGATTGTATAAGGCTGTGGGAAAAAACAAATAGAATAAAGATCAACATATTTTGACCTGTAATGGAGAAAACACTCCAATCTATAAAGTGAAGAAAAAAACAGTTTAGGAAAAGAATCAGAATCATCATCAAAGGGATGTAAAGAGAGAATTGAAAGTATTTGGGGGAAGGGGATGGTGAATTGAGGCAAAGTGATACAAAGGTAAATTGCTTAAAGAATTGGGTTTAGTAGCCAAGATGTGCTGCAAATGCTCAACAAGTTGCACTACATCTGGGAGAGAGAAAAAAGGTTAACGTTTCACATAAATTATTCTTCATTGGTTTCTTTCTTTCTCTGGAGATGTTGGCTGACTTACTAAGCTCCAAGTACTTTTATTTTATTGCAGATTTGTAGTATCTGCATTTTTTCTTTTGCCTTATCAATTAGTAACCAAGAAACTGGGAAGGATGTGAGGCTGGAGGAAGGGATAAATAAAGCTGCTGTTGGGTAAGGCTGTGTAAGGAGCTGAGCATAAGGGCATTGATTTTAACTTTTGAGTTTTACCTAAAGTTTTGTTTCTGAATAGAGCAAAAGTTTAACAAAAGTTGTGAACAGTTTGTTAAAAGACAAAGGGGCGGCATGGCGATGTAGCGGTAGAGCTTCATATTGCCAGAGATCCGGGTTCGATCCTGACCACGGGTGCTTGTCTGTACAGAGTTTGTACATTCTCCCCGTGTCCTGCATGGGTTTTCTCCAAGATCTTCGGTTTCCTCCCACACTCCAAAGATGTAAAGTTTTGGAGGTTAATTGACTTGGTATAAAAATTTAAATTGTTCTTAGTGTGTGTGGGATGGTGTTATTGTGAGGGGATCGCTGATCGGTGCGCCAAAGAGGCTTTTTCTGCGCTGTATCTCTAAACTACACTAAACTAAAGAATTTGTCAAGGTATTTTCTTTACAGGTTGCTCTGGGGCACAACATATAACTTTAAAAAAATTATTCGGTTATAATAGAAATAGGAAAGTATTTTTTTCTTGTTACCGGTCTCTCAAATACAATCTATGTTATAGCATTACCGTCACTTTATATCTAGAACTAGTTGAAGATCATATTGATCATCTCATAAGGCATTAGGAAAACCACAATACATTTTAAAAGGATTTAAACCTCAGAGGTTTAGAACCAAACTAAATTATCTCAGAAAAGTGATGTTTTGAGCTACTGTTCACCTAGGTGACTAAATTACATTCCATGATAAAGGAATTCCTAATTTTACCTGAAGGGGAAAAGAGCACAAGAATCAAGTACTATGCTCACCAACCTTTTCTACAGGATGGTGTGATTTATTTTAAGTTCTTGCAATTTGGGATTGAGAATATCAGCCAATCATTTTCAAAATTTGGTGGCCAGCAAAGTGGGATCTTTGACTGCGTTAAGCAAGAAAATGTGAAATGTTAACTTGATGGGGGTGTGATGCTACATTTGCTACTGGTGTAAATTTTGAGCTGGTGGAGCAGGTTCCTGGACAGACATCAGCTTCTGGGATAAGTATCAGAGCAAGAGTCAGTTCTGTGAAATGTCTGCCCATACTTGCATTGCACCATTTAATAACAAGATTACACCATTTTCTTGAGTAAAGAAATACCTAAGGAGCATGGGACTGACAGAATTAGTAGATACAAAGAGAAACAATTATTACAGCACAGGGGGAATGAATGAATCAGACAGATCTGTGCTTTGGTCAGTGCTTAATCCTCAAAGCCAGTCGACAGGGCAAGCAGCCGAAAACAACCAGATCAAAAATGAAAGCCGTATTACCCAAATTTATCATGTCTGTTTCTGAGCTTTCCGCTAACATTTTAAGAGTCTGTTTGGTCATGCTTTTGTTAATCACGTTAACTATTTGTTGCTTTGGTATATGTTCACTGGTGTATTTCAATCCTTAATCAACATTACGAATATCCTTTTTAATAAGAAAGTGAAGAAGTAAAATTGAACACTAATTAGCTTCCAAGAGCAAAATGTATAGACTCACATAAGTCACAGTTATTGGGAATTTGAGAGATACACACAAAGCATGGTGGATTTAATTTTGTCTAACATTTCTTAAACATTGGTGTAATGATAATATTTGTTTGTTAACATTGTGTATTAAAATGTTGACACAGATAAAAACTTTTAACATAAATTTCACAGTGGTCAATGCAAATTATTTTTTAACAAAGCTACAAATAATGAGCACTGCAGCTTAGAAAGTGACTATCTACAGGTAAGGTGTTCAGTTTTATAAGTGTTAAATGTTTGGTGTTACCTTATACTTTTTATTGTTATTTAATTGGACTCCCATCAGTGCCCAATTGAAATGCTGAATTGGTTTAAGTTCTACTTTCTCATCCACTCCCTACACGCTAGGGGAAATTTTGAGAGTCCAATTAGCCTACAAGCCCACACATTTTAGGGATGTGGGAGGAAACCAGAGCTCCTGGAGGAAACCCATGGTCAAAGGGAGAATGTGCAAATTCCACACAGACAGCACCAAAGGTCAGGATCGAACCTGGGTCCCTGGTACTGCGAGGCAGCAGCTCTACCAGCTGTGCCACCCGTTGCTGATAGTTCGTTGTGCTTTTTGGTATATTTCTTGATTTTTACGCATTTACTGTACGATACCTGAATGACGTTTTTAAATCTTAAGGAGAGTTCAAGGTCAAGAAATCTTAAATGAAGCAGGTTGCTCAAAATGGGGAAGCATAGCACAGCACAGCAATAGGCCCTACAGCCCACAATATCTGTACTGAACATGATGCCAAGACCAACTCTTATCTGCCTGCACATAATTCATATCCCTCCATTCCTTGCATATATATATATATATATATATATATATATATATATATATGCCTACCTAAACATCTCTTAAATGCCACTTTCATATCTGCATTTCTAACATTTTTATATCTAGCTAAAAGCAGAAGACTAATGGGGAAATGTGGAAGAACACCTGGAGCACCCATGACAGTAAGATCAGCTGGAAAGAAGTAAGCTTACATGAATCTTTACATCCCAAGCAGAATTTGCAGACTCAGGATAACATAGCTAAGTTTCTCTGAGGAGCAATACATAAGGAGCTACACAAAGTTACAAGGCATTCAATCCATGGTCAATGCACTGTTGCTCACAGGTAAAATCAATATTGTCCTCATCTTTGACTCCAGCATCTTCTTAGGTGCAAAGAGAACCTATCAGTGATATCTATTAGTCTGCAATTCACTGCTTTATTGAACAGTTGGTTGCTGCCTTGCTCTTTTAAACAAAACATCTCCATCATATTTCCTCACAGGCAATTGAAAGAAGCAAGCTAAGATTTGGGGCATGCACATTCTGCTGGAGTGTATTGATGATTTCAACTATAATTATTTTTTTCCATGTTTAATAAAATTCTCATGAGGTCTCAAGATTATTATGTAAAATGTATGAAAATGTATTCATTTCCATTTTTACCTTGAAATCTTTATTTTCCTTGAGTTTATTAACTTTTTCCATTTGTGCCAAGTAGCCATCTGAGTTACAGCGCGTCATAGATGTCGGTATTTTATTGTTTCTTCCAGTGTCCAGTTCAGAGTCACTCTCCGCCATGGGATAAATGGATGGTAGCACTAGGCAGGAATTGGGATGTGTGTGAGCCAGACGTGGAGTATCTTTATAAATGTTTTCCATTTGCTGAATGAGCCGTGTGCTTGGAGATTGAACCAAATACTGTTGTTGCGAAGTTAGAAAGGGTAGTGTAGTGAACCTTGGAAAATAACACATAGGAAATTAAACTACTTTAATTTAACCGACTGTTATTAGCCTGCATCAATATTATAAAAATGAGAATCATTTTGGTGGTGATACAAAATCTCTCTTTAATGTAAATGACAGTCTTCAATCCATGCTAAAATACTTCTCCTTATGTCCTCTACAACAGCCCTTTTATGCAGAATGGCTTTATCCGAATGCCTTTTGGAATTCCTAATAGACTGTGTGAGTCCCCATCTCTTAATTCTGCTTGCAACATGGATAAACAAGGGTCAGTAAGTCCAAGTGGCACAATGGAATTCATAACAAACTTCCCGATGTATTTGGAGACTGTATTCTCTGTTATAATAGTGGAAACTTGGTCTTATTTAGATGTTACATGGCTGAGGCAATACGTATAGAAACAGCAGACTCTACCGTTGGTTTAGATTCATTCGAATTTAACACAACACTCAAATGCACCGGGTGGTGCCAGCATTGGCTGCCTCGCCAACAGTCTGTTTGTCCCTTCCTTCTCTGTTGTTTTATAGTATGTGTTAAATGTATGTTTTAGTGTTCTTTAGCTAGTTTTGTGTGGGGTGTGGGGTTGGGGGAAACTTTTTTTTAACCTCTTACCTCAACTTTTTTTCCGTATCGTATCTCCATCCGCACTGCCGTCTAACATCGAGGAGCTGGCAGCCTTTGATGGAGACCGATTACGGGAGCTCCAACCGTGGAAGCCTGCGGACTTACCATCGTGGAGCTCGCGGTCCTGGTTAGAGACCGACTTCAGGAGCTCCAGGCCGCGGGAGCTTCGACCGCCCCTACGCGGGAGCTTCGATCGCCCTGACACGGGGGCTTCGATTGTCCTGACGATGGTTCGACTGCCCCGACCGCGGGAGAAAAATGAGGAAGCAGATTAGACTTTATTGCCTTACATCACAGTGAGGAATGTGGGGAATCCACTGTGAGGTATGTTTGTGTTAACTTTTATGTAGTTGCGTGTCTTGTTGCTTTTATGGCTGTATGATAATTTGAATACCACTGTACCTTAATTGGTACACGTGACAATAAAAGACCTTTGAAACCTTTGAAATGTCTTCAATTGACATCTATGCCAGTTGGGCACATACACTGGGAAAATACAAGCTTTCTTCGATTGCATTGTTTGATAAATAAATATTAATTTGTAAAAAATTTGATTTGTGCTTACTGCTCCCTAATTTTACTGCATATCTTAAAACGATATTACATATAGGAAATTGATTACTTGAAGTCTGATATTTTTATTTCTCACAGTACCCATCTCAAACTATTTAAATCCTGTGCAGAGTCAAAAATATCAAGGTTCAAGGTTTCAAGGTCAGTTTATTGTCACATGTACCAATTAAGGTGCAGTAAAATTCGAATTTAACATACAGCCATACTAAAAACAAAGTAACAAGACGCACAACTACATAAAAGTTAACATAAACATCCACCACAGTGGATTCCCCATGTTTCTCACTGTGATGGAAGGCAATAAAGTCCAATCTACTTCCTCTTTATTGTCCCGCGGTCGGGGCAGTCGAACCTCATTGTAACATGTCATTCCACCTGAATGAATAGGTATTATTTGGCTCCTGGGCCATGAAGGACAACATCGGATGTCGACAAGCAATGAAATTGTGACCAATACCCTCCTTTAGATAGCAAAATGTGGAATTTCTCCACCACTGTGGACAAAGCGACAATTTGGGTAAAAGGAAATTTACATTGTAAATTACTGTCAAATAACAGATTGTTGTATCAAAATGTCTCATTTAATCTCATTACCCATGGGATTCACTTTCAGTCTGAAAGCCAGAGATGAATTTCCTAATCAGAATCACTGGCTGACCTATCAATGAATAGCCCCTATGATAAGGCATAACAACATCCTTTTCAGTCCTTGTTGCTGAATAGGAACCATCTGGCAGATGCAAACTGAGTGCCAGCAAGTTAATAGCAATAGTTGTTAAGTACACTCACACCTGTTCAAACAGCTCGCAATGTAGCCATGTAAAAACTTTCATCTCATTTTGTTGTTTCTTCAAAATATTATAGTAATCATTCTACTAAGTACTTACAAAACTGGATCTTTAAAATATTAGTTATAATTACAAAAATGAATAAATGAATACATGATTTACTTAACCTATATAATTAATTTAAAAATAAATGGAATTTAAGTACGTCATTAATGTCTTTGAGCTTAATGTGATGTCTTTGCTTAAAGAAGCCACAAAAATTTGTGGTAACTGAACAAAACAATCAGGTACTAGGTAATAATTAGAGACAAATTCTTTGTATCAAATAAGTTGAAAAAGCATATTAGCACTTATCAATTCTTCATTTTGCAAGGATTTCTCCCTCAACAAGGAAAAGTAAGCTCACATAAGCCATTGACATTGCTACAATGCAAAAATTAACAATGAATCTGCAGTGCTGGCCAATGGTACCATGGTATTTGCTGGATAAATCACAAATCCTATCCAATGGCACCTATCATTGACTGATCTGAGCCGTGGTCTGAGTAAGATAGCACAAGCCTGAAAAAAGGGTCTTAACCCAAAAACTCACATGTTCACATCCTCAAGATATGCTGCCTGATTCGCTAAGTTACTCCAGCACTTTGTGTTTTAAGCAAGATAGCAGCATCTGCAGTTTCTTGTGTCAGCACTTGTCTGCCTTAAATGCCTCAACAATAACTTGAGCAAATATCTATTAGATCCCATGAGATGTAATTGGCAAATAAGAGGAGCTGCACAGTGATATGATGCCAATTTGTACTCTGGGGAAACCAGGAAGGATGAAATTAATTAATCTGTATCTTGAAAAATTGTAGATCTCAAGGCCACCAGACAGTGCTTGGAGAGCAGTGACATTATCGTTAGTGAAACCCATAACCCTTCGTAATTCTGAAGTCCTATTGATTGCCAGGAGAAATATACTAAACAAACTTGATATTTCCAGTGCCTGCGTTCTGCGACTATCAAATAAGAGCAGAATCCCTTGACTTTACTTCTATATTTCTTCTATATTTACCAACTGGTTGCATACAGTTGCACAGTAATTTTGTTCTTACCAAAACTGCCACCCAATAATAACCTGGATTTGTATTTTTGTGGTGACACATCACAAAATGTTTTATCAACCAAAATTTGATGCCATCATATGGCATCAAATGTTAGGAGATAGCACGACAACGTAGGGAAATGACTAGGTTTTAAGGAGACTCTTCAAAGACCAAAATGTACTAATAGTTGCATATGATGATCAATCTTCAGCAACACCGAGAAAATGTTCTTGGTGGGTACAACCAAAGCATTTTTTTCCTTTGACAATATACTTTATTAACCTTAAGGGATCATATTTACTCAAAACAAGTGAGTTAATATTCTGCATTAGATATCAAAGTGCCCTTTGAGTAAATACACCTTTTATGAACAATTTCTCACCATAATCAACTTTCTAATATGTTGATTTAATTAACTCCAATATGATTTTCTATCAATACTGATTCAATCAATATTTAGAAAAACTTTATTTGACAGTGTTATTTTCTGCTTACCCCGAATTTCCATATTCCGTTCCAAGATGGTTATCTTCTCTTATCACCTTTTCCTGGTTCACTGAATTAGGTATTGGATTTGACCTGGTATGATTGTGAGGAACTGCTGCTAATGCTCTAGGATATGCAGCCTGAAGATAGTTAGGATTGACCATTAGATCATGATGAGCCTGTGTATAGAGTGCTTGAAAAGGGTCTTGTGCATTACACATGAGTTGATACTGTGCCTTTTCTGGTGCATTGAAAGCTGTTGAAAATTTTGATGGGTCATTGCTGTACTGGTTTGGATTGCGAATGATCCTTTGATAGTCTTGAAGATATGGAACAGGATTTTGGGGCTTCAGAGCATTATAAATATTGTGGGTTTTGTAATATGAAGAGCCATGGTTCATTGGGTGACGTGATGGGACTAGCGTAACAGTTGTTTGTGCATTATCACCAGATATACTTGGGACAAAATCTGAAGAAGTATTTAAATGAATGTTGAGATTCACTGTTGGCTGACAATTGGGAATAACAGCTGGACCAACATGACTAGATACTGATGTAAATGTATTATCACTGCCGGGAGTCATTGGAACACTGTTATCATCTCTGTGAATTATTAGCAACTCAGATGTATTTTTATTCTGATGAACCTCCACATCTTCAACATGTCGCCGCTTCTCGTCATGATGAGTTTTCTGCACTTGCTGTATAGTCAAAGGCTTATTAGGCGGTCGTGGAGGTTTTTCTCTCACTATTTTCGTTAATCCTTTTTTCTTAGTGGATAATTGTTTTGTCTTGCAGTTCTGCAAAAACAAAACATAATTAGTATAAAAACACAACACTTAAATACAAAAATATTGCGGCTAAATATCACCTGTCCTTCTTCCCCGTCTGATATATGAGCAATTGGCAATTAAAAATTAAAGGGACTGGGTACCTTAGTTGCACCAATCATTTCTAGGGTCAGCCTGATGTAATTTCTTGTCAGGCCTGCAAATGGGGAACGAGTTCATGTTAAACAAGAAAATGTGCAAATCAAGGTCCTGTTATTGGTTGGGGGATGCTATTTCTCGATCTTCATGTGGCTTGAGTCAGAGGGGGGATGTGACTGGGTGTTTTTCAGATTGGAAGTCTAAGACCAGCTGTGTGCTGCAGGGATCGGTGCTGAGTCCACCATTGTTCATCATCTGTATTAACAATTTGGATGAGAATGTAGGTGGCATGATTAGTAGGTTTGCAGATGATACCAAAATTGGTGGTGTAGTGGACAGTGAAGAAGGTTATGTACAATTACAACAGGTTGCAGATCAACTGGAAAATTGGGACAAGGAATGTCAAATGGAATTGAACACAGATAAGTTTGAAGTGTTGCATTTTCAGTTTAGTTTAGTTCAGATACGGTGTGGAACCAGGCCCTTCGGCCCACCGAGTCTGCGCCGACCAGCAATCCACAAGATACTAATACTATACTACACACACTAGGGACAATTTACAATTTTATCAAAGCCAATTAACCTAAAAACCTATACATCTTTGGATTGTGGGTGGAAACCGTAGCACCTGATAAAAACCCACGCAGCTCATGGGAGGACGTACAAACTCCATACATGTCTTATAATGCCTCTAATGCCTTGCTGAAATCAATATAGACAACAGCTACAGCTCTGTCCTCATCAACCTTTTTGGTTACATCTTCAAATAAGTCATTCGGATTCATGAGACAAGAACTTTCTTGTTATCTAATAACTGAACAGTCAGATTTGTTGGTAGACACAAAATGCTGGAGTAACTCAGCGGGTCAGGCAGCATCTCTTGAGAGAAGGAACCAGTTACTCCAGCATTTTGTGTCTACCTTCGATTTAAACCAGCATCTGCAGTTTTTTCCTACACAGATTTGATGCTCTGCCTAATTTATGGCTTTTTCAGCACTACTTGAAAATCAAAATGTTGAAATACATTCAAAGACAAAAATAAATTCAAAGATAGAAGCAAATCCTTAACACTGAGAAAAGCAAAGGTGCATCACAGAGAATACAGAAAGATAAAGGAACTTTTGTTAATGGCCATCATATAGGACAGGATATGGTATTTTAAATTACATCTTTTCTTCAAAGCAATGTTTGTGGTTTGTTTCTGTCCTAGCAATATCCTGCTCAAAGTTTAGTTTAGTTTAGTTTAATTTATTATCACAGGTACATGCTTTTGTTGCATGCTAACCAGCCAGTGGAAAGACAATACATGATTATAATCAAGCCATTCACAGTGTACAGATACATGATAAGGGAATAGCGTTTAGTGCAAGGTAAAGCCAGTAAAGCCCGCTCAAAGATAGTCCGAGGGTCCCTGAAGAGGTCCCTGGTGTAATTCAGGACTACTCTGTGGTCCACTATAACAAAGAGTTGAATGTGCTCTTGTGTGCTATGATGTTATATTGTGTGTGCACTGATGAGTATGTACCTGGGATTCAGAATCTGTTACGGTTCTAGTATGCAAGAACATATGAAACAGCAGGAGTAGAGCATCCTTCGCACCTGTTCTTCCCTTCAATAAGATAATGGCAGATCTTTTACTATTGTGTCACTTTCAAAAGCTTTGATTACCATATTATTCAAATATTTATTGATATATTTAGTGACCGAGTCTTAAAGCCAGTTTGGTAGAAATTTCCAAAAATTCACTATATTCTTAGTGAAGATTTTTTTATCATCTCAATAGACCTTTATTTTGACATTGAGATCGGGTTCTGAATACCCCAGCCAGGAAAAAAAAAATCACCCATGCCTCTCACTTGTCAAGCCCTATTAAAACCTTTTATAAATTAAATAATTTAATCCATCATTTTTTATCTCAAGAGTATTTTGATGTCAATAACCTGTTTAATCATCATGTAATATTGACATTTGTCTAAACAAAAGTGAAATAAATTATAAGAACGTAAACAATCCACCTAACCTGTAACTTCTGTGCTCTTTGCTTCCACTTCATCTCAATACTGTTGTTCTCCTGATCCTCGACAGTGTTTTGCTTGGACTCCTCATTAGTCATGGCCTTGGAACCTTTGGCAGTGGATACCTATGGATTTAAACAACGTTTGAAGATAGACAACAAATATCTACATAATATTAAAATAAGATTATTTAATCCTTGAAACATGTTCTTTTCATTGTAAATTACAATAACACCAGTATTAAATTTGAGGACCATCATAGCTAGACACATTTCTCGTAAGATTCCTCCTTAAGACTATGTCAACAGAAAACTTAAGAAGTCTGTGGTCCTATAAAGTTCATTTTGTCAAACATGGAATACCTCTTTACAGTTTTTCAGGCTCCAGTCTGGTAACCATCTTGACAGAGATTGATAATGTCAGATAAATACTGAATTTTACTTTTTAATCTGTCAAAATCTATCTTTATGGCATTTCGTTCCTTGCCCTCATGTCACATTTACAATGCTGTCTTTTGCTCCTTGGTGCATCCAACACTTTGTGGACCTCCACTGTTTGGCATTGCCAGAAGTCTTGTCTTGCTCCAAAAGAGTCTTGTTATTCCTTACTTCCCTGAATGATTCTCACATTTTTCATCCTTGACTGTTGTTGATTGGAATAGCTTGTGCCATGTAGTTTTCAGTTAACTGCTTAATGTTTACTCAGTTTCCCATTGCCTAAGATGGTCATCCATCTGTTGGCCGAATGATGCAGATCTGTCAATCCACTTTATTATTTATATTGAGTTATTTTTCTGCTATTTAAACATGCACTTAAATGTCTTTTCTCAGAGGATAGTGTGAGGTGGTGAAGGTGAGGTCATTAGAAATATTTCAAGTGTAGACAGATGAATATTTGAAAGATTCAAGGTGAAGTCTGTGGGAACTGACACAGAAGAGGAGTTGAGGACAGCATAGATCAGCCAGGGTACACAAAAATGCTGGAGAAACTCAGCGGGTGCAGCAGCATCTATGGAGCGAAGGAAATAGGCAACGTTTCGGGCCGAAACCCTTCTTCGGGAAACATAGATCAGCCATGTACATATTGGAAGATTTGAGGGGGCCTGGTTGCTTATTGCTACTCCTAATTTCTTGTGTTAATATACTCTTGCATTCTTGCATTAAGAATGCTGTGGGTCATGATCATACCACACAATCATTCTGGACCCCAATCACTCAAACCTTTTGTAAGTTACTCTTTTCTACTCAACTTTATGCACCAAACTGAGGTATGATAGCTCTTGCAATATAAGCCATCTTCCTGCTCTCTGTTAGCTTCCATCGTGGTGTATTACTGGGAATGAGTAGATCTTAAGATTCCTTAACATTGAATCCAGACCCCATGAAACATCATATCACCTGGTCAAACATTGGCAAGGAAACCTCCTGATTACCACATTCCACCCACCTCAGTTGATGAATGCTGAATAAAATTGAGATTCATGTACTGTAAGAAGCAAGGGTGCAGAGAATGCACTTTGGGTGGAGAACCTCAATGCTCATTACCCAGTGTAGCATGGTAGCACCATACTGATGGAATTGACCAAGTCCTGAAGTCATAGCTGGCAGACTGATCAAACCAACTTAAGGGATAATCCTACATGAACTATTTCACAATGATCTTCCTAGAGACAATACATTTATACAAAACAAACAGCAATGACCATGGCACCATTTTTGTAGAAACCAACTCCTGTCCTCAAACCAAGGACAGCCTTCATTGTGTTGTGTGACTCTGCAACCATGTTAAATGGGACAGATTCAGAATAGATCCGGAAATACTAAACTGGGCATCCCACAAAGTGCTGTGGATTATTAACAGTAGTAGAAATATACATCAATACAAACTGCAACCTCATGGCTGAGCATAACTCTCTATCTACCATGACCATGAAGTAAGGAATCAACTGTGGTTCAATGACAACAGTAGTAGAACATGCTGGGATTAACATCATACAAACCAAAAGATAATGAAACTGCAAAGCAAACTGCAACCTCGAGAAACATCAAAAAGGAACATGCTATAGCAGAGCTAAGCAATCTCACAACCAACAGATCATATGCTCTGTAATCCTATCACACGTAGTTTTGTATGGTGATTGATTACAAAACAACTCACTAGAGGAGGCAGTACAGAGTTTATACATTCTCCCGGTGACCTGCATGGGTTTTATCCAGGTGCTCTGGTTTCCTCCCACACTCCAAAGACATACAGGTTTGCAGGTTAATTCGCTTCGGTAAAATTGTGAATTGTCCCTAGTTCGTGTAGGATAGTGTTAGTGTATGGGGATCGCTGGGCAGCGCAGACTCGGTGGCCCGAAGGGCCTGTTTCCATGCTGTATCTCACAATTAAACTAAACTAAGAAGAGGCAACCTGCCTGCACTTCCTCCCCAGCATCTCCTGCCCTCTCAGGATGAAACTATTGTCTGGCACCCTTTTCTATCCAGCTACATTTAATGAAGTATGGGTCAGTGGCTTGCACTGTGATCTATGACTTTTGACTACAGCTAGCTGAAGTCGTGGAAATGAGGCGCAAGATTCAAGTTGCTTGTAGAGTTTAAAAATATAATTTCTGTCCTTTAACTCTTTCCATTTCGATGAACTCTTCCTTTCACTACCTGTATGTGATTTTCTGCTAATGCCATTTTCATTACCGTTTCACTGCTTCTTTCTCAATTGTTAAATTGTATTGATTGAGGAAGCAGACAAATAATCCCATGATCCACTAACCTTGTTGAATCATTATCAACTCATTTCCAGCAGCTCTCAACACAGAATCTTTCATTTAAAGGGCTCGGGCAAAAGTTCAGCATGGTGTTCCAGAAGATGTTCCATTCGTGCAAACCCTGGGCTATTTTTGCACTACTTTTAGCAATGGTCTAATGCCATGTAGTTAATTTTGACCTGTAGTCAGCAAGCTGAGAAAAGTCATGGTAATTTTCTTCAGCCATTTGATATGCGTGCTAAAATAAAATTAATTCATATTACATCTGCTTCTACTCACTACTGTAACCTACCTTTGTAAACCATATTCAGTCTCCTCCCCCATACCTCCAACAAATTAAAAAAAACTATATATTTCTTTCTAAGACTAAGATCATTCATTCTTTGCCCCTGCAGTAATAAAACAAGCAGTTTTGTTGAAACATTATCAATCTTAAATGTTAATTAGGTACTTCTTCACAGATGCTGGCAGACTAGCTATATACTTCCTGCATTTCCTGTTTTTATTTCAGATTCCCAGAATCGGTAGTTCTTTGCTTCTCTTTTTTAGCATTATTAATTATTTTTCTTTCTTACAGACGATGAAGCACTGCAGCTATGCTATACAACACCTACTATCAAGGTCATAGACTTACCAAAGAATTAAAGTGTTTTAAACAAGACCTTAGATTGGAATGGATGAATGGATGAATGGCCAATCCCTAATTACCTACTGCAGGTTCAATCAGTTTCCATAATGTCAGCACAGGATTTCTCTTTGATTTTCATCATTTGAACAGAGAGCCAGGTGATAAGATGGTGTTTTCATGAAGCTGATGGGAGTGCAGAGCCTCATGAACAACAGCTGGATTTTCACATCAACTATGCATGCATGTTTGCTAGATGCTGTTGTTCCATTTGTGCTCAAAGAATGGTGAGCCTCGCAGCAAAATACAGCTTATTGTGAGTTAATTATATCAGTATAAAGACCTAAAAATTGTACGACCAAATTACATACACAACATGCAACAATCAAGAAAGCAAATTAATTATGTGAATGGTCACAGGGTCATTCAATTTGGAGGATAAAAAAAGTGCAGAGGTGAAGCACTTCAGGCATGAAGCAACAATGATGTACTCTTAATCAGCCCACTCATTCACAGAGATGAATAATGCACATCACAATGATGTATAATTGAAGCAAAGATATTGGTTTATAATGAAGATACAAATACAAAAGTCACGCCAATATGATCTTGTGACACTTTTTATTTCAATTTATTCTATAATATGCATAATGCAATATATAAATTTCAGAAAAAGAATAGGAGAAAATGTCACTACCACCACCCATCTACCCACTTGCCTCAAGTTCAATGGCAATAACTCGGTCAATTTTCATCGGATCGGTGGGTTAAAATTTTCCCTGACAAAGAAATGACAACAAAATATTCTGTTGTCCACAGTGTACATGTCTGGACTCAAGTTCAGAGGACCTGAATTAGATTTCAACTATGGCTTGCATACAAAAGCTCCCTGTATATTTCGTGATTTCGGGACAGGGCCATGAAATGAAGTTCTTTCTTCGAAGGGTAGAGTGTTTGGAAATATATTACAGAGAAAATGACGAGGAATGTGATTCTCATTCCTCATCATAAAAATTGCCTGCACACTGTAAAAGAATTGAATTATTACAGCATGCAGCAAAATCTCACAATTATAAAACAGGGAAACATTAAAAATATCCCTTAAACATTAAGTATAAATAGACAATAATACATATTACTCTATTTAACAGTATTTTCTAAATTATCCATTGCTACGCTTTGGACTTTAGAGGTACAGCGTGGAAACAGGCCTTTCGGCCCACCGACCAGCAGTCACCCCCACCCCCCATACTAGCACACTATCCTAAGCTTGGGGACAATTAACAATTTTACTGAATCCAAAAAACCTACAAGCCTGTACGTCTTTGGAATGTGGAAGAAAACCAGAGCACCCGGAGAAAACCCATGCAGTCACAGGGAGAATGTACAAACTTGGTACAGCCAGCACCCTTAATCAGGATCGAACCCGGGTCCCTGGTGCAGTCAGGCAGCAGCTTTACCACTGTGCCCCAAAGCTATTTAAAATTAAATATGTGGTTTATATATCAAAATCTAAATAACTTTTGGGGGCATTTTGCGAAAAGAAAACCAATGTCCTTTTGGAAAAAGAACGCACAACTGGATTAATTGACATTTTTTCTATTCTGATGAAATGTCATTAACATGAAACATTAACTACTTCTGTCTTTTCCAGCATTTTCTGCCTTATTTACTGGATTAATTTCATTATTTAAAATAAACTGTTTAGGTATTGTAAGGGCCACACAGCACTCAGTCCAGTGGACAACTAATACTACTTTCTGCCAAAGTAATCTGCAATATGTTATTCATTCACATAATCTGCTGCTAACCAACTGAAATGGGATTTTTTGGAATCAAATCCTGCTTAGCTGCTTGAACTAAGTGTCTTAATTTTCTCCTTTGATTAACTGCTAAAACTTGAAAGTTTGTCTGGAAAGTTAATTAAAATTGACAACATTTCTCAAATTTTCACTCTTATTTAATCCTTTTAATTTGATTGATGAAAGAGTCAAGAGACGCTTAGCAAAGAAGTGACTGGTTTGAGTCAGTGGACTGGTTTATATTCAAGGTCTCTGCGGCCAAATGAGAATGCCACTTCTGTCACAGACTTCATCACTCAGTTTATTAAGGACTATGTCAAAGAAGATAATACGAGTATTCCCCAACTGGAAAGCATGGATCAACCGGAGGTCCACTCTCAGGTGAAGTTCAAGTCTGTAGCATTCAAGTCAGGCAATCCTGAGTGGTACAAGAAATCTATGTGAGACGTTTGCAAACCCATGAAGGATGCAAAGAGGGATTTCTGGATAAAGCTAGACTCCGGGCATTATCACACAGACACCCAAAAGTCAAGTGTCAAGAGTGTTTTATTGTCATATGTCTCAGATAGCACAATGAAATTCCTATGTGCAGCAGCACAACAGAATATGTAAACATATACGCACACATTAGTGCAATAACAATAATAGTCTATGTAGTTCAGAGCTTAATGGAGGTTGCTGTGTTCAATAGTCTGATGGCTGTAGGGAAGAAGCTATACTGAACCTGGACGTTACAGTTTTCTTGCTCCTGTACCTTCTTCCTGATGGCAGGGGTGAAATGAGTGTGCGATCAGGGTGGTGTGGGTCTTTGATGGTACTGTCTGCCTTTTTGAGACGACGATTCCGGTAAATCCCATCGATGGTAGGGATGTTGGAGCCCATGATGACTGGGTAGCGATCACAACTTTTTGCAGTCTTCTTCGCTCCTGCACACTCAAGTTGCTGAACCAGGCCATGATGCAACCAGTCAAACCAATCTACTGTACATCTGTTGAAGTTCAAGAGAATCCTCTCTGACATACCTAATCTCGGCAATCTTCTCAGAAAGTAGAGACATTGATGGGCTTACTTTATAATCGCATTAGGGCGCTGGGTCCAGGAAAGATCTTCAGAAATATGCACTCCCAGGAATTTGAAGCTTTTGACTCTCTCCACCATCATCCCGTCGATATAGATAGGTTTGTGGGTCCTCATCCTTCTTCTTCCAAAGTCCACAATCAGTTCCTTGGTCTTACTGACACAGAGACCCAGGTTTTTGTGCTGGCATCATTTGGTCAGTCGATCGTTCTCAGGTCTATACTTTGACTCATCATCATCTGTAATTCGTCCAACAATGGTGGTGTCGTCGGTGAACTTGGTGATGGAGTTTGCTCTGTGTCCGGCTATACAGTCATGAGTATAGAGTGAGTAGAGCAGGGGGCTGAGCACACAGCCTTGAGGTGCTCCCGTACTGATGGTTATTGAAGGAAGAAGTATTTTTGCCAATTCAAACAATGGTCTGTTGATGAGGAAGTTGAGGATCCACTTGCAAGAGATGTGCAGAGACCCAGTTCCGTGAGTTTGGGAACCAGCTTGGAGGGAATGATGGTATTGAACGCCCATCGATTGTGGCAAGACTTGCGTGCTATTGCAGGCAACAAAGTGAGGCTGGGCAGTATTACTCGCAACAATATGTCCCTCCCTGACTAGCTCAATGCATTCTATGTTCACTTTGAATAGAACTACGGTGGAATTACGTCACCTGCCCCAACAGCCGTGGGTGCACCTGTACCCGTGTGGGGTCACAGTTGCTTTAACTTTAAAAATAAAGCGTATTAAAATGGTTTTAAAATTAATTATTATTAGAAATATTTACCTGATGGAATTAGAAGGGGAGGAAACAATGTGCAAGGTGGGATATGACGGTGAGATTATTCTAACACTTGTTAGAATAACTTGTTACAATTGATATAGAGGAGCATTCTTCACCACATGAAGCCAGGGTTGGAAGCTTTCTTGAATAACATGGTTGTGCATCCAGTTAAAAAATAGATTTAAAAAATAGTGTTTTCAGGTTTATTGGCCAGTTGATCGAAGTCCAGGACCTGCATCTTCCAGTAAGGAGGAAGGACAAGGATTGCAAAGTAAGGGAACCTTGAATGACCAAAGATGTTGTATCTTTGGTCGAAAAGAAAAAGGAAGCATATGCAAGATTTAAGAGGATAGAATCAGAAAAACCTTTGAGGAATATAATGAAAGGAGGAAAGAAATCAGGCTTGCGATTAGAAGGGCCAAAAGGGGCCACAAAATGACTGATGACTTGGATTAAAGAAAATCCCAAAGCTTTTTATACCTACATTAAAAACAAAAGTAACCAGGGAGTAGGTACGACTCAAGGATAACTTTAGTTTAGTTTATTGTCACATGTACTGAGGTACAGCGAAAAGCTTTTTTGTTGCGTGCTATCCATGCACAGGAGGGAATTTTGTGCTTTGAGTCTGGGGATGTAGGTGAGGTACTAAACGAGTACTTTGTATGTTTTCACCAAGGAGAAGGACTTGGAGGATTGTGAGATCAGCGTGGAGAATGCTAATATGCTAGGGCAGTTTGAGCTTAAGAAGGAGGCATTGGGGCTCTTGACGAGCATTAAGTTGGATAAAGCCCACCATCTGTTGAGATCTATCCCATGTTATTGAGAGAGGCTTGTGGGAGTCTTGAAAAAGATCCTTACGTCTTATCTAGCTACAGGCGAGATCCCAGAGGACTAGAAAATAGCTAATGGTGTTCATTCATTTAAGAAGGGAAGAATCCAGGGGATAATAGGCCTGTGAGCCTCATATCACTGGTAGGGAACTATTGGAGAGGAATCTTCGCAATAGTATTTTCTCCCATTTGGAAGAGAATGGGTTAATTAGGGACAGTCAGCTTGGCTCTGTACAAGGCGGATCGTCTTTTACTAACTTAATCAAGATTTTTTTGAAGACGTGACAAAGGCCAGAAGATTAATATGCAGTGGATTAACAGTTATTCGGTCATATGGATTCCAAACTGACTTGGAGGGTTGTGGTAGAAAGACTATATTTAGGCTTGAGGTTTGTGATAAGCAGAGCTCTGCAGCGATCTGTGCTGGGACCTCTGGTATATATATAGTATGTGCAGGCAGGTCAGAGTTGGTCGGCATTATGTTCAGCAGACATTATCTGAAGGGCAAAGTGCACATTAGGAACAAAAAAATATGTATTTTGCATGTCCTGTCCATTTGACCTTCAGTCAGCAAACAGCACCATTATGTTTCGACTGTTGCCTATCCATTCCTTCTACAAATACTGACTGTCCAGCACTTTGTGTTTTACTCAAGATTCCAGCATTTGCATTCCCTTACATCACCATTCTGTTTGATTTCTTCTCCATTATCTCTGCAGGAAAGTATAGATTTTTAAAATCCATCAAAATGTAAAATGTAAAAATACTGGTGTTAAGAAAGTTTTGCAGAGTTAATAAATCGCAAGTTGTAATATTATTATAATATATTTTTTGGCACTTGATAACAAATATGAAAGCATGATTGCAAGTATTTTTGTAATTATATCATTGTTGAACATTATTTTGCACTCAGTGAGCTTTTTCAATGAGAAAAATGAAGCTGAATGACTGAACTATTCAATATGTTCTATTGAATGAAAGATGCACTTTGTTCAGATTTCAAAATGCAGTGCAGTTACAATACTGCGATAAGTACATTGCAGGAAAGTACTGCAGAGGTGTTGATTGCTCAGACACGATCTCCACACAGTCCTCATTATCTCTTTCACTGTGCTGCAAGCCTCAACCTCTGCCCATGTTTCTTACAACATCTTTTATGAACTATTCTAATAATACCAATCAAATTGAGAAAATGATCAAATGAAATCACATTTTAAGCATCATAAGCTGTGTTAGGTTCTCTCTGTTAAATCAAGCCTGTAATTACTTCTCTATAGAGAATATACAACAAAGGTAGCAATCATGGAATGTTATTATCCTGGTCTAGGGTACAAAGTCTGCAATAGGACTTCAAAGACTCTGGCTTGTTGAATTGCATTTGGTTGTTATTGTGGGAGCTTGGGCCATCTTGATTAGATGTTCATACTAAGGCGAAGCATGCTGCACAGAGTGCCCAAGCCCTTTGGTCTCGAGCCAATGAACTATTAATAAATTGTACATTATGTCTTCCTACTTTGAAGTGAGGGTTATCAGGAAGGAAAGGAACTAGTTTAAGTGCAGCTGAGGTAGATAGTGCAGCTACTACTACTATCAAAATAAGTCAACAGGTTCTTACCGAATCACATTTTTGAAAAAGAAGTAAATTTTGCCAAACGCAAATTATTTTTTATAGACTGAATGTCTTTTTTATGAAAGTAACTCACATTACTTGAAGCAATATGAGAAATCATATACCAAAGTTAGAATAGATAACTTCAAAGAAAATTTTGAAAGGCCAGAAAACACTTTTTTAATAACTTTTGTTAGTTCTACAGCAGTTGACAATTACTGTTGATTTTGTCTGGGAGAGCTCATTAAAGCAGGCTCTAAAATAATGGCTCTATGTGGCTAAATCCATCAGCTCAAGAAATGGCAGTTTTGATCTATGTTGGTTGACTGAAATGTAGGCAGTACACAAACATAGCGGTGCAGGCTCGAAGGGCCGAATGGCCTACTCCTGCACCTATTTTCTATGTATCTATGTATGTATCCTTGCTAACACCCATAAACAAAATGGTGTTGACATTTGTTTGAAATGGTTGTTGCATAGACATTGACCGTGGTGAGGATAAAACCATCAAATAGATGACTGTGGTCACATACTAATCCTGCTTCTCACGGGCCACCATACTTTCCCCCATACGTTCTTAGTTTTACACAATTAAGGTGGTGTAACTTATAGAATTGAAAGGAAAATAGGGTAGCCCTGATTTATTTTTAAATGAGGTAAAGGCAGTAGAGAGGAACTATTTTAGTTCAAAATATCAAGAACTAAAATTGGTTTGGTTTATGTAAGAAATAGAAAGAGGGTTTGGGAGTTGTATATCAGCCCCCAATGTGAAATGCAGGGGTACAGCATAACTAGGCTCATAAAGGTACATTTAGCAAAGACAATTCAATAACCACAGAAGACTTTGATCCATGTATAGACTGGATAACCCAACTTTGAGTAACAATGCAGAAGATGAAATTGTGAAGTGTATAAGAGATGGTGTTCCAAATCAATATATTGGGGAACCAAGGGAACAGACTATTTCTAGTTTAGGAAGGAACTGCAGATGCTGGAAAATCGAAGGTAGACAAAAATGCTGGAGAAACTCAGCGGGTGAGGCAGCATCTGTGGAGCGAAGGAAATAGACGACGTTTCAGGTCGAGAAATAGGAAATAGAAATAGACTATTTAGGTATGTTACAAAACGTACCTTCAGTCGCGCTGTAATTCTGCCACTGGCCGTGTGCGCGATTTTGGCGCCTTTAAGGGGGGGGCGGGGTTAAAACGCGGTTTCACCTCGCTTGTCCTGGAAATATTTTGTTGGAGTACAAAACTTCGCTGACAAAATCGTTCCTACCGGCGATTTGTGATTTTTTTTTTTTAATTAAATCGTCAATGTCAGCGCTACAGTCATTTTAAAAGCAGCTCCTGAAACGTCAACGCCAATAACGGGGACGGATTTCACACAATGGACAGGTAAACGAAAGTGCTTACTTTAAATGTATAAAAGTGCTTCTTAAGAAGCCTTTAATTCACATTTTGTCATGCGACACGGTGATTTTATTCCCCGAATTAACGGCAGTATTTTTCATGCCAATACGGGGTTAAATTCACCGCAAATCAACGTTCCAAAAGATCGCGTTCCAGAAATTCTCACTCGCAAGATGAATTAAATCCCCATTAATTTACAGGTATTAAACATTCAATTCCTTCCATTTGGCCTGTAAATTCATGAAAATTAGATTTAAAAATTATGTTATATTGTGAATTATTGTGTGAATGTTATTTGGACACTTAGGCTATTTAAAAATGTTAATCTATTCTTAAGAAATTGATAGATGTTTAGATCTAGTAATTGAATTTTGTAATTAGCTACAATTAGGTAACTAACAAATTATATGCTTTACTTTCATGTCTTCGAAGTAAGATTGTTTCATATTTGTTTCAGAATGCTTCAATCTATAATACCTGAAAATTTCTTTCAGTTACCATAATTTTTAAGAAAGTTATGGGCTTTTAACTGTCCTCGATCACAGCTTTTGTGTTAAGTCAATGGAAAAGCAATAGGGAACTAGATGCTAATTTCTGAGTATGATAATGGCCATAACTTTTTTAATACTGAAGATATGAAAGTGAATTAAGTGTCAAATTAAACTTCTTTTTATGCTTTATCTGATGGGATAAATTGCAGACTTTATTTTTTAAATCTCAAAATTTTGTAACATTGCTAGACTATTTCTAGTGCTTTGTTATGCAAAAATAATCAATTGGTCATCTGGTACTAATGGAGCATTCAGGAAATAATAATCAAAACGTAATAACATTTAAAATAAAAAATAAGTGATTCAGTGCAGTCTGAAACCAGGGGTCTAAAGACAACTGCCATTGTAATATTTTCAGAGCAGTGCAGTTATACTGGAGGTGATGCTGTCAGTTTATCATCTGATATACTTTAAACTTTTCTAGAGTATTGGTCTTTGAAGGACGGACTGGCTTCGAGGGGGTCAAATGGTATCTGCAAGCAACTTCAAGTAACCATCTGCCCAAATTTACAAACACATGTCTGTTGTCCTGAAGCATACAATAATACTTATTGGACTAGTAACACAACAGACTAATAACAGACTTATTGAAACATGTTTTGCTGATTTAGCCTTTTCTGGATATAAAACCAAGAATTACAAAGCAATATTATAATAGTGTGCATGAACCTTGCATGAATTTAATAACATTCTTGTTTAGTGCATTATTTACATGTAAGGTTAGGTAACAAATAAACTTAGTGGGCATAGTTCATACAAAATCAATGCTTAAAGTTAATAACACAGGAGCTCCAGTATAATCTTCTTTAAAAAATCAGAAAACATATTATGATGATATACATTGAAGTTAAATGTAGCTGTCTAACTATATTATTGCATTTCTCCAGGCTGTCCTCTGCTACATAGCAAGCAACCATTTTTGTCTTTCTTTAAAAAAAAGCAAGAGGCCGGGTAATGAAAGTAGAGATTCAAGAAGTATTTTTCAAAACCAGCTGCAAAGTAGCAATACTGAATTAGTATTTTGGACCATTCTGACATTAAAAAAACATTTATGAACTGAGTGTGTGATCTGAAAGAGTACAATCTGAAAGAGTACAATCGTCTGTGTGTGCATTTTATCATGAAGATTCCAATCAGCACCATATATACATCTACTGAAATCAATGTGATGTTTTCTTTTGTGCAGTTCACTGAGCTAGCAATTAGCAATTAGTTATTACAACATTGCAGTGTAATTAATGTGCAAAATGATTTGTCCATGACAATGTGAAGTAGCTTTCACTGCCACAAATACTGCAGCTTTGATAATGCTTAGTCTTTGCTAAATAGCATGAATTGTAGCAGTTTGGTAGGAAACTGAGGATTGATTACCAATTAATATGTGCAAAACCACAGGCACACTGCAATGTTTTCTTACAACATTAGCCATAATTGGTACTTGAATATGCAAATATTGGTGACAGGGGACATTATCACACTGCTGGGAACAGATGGAGGCCTGAAACAATAATGTTAGCTCTTTCGCAACACAAATAACTGAAAATTCACATATTCTTTTATATTCTATAATGATTTCAACACTGATAACGAAAAGATAGAGAAACAAGACTTCTAAAAATTACGTTTTTACATCAATTAAGTCATCTCTTCAACAAATGTGCGGAGGAAATGACAGGAAGTTAAAATTAGATAAACTAGATTACAGAGGGGATGACCACTGAATGTAAAAATTATTCATAGAGTACAGCGATACAGCACAGAAAAGGCCTTTTGTCCATCATGTCTTACCTGTATTAGATCCATAGCGATCTATGCCTTGGCGTTTCAAATACTTATCTAGATACTTCTTAAAGGTCATGAGAGTATCTGCCTCCATAGCTTTTCAGGTAATGCATTTCAGATTTAATATTATGTGTGAAAATATTGCCCCTCCGATCCTCTCTAACTCTATCCCTCACCTTAAGCTTTCTAGTCTTAGAAATTTCCACCATAGGCGACGTTTCGGGTCGAGACCCTTCTTCAGGTCTGAAGCTTGTCAGATTCCTCACAATAAACCCAGGCTAGAAGGGAGAAGGGCAAATTTTTCGACCCAAAACGTCGCCTATTTCCTTTGGTCCATAGATGCTGCCACATCCGCTGAGTTTCTCCAGCATTTTTGTCTACCTTCGATTTTCCAGCATCTGCAGTTCCTTCTTAAATAAAAATAAAAGGATTTGTTCTACAAAATTTGGATTTAATGGCCTAGGTTCCGCAGGTTCCCCACCCCTGATCTATCCTATTTATCTCCCTCATAATTTTAATTATCTCTATCAGATCACCTCTTGGCCTCCTCCACATCAGGGAAAACAAACCCAACTTATCAAATGCTATTCTGATTCCATTGTATTCTGTCCTCATCCCCATCATGCCCAGTTTCATCGGTTGGCTAGTTTTCAGACAAACTAGAAAAGCTGGTTATTTATCAAATTGTTGAATTTATTGTTGAGTCCTGAGGGATGTAGTCTAACTAAATAGAAAAGAAGATGCTATTCCTCAAGTTCATATTGAGCTTCTTAGAAAAATGTGTAAGAGACCAGTTAGGGTGAGAGTAAATTGAGGATTAAAGTATTAGCCACAAGTTAGAATTACCAGTTAGCCTCATATGTAGTTAGCTTCGGTGGGAGGTCCAGAAGACATATGTGATTTAGTTTATCTCTTTCTTAATTGAGCACCTATAAAGTTAAAATGCATTGTCAAATGAGGGACACGTGTAGAAATGGATAGACAGGCAGCAATGGTAGAGGGAGAAAGAAAAAATGCTTAAACTTTTTTTTTAAAGTAAATTGAAAAAAGTTGCCTTTTTGTAATTTTTATCGTAAATTTTACTTGCAGTCCCTTCAATTTAGATAGACGCAAAAAGCTGGAGCAGTTTCTTCCTACACATCTTTACAATTGAGATATTTCGAAGTCTCTTCTGCCCTCTAGTGTCTGAAAGTTGTCACTGTACTTGTAACTTTCAATATTGCTTGTAAACAATAAAATATAACAACAACATTAGCAGTTTAAACAATCATTTCAATGTTCTACATTAGGAATGTAGGAACAATTAGTCCTTTGAGCTTGTTACATCAAAAATGAAATGTTGCCTGACTTACAACCTTATTCCATCTTTAACCAAAATCTCATAATACTTCTATTAACAAAAAAAACATTGATTTCAGATAGCATAATTTACTGCATGAGAAAAGAAATTGCACCATATTATATCAAGCATTCACTCTTAAAATACTTAGTTCTAATATTTATTCTATCTTCAGTACAGTGATCTCTCCAGAATGTATCTTCTACCATCTACCCTTTCAGTTCTTCTTAATAAAGTTAGTGTCTTAATATGAAATTACCCTGAATATTCTAAATTCTAGGAAACACAAACTGAGTGGGGCAGCTGGTGGAACTGCTGCCTGACAGTGCCAGAGACCCAGGTTCGATTCTGACCTCTGCTGCTGCCTGTGTGGAGTTAGCACATTCTCCCTGCGACCGCGTTGGTTTTCTCCGGGTGCTCCGGTTTCACCCCACATCCCAAAGACATGCAGGTTTGTCAGTTAATTGTCCTCTGTAAATTGTCCCTGGCATGCAGGGAATGGATGAGAAAGTGGGATAACAGAACTAGTTTGAACGGGTGATCAATGGTCAGCGTGACTCGATTAGCCTGTTTCTATGCTGTATCTCTAAACTAAACTAAACTAAACAAACATAATTTAAAATTTCAGTTCTCACATTTTAATATTTGGAATCCTAGCTTTAATCTATGCTGCACAGCCCCCAAAGCAAACACATCCTTACTAGGAGTTGCCATCCCATGAATCAAAATATAAAATGACGTGTCTACCTTCTATAAAATGATGGAAATACTCAGAATGTCATTCAGTATCTATGGAAAAAGAAAGTTAACATTTCAGTTCCAAGACCATTTGTCATCCTGTTCTGACATATTAACTGTTTCTCCTTCTGCAGATGCAGCCTGACCTGCTGAATATTTCCAGCATCTGCTTGTTTTTTTTAATTTGCATCCCAGGAATCCGTTTATGGAAACAAAGAACAGTGGATGCTGGTTTATATCAAAGATAGACACAGTGCTGGAGTAACTCAGCAGGTCAAGCAGCATCTTAGGAGAAAAAGGAGAGTGATATTTCGGGTCGGGACCCTTCTTCAGACTGAAAACTTATCAGAAAAAAAACAGCCAAAACGTCACCCATGCTTTTTCTCCAGAGATGCTGCCTGACCCGCTGGGTTACTCCAGCACTTAGTGTCTTTGACTATCTCGGCCCCTCTAATCCTGACCAGTTATACACAAATTGAACAGCTTCCCAATGAGCAGCTTTGGCTTCATCCCCCCAGTCCGCTTGTGCACGGAGACCAAAGTCCAACACAGGGATTGTCCTGTGGAGGAGTCGGCACCCATCTTCAGATCTAGGCCTCAACCATTTGTAATCCATGTTGATGGTTGGGATGAAGGATGAAGAGACTGGGTGCACCACAGCCAAATTTGCTCATAATACAAAAATAAATAGGTTGGCACATTATGAGGAGCATATTGCCAAGGACTAAAAAGATAGGTTAAGTGAGTAATGAAGAAGTTGCCAGATGGGGTATACCGCAGCAAATTGTGAGGTCATCCACTTTGGAAGGAAGAATGAAAAAGTAAATTATTATTTAAGTGGAGTGAAACTGTAAATGTTGCAATGCAAAAGGATCTAAGATACGAGAAATATAAAGATATTAGTGTATGGATACAGCAAGTAATTACAAAAGTGAATGGATTGATTGTCCTTACTGCAAGGGCATGGATTATAATAGTTGGGAAGTTTTGATGCAACTTTACTGGGTGCTGGTGAGTCCACACCTGGAATACTGTATTGATCTCCATGCTTAAGGAAGGAAGCATATACGGGCAGAATGACTCCCATTTGGTGATCAGACTCTGACAAATCGGATGCAAGCAATCAAATGTATGCAGAATTATATTGATAGAATATCGTTGCTCATTATTTTCATGAATGCCATAACCTTGGGTAAGTGCCAACCAGGGGCAATTGAAAACAGCAAATGATTCTGTGTATTTGCATGAAATCTCGTTGACTGGACTGAAGGGCTGTTTCTTCTGCTGTTTTTTTTTCCAGAGAAAACACTTAATGAAAATGTTTGTCAGATATATTGTTTGATACAGATATGGATTAAAAACGAAGAAAATTAATAGCACTCTCTGCACTTTAAGGCTGCCATATATATATTTAAATAGCATTCCTTTGAATGCATCCTGTGGTAGCAAGTACCAGTTTCATAAATCCTTGAATAAAGTGCTTTTTTTCAATATTTCTTATTAGATTTCTGGATGCCTATAAAACATTGTGTCCTTTTTCTTCCTTCGCATGAAAATTGTGCCTATCAAAACTTTCATAGCCTTCAAGACCCCCTGTGAACTTAATCTTCAACTTTCTCTTTTCAAAGAAACAGAGATCCAGGAAGCTTATTTTTAAATATATATTATTTTTCATATTTACTCTTATATAACATTGTACATTCAGTTGTTACCATTCTCTGTACAAATCATATCATTCTATTTAAATTATGTCAACTTGCTATCATTCTCCTTAACATATTCTTAGAGCAGAGTTTGTGGATTTTTTTTTAAACGTACATTCCAACTGCTCTATGTCTTCTTTTCACCTCCATCCTTTGTCACTTACTCCTAGCATCGCTGCTTTGACAGGAATGCTAGGAGTATTTGCCTCATGTCAGTGGTTGTCAGGTCATTACATGGATGGGGTCCCAGGTACTGTATATTGCCTAAGGATATCTCCCTGGTTTGCCCTAATGCCCAGTTCTCGAGGATCAGCCCATTTTGCTGTCCACGATAAGTCCAAATCCAGTTTGGACTGACTGTGTGTAATGGGATAATGAAAGCTAAATTCTACAAATGAAATAATCAGAAAATTATGAAAATACTCAATAGAATCAGGCAGTATTTGAGGACAGACAAACACAATTAACATTTCAGACTAATGCCCTTTTATTTTACTTCGGAGTCACGTGAGTGACTACGTGAAGAACAGCCCGTCCAGCCGCACACACGTCATATCGTCAGACGCATAGCGTTCATGACCGTGTGTGGAGGAGCAGGGCTCCTCCAAGCGGTGAGTAAAGCAAAAAGTCGGAAGGTAAGTGCTTTCACTTTCACTTCCAGGTTCGCTTTTTTCTCGTCAGACTTGTTGGTGGAGCTCCATGCAAGTTTATCATGGAGAAAGGGCGCAGGGGAAAAAGACGTACCGCAGGTAAACCCCAAGTTTCAGAGGGTAGCGGGCGTCAGTTAGAGGAGTCAGTGGCAGCGAGGCCATTAACTCCGGTTGCGGTCGAAAGTGCCGTTATACCGCCGGTGGGGCGCAAGGCAGGACAAACGTCCGTAGGACTAATAGACTCCGATGAGTCAGACCCGGAGGAATACCCTCCTCAGTTAGGAAATGTTATGGCTGCTAGGGTCGCAAGCTTGGAACTCCTTATGGGGAAAATGATTTATAAAGAACCCCCACAGGAGGAATTCAGTCCGTTGGCCTATCGAAGATATAGCACAGGGGGTGCCTTGGATGGGACAGGCACAAGGTTGGCCTACAGGAGAGCCATCAGAATGCCTGTGCAGAGACAATACAGAGGTTGGCCTACAGGAGAGCCAATGCCCGAAATGCCAGCAAAAAGGCAGTATATGTGTTGGCCTACAGGAGAGCCAGTACCAGAAATGCCTGAACAAAGGCAGTACAAACGTTGGGTGAGAGATGTGCCAGCACCGACAATGTCTGAAGAAAGACAAATTAAGCATTGGCCTAGAAGTGAGCCAGCGCCAGCAGCACCTGAAACAGGGCTGCCTATCCGTGGGCCTACAGGAGAGCCCGCGCAGGGGGAATCTGGCAGAGACTTTACTATGCGAAGGCCGATGGAAGGGCCAGGGCTAGACTTACCTGAAACAGGGATGCCAGAAATTTCCAATCAGGAGGAGGAACATCTAGATTCAGATGATGATTTATATGAGGACCAGAGCCCATTATCAGAGCTCAAAGTACCAGGGCTGGCACAAAAATTTGCTGTTCCCAGAGTAACAGGGGAACCTTTGAGAGATGAAATAGCAATGACTATAAATTATCTGCTCTCCCATTAGCTCCATGAATTAACTATGGATGAGACTGTTAAAAAATATGAGACCCCGGAAAATTGTGCACTGTTAGCAGTTCCAGCGGTGAATAACTTAATATGGGGCTATTTGAGCATTGGATTACACTCACAAGAATTAAAATTACAACGAGTGCTGAAATTGCTGGGGTCAGGCATCACGGCGTTTGCCAGAGGGTTGGATGAAGAACATATATCTGATTCACAACAAGATGCCTTAGCACTCATGTGTAGTGCGCACTTTGAAATTAACTGTATTCGTAAAAGTGCAATACGACCGAATATTCATCCTAAGTATGCAGGGCTCTGTAAACCATCCAATATACAAATGCCTAATTTGCTTTTTGGAGAAAATCTAGCAAAAAAGTTAAAAGACCTAAATGAAGAGTCAAAAACCATGATGGGCATCTATTTTGAGCAGAGCAGTGCGAAGGCAGTATCCTTACAGACGGATGGCTGGTGCTGGAGATGGAACAAGCCGATCGTACCCATATACGCGTTTGCGTACTGCACCGGGGATGCGTGGAGGTTACAATGTGCCTACTAGGAGGGGACAACATATGATAAGAAACATAACAAATGTGTTACACTCACAAGTGGGGGGAAGATTACGATTCTTCCTAAAAGAATGGCAACTAATAACAAATGATTCGTTTATACTGTGCAGCATAGTGGGATTTAGAATTGAGTTCTATCCACATTTGGATCCTCCATCTCAGCATATTTCAAACCGGTCACGTACTTTCTCAAAGGAAGAGAATACGCAGATCGAGGGAGAATTGAAAATTTTATGCGATAAAGGTGTAATAGAAAAGTCAGTAGAACAACACCGTCAAGTATTTTTCCTAGAACAAAAAAGGATGGTGAATGTAGAATTATTCTGGATCTGAAAAGTCTTAACCTTTTTGTACAGTATAAACATTTTAAAATGGAAACATTTACTAACGCCATTCAGCTGGTCACAAGAAACTACTATATGGCAAACATAGATCTGCAAGATGCATATTATTCTGTGGCAATGCATGGTAATGATCAAAGATATCTAAAATTTAGGTGGATGAGTCAGTTATGGCAATTTAAAGCATTGCCCAATGGTCTGACTTCAGCACCAAGGTTATTTACAAAATTACTTAAACCAATTTTAGCTCTGCTAAGAGCTGAGGGCCATGTATTAATGGCTTATTTGGATGATATTCTGATTGTGGGGGACACTTTGGCTACAGCAAAGGTGTCAGTGTTAAGAGTCAAGTACATTTTTGAAAAAATGGGATTTATTATTCACCCACAAAAATCGAAACTATTACCAAACAAAGAGATTGATTACCTAGGGTTCACAATTAACTCAGAACACATGGTAATCACCTTGCCAAAAGATAAAAGGCTGCAGTTAATTGAAGGTTGTACTAAGCTCATTAACGAGTACCAACCCTCAATTAGACAAGTGGCAAGCTTGCTGGGCAAATTAATTGCTGCTTTTCCAGCTGTAAGATTTGGACCATTGCATTATCAGCATTTGCAGAGGGCTAAGGTACAAGCATTAAAGATTAATGCAGGGCATTTTGATAGGCCCATGCAATTGACAATTTAACCTATTATGGAAATAGAATGGTGGATTAACAATGTCTCTAATGCTTCCAGAAAAGTTCTGGTAGACGCACCTTCCGTTATTCTACAGACTGATGTAAGTGCTCTAGGATGGGGCACAACTAACATTGTTTCCAGCTGTGGAGATAGGTGGAATGTGGATGAAGTACCTTTGCTTGAAAATCAAGGTATAAATTACCTAGAGCTGTTAGGAGCATTTTATGGGCTTAAAGCTTATTGCACTAATATGGAAAATTTGCATGTTCAGGTACAGGTTGACAATACTACAGCTGTAGCATATGTAAATCATATGGGTGGTATCAAGTCAGAATCTTGTGATAGATTGGCAAATGTAATTTGGACCTGGTGTATTGCCAGGAAAATTTGTCTGTCAGCAATTTACTTACCAGGTAAATTCAACATAGTTGCAGACAAAAGGTCAAGTAAATTTAATGATAATACAGAATGGATGTTGCATCATGAAATATTTAAGCAAATTGTTGCACAATTTGAAATGCCGAAGATTGATTTGTTTGCATCAAGACTCAACCACTAATTGCCTAAGTATGTGTCATGGGAACCTGATCCTGGTGCAGAACCTGATCCTGGATGCTTTCTCGCTACATTGGGGTGGTATGTTTCTGTATGCATTTCCTCCGTTTTGTTTAATCAATTGATGCATACAGAAAATTAAACAGGACTCAGCCTCGGGGATTTTGGTGGTGCCAGATTGGCCTACACAGCTATGGTACCCACTGGTGTTAAAAATGATTTAAAAAAAACTTTTGGTTATTCCAAAGCAGGTAAAAACTACTTGTACACCCTGTAACTGATGAACCACATCCTTTACATGATCGTATTGGTTTGTTGATTTGCAGATTCTAAGAAGGCCATATCTTGGAAAAGGATCATCAGACCGTACGTTGGATGTTATGGCAGCAGCCAGAAGCAATACGTTTCTTATATAAGGAAATGGGAGGTGTTTTGTTCAGAAAAGAATATTGCATATAACACTGCAGACATTTCAGATGTGTTAGAGTTTCTTTCAACTCTTTATTTTGAATTAAAATTAAGTTATAGTGCAATCAATACTGCACGAAGTGCACTCTCTGCATATTTATGCAGTGAATCAGAACAAAATCCAATAGGATCACATCCTTGGGTCTGTAGGTTTATGAAGGGAATTTTCAACTCCAAACCTCCTAGACCCAGGTATACAGAAATCTGGAATGTAAAAGATGTACTGATGCTGCTGCGTGAATGGAATCCTATTGAAACTCTGTCATTGGCCAAAATTACCATGAAGTTGGTTATGCTCATGGCGTTAGTTTCAGCACAGAGAGTTCAAACATTACAGAAGTTAAGAATAGACAAGATGAAAGTAGGGGCAGATGCCGTTACATTCTATGTCTATGATTTGCTGAAACAAAGTAGACCTGGGTTCACGGGATGTAAGTTGGGGTTTTCAGCATATCCTACGGATCCACGGCTATGTGTAGTAACATATATAAAATGTTACATGGAAGCAACCAGAATCTTAAGAGGTACAGAATTAGCATTTTTTATCAGCTATAAAAGTCCTCATAAGAAGGTGTCAACACAGACAATTTCAAGATGGTTGAAACAGGTGTTGATTTATTCAGGTATTGATACTGATAAATTTAAATCTCATTCCGCCTCAACATCGGCGGCCAGGGATTCAGACGTTCCAATAGACCTCATCCTCGCGGCCGCAGGATGGGCAAGTGAACAGATGTTTCACAAGTATTACCATAAGGAGATTAAAGATCCCGGGATGTTTGGTGGTGCCGTGCCGGATTCAGTATTGAATCCCCCATTATGATAAATGGGTTACTATTGTTGTAATAAATAAAACCATTAACTGATTATATTTAATGTTGTGGTTATGCATTGTTGATTGTGCTTACTCATTAGAGTCAATCAGTGCAGTGAGCACCGGGATTTTATTCACGGTGTGAAATCACAGAGCTTTGAAATATTCACGTAGTCACTCACGTGACTCCGAAGTAAAATAGTAAGATTAAACGAGAACTTACCAGTTTGAAGTTTGATCTTTATTTTATGAGGAGTTACGTTGAGGGATTACGTGCCCTCCAGTCCCACCCTCATAAAAGATCGAGCTGGTAGTTCTAGTCTTTATGTATCTTACTATCATACTTCAGTAATTGTTGTCTGTGATTTCACTCCGCTGCTTTGAAGATTGACGTGTGTGCGGCTGGACGGGCTCTTCACGTAATCCCTCAACATAACTCCTCATAAAATAAGGATCAAACTTCAAACTGGTAAGTTCTCGTTTAATCTTACTATTATATCAAGTCACACATAACAAATTCCAATTATGCAATGTTTTTGTCAGTTAAATTACAACATGTTAACTACTTTTCATATACAAACACCTCAACACTGTAACATGAGATGGCTTCTGCCCTCATCAAGGACATGGTTAACAACATAAAATTACCATCGCACCTACCTCCTGAGTACTTTTGGTCTTCTTTTCATTGTATAATTGTTGATATGAGGTTAATTTGCGTGCTCCCAGAGTTTGCTTATTACGTTCCACAATATCATTCTGTGATGTTTCGTTCATCTGTAATTTTCTGTCATAAGAGATTGCAGGGATCTTTCTGTTTTTAACATTATTCACATTTCCATCACCATGCATTGATTCATGCTCCCAGTACTGTGTGTACTCTTTCTCATAGTGATCGTTCAATTTTTCAACGTCGTCTTTGTGGCGAGATTTATTTTTCCCATGGTTTTCCTGGGATTCTGTTTCTGTAATTCTATCTGGTGCTAATTTTCTATTCTTTTGTGAATCACTCTTATTGGTCTCATAAGATCCAAGTGAATCAGAGGAGTCACATTCTTCTTGACTGCTTTCAGTATTTTTACAGTAAGGAGAAGGTGGTCTTTTCCTTTTAGTCTGTTTCTCTTCATTGTTATCATTCTCTTTCAAACGAAATCTAACTCCTTGAGATTTACCTATTTGCTTCTTCTGTTCCAATGAGTCAAGGCGTTTATATTTATGATCCTTCAACATTTCATTGTCACTTGTTCGATTGCGACATTTATTTTTCCCATATTTATTCCACAGCGCTGTTTTTGTAATATATTCTGATCCACTTTTTCTGTGGTCATGCAAATCAGTTGTATTATTTTTATCATAAGAGGCAGAAGAATCTAAAGAGTCACATTCTTCTTGACTGCTGTCACCAAATTTACAAGGAGAAGGAGGTCTTTTTCTTTTAGGTTGTTTCTCTACATTATTAACATTTTCTCTGAAACCAAATCTACTTCCTTGAGATTTATATGATAGCCTTTTATGTTCTGATAAATCTAGTTGCTCAAATTCATGGGACCTTGCAACATTATTCTCCAAACGGTCATTTGACTCCTGGAGCAAGTTCATCAGCGAATCATTAAGATGTGGGCTTTGTTGTTGAATCACCTCCTTAGACAATAGAATTTCTTCTCCCTCCCTGGTATTCCTCCAATTAGGATTATACCTTAGGCTAGCATATCTGTCACTCAGGTGTTTTCTGAAAAAAAAGTTAAATAAAAATCAATTAAAGCCTAACAAATTGTGACAACATCAATTGAACTGAAAAAATCCAATGGGTTTAAAAGAAGCATTATCACGTAGTAGGGTACGAAAATTGGAATTAAGGATGGAGTGGGAAAGCGACTGAATTGCGGCTCTCATTTTTGTAGGTTAAAACTGTCTCATTATTAGATTCATGCATTAACAATCCAGCAAATTCTCTGACAGCTAACATTGCAGTGGTGTCAAAAGTGAAAAATCTTTCTTGTAACTGGTCCATAAGGCCAATTAAGGATGGACTTAATGCTGGAGATGCTGAATACAAAAATTAAAATGTTAAGACATTCTTCAGGCAAAGCAATGCCCCATGCCATATTACAACAATTAAAAGTAAGGAAAGATAAGAACATGAGGAACATAGTATTTATATATTGAGATGACATAATTGCCCAATTTTTATTTCAATTGATTTTGAACTCTGGCACAATGGCACAAAAGTAATGGCCTTTAGAATGCAACTACTAAATTTGGAGGTGGAAATATTTGTACGTGATGGTGGGTTAAAGAAGGCACGCACATGGGCTTGGGACCAAGCTATTGGAAGATGTGGAAATTGTATGGATTTTCTTTAAAGATTGTATACTTCCCAACTCCAAGAATCTGCACCCAAACCATAGCTTTTCACTATATAGTTTAAAAATAAAAGAATAAAAATGGCAAGTCTGTTAAATCATTGACAAGCATCTGGTATTAATTTCACTATTCCACTTTCTGGTAGAACTTAGAATTTTATGTGTGTATGAACAATCCAAACAGTGGAAATGCACCCTGTGGAACTACAAGATCCCACAAAGCTCCTCCTAGTTTGGAAGTTACACTCATCACCATGACCAGAGTGAACAGTCAAGAATAAATCCCAGGTTGTCCCACATACAGGCTAAAATTGATGGTGGGCGCAATGCAAACATGTCATGCATATTCCTCAGACGCATCGCCGTGACAATGATTTTTATTTCTCTGGCCATACGTAATCTGGTCATTTATAAAGTATTCCAAGTTCATATATGAATCCTGGCATATTAAGTAGGTACAGTGTTATCACCCATAGAAATCTGCAACCCAGGGAATTTTGAATGACTCATGGCTGTGGCTTGTTTTGAATTTGAACTATTTTTCCTTCAGTGCAATTATAACCCCCTGAACTCAGCTTGGAGAGATATACAAGATCACACCATGTTTCCCACTGCAAACTGGGAAACATGAAATGTGTCCTTATATACTATGCTCAAGGTGAATGCGATCTTCACTCATTGAGCAACAGAAAACGTGTGCATGACTGGAGTTTCAGACGATGACACCATCTACTGTCTCTGAAAATGCCAACTTAATGAAGCATTGTTACTTGGACTGGTGATCATTTGAGTCAGGCTTCTAAAAGTTTCTTGAGGGATGGATGTTCCTGGCTGACCCCTCTCGTTCTTCCGGGGGAGATTCAGCAAGAGCACTGCTCTTTCAATCTTCCAATCCACAATAGACAACTTTTGCTTTAAGATTCATAAAAATAATTTCAAGTCATCCTGTAAAATCTTCAGGAACCCTCAACACAATGAGTTCTTCTTCATTGAACTCTCCCAAATTCTCAAAGGATGACATATTTCAATGAAAGGTAGACACAAAATGTTGGAGTAACTCAGTGGGACATGGAGCAGCTTTGGAGAGAAGTAATGGGTGACATTTCGGGTCGAGACCCTTCTTCAGACTCATGTCGCCCATGAGTCATCGTCACGTCACCCATTCCTTCTCTCCAGAGATGCTGCCTGTGGCGCTGAGTTACTCCAGCATTTTGTGTCTATCTTTGGTTTAAACTTGCATCTGCAGTTCCTTCCTACACATCTTTAAATAATACAGTCATACTTTGCCATTTAGATCTGACTTCCTTTGCATGAATGCAAATTGTGTTTGAATAAATCAGTTACATGGGGAAATGTCATTGCAACACTCATTGGGTTAGATTTGACTTGGCCACTGCTACACACACTTCAGTCATGAGTGTGCTGCATACATGAACACATAGAAAAGAAACCAATGTTAATCACCATCACTTCTCAAGATCAATTTTAAGCTATAAAGCAATCATGCAGCACGTTAAAAAATTGTGCTGCACAAATTAATTTTAAGTTTTATTAGTTTGTCTATGTTAAATCACAGCAAAGTATATCCCTGTGAAAAAAACATGAATTGACGGAATTAAAAGAAATAGAAATGGATGCTATGTTAATAAAACATTGCATATCTCTATTGAATGGCAGAGTACCAGTTATTGAAAACGTTGCCTAAGTACATCAAGTGTAATTATCAGGAAATACAGTGCCCTCCATAATGTTGTAATGTTGTTAATGCTGTAATTTCTACATGGTGAAACCAAAATGTATACAAATGGTCTTTATTAAAATCTGAGAATGTGCACTTTAACCACATGTGATTTTTCTATTACAAATCTCAAATTGTGGAGTATGGAGGCAAATAAATAAATGATGGGTGTTTGTCACAAACATTATGGAGGGGACCGTATTCCTATTCAGCCTCTCAGCCTGATTGATACAGTATTTGTGAAGCTGTAATATATTAAATGGATACTTTGTTTTATTTGATGTGACCATGATGAGGACTAATAAGGCAGTCCATTAGGCTATGCAAATATCATTGCATAGATTTGAGGCCCTTGCAGTAACCCAGTTAACCAGGAATTTGAAACACTTGTGTGACATCTCTTGCGCATCCATAAAGAAATGTGTTTTTTTTTTTAATCAATTGTTTGAATAACCTTTTTATTCAATTGGGAACAAAAGATCCAAGTGTGTTTCATTGTAGACTGTGAAGGAGCACTCATTTACACTCTTTTTGTTTCAACACAGCTACTTTGGTTGCATAATATGGCCATTTGGACAAATCTTCTGAAGTTCATATTCAGAAAGATTAGTAATTTCTATCACTTGAAATAAACCAGGCTGACGCCAAGGTATCCTTAGGAGAAAGGCTTCAAACAGACACTTCTTTGATATTTCCTTTTTTCATTATTTCAGAATCTGCATGTCATACCTTGATCATGCCTTGTCCACCAGTAATACCCTTGTCTTCAAAATGAGCATGTTGGGTTGTCTGCTGTCCTGGTTTAAGTACTTTCACAATTAATAGACTTCCAGGATTTAGTTCTAACGACGATGACCAGAGATGTATTTCCAAGTAGGATAGCATGTGAAACCTTAAGGAGAGCTGTCAGAATAGCTTAGGCAAGTAACTACAGTGCACTTAATAGATGGTATACATTGAAACTACAGTGTGGAGGTGATAGAAGGAACAAGTGTTTAGTGTGGTTGATTGGGTACAAATTAAGCTCATTGCCTGGTGGATGGCAATATTGTAATTGTACTAGAACCATTAATTCTGCAACATTGCTGTTTGGTACTGCAGCTGGATTGTTATCTGGTCACATATCCTTCAATGGATCCAGGGCACCCAACAGTTTTTTTTACATCATGTGGATAATCAAAGTGGTTGAAAGCTGACCTGAGATGATGGAGATCCAGCACAAAGCCAAGATGATGCATCTACACAACACTTCTGTGTTAAAGTGTTTGTGAATACTTCAGCCTTATCTCCTGCATGCACACGCTGGACCTCACCATTTTGAGAATATAAATATTCGTAGAACCACCCATTAGCTGTTAATTGTCCATTATCATTCTCGGATTGCAGTACTTCAATTGCATGGTTGGTTGTGAGATCACTTAAGACTGTCATTTTTCTGCCCAGTTTGCATGCATAGTTGCACCAGGCTGGTACTTCATCATTTTTAGGTATGCCTGATGCTCACGGGAGACCCTCTGCACTGACTGAGCTATGATTGACACCGTAGCAAGATAGTAATAGTAGATAAGGGATATGCTGAGCCATAACATCACAGATTGTGGTGATGTAACTTTTTACTGTTGCTAATGGTGTGTGGCACCGCATGATTGCTCATGTTAAGCTGCCAGATCTTTTCTGATTCAATCCCATTTACCACAATATAAAGTGACTTCTATGTGAAAAACTCTGCGGTGGTCATATCTGCCAATGCTATCAAGGACAGGTGCAACTGCCATAGGTACAACAGCAGGACGAGATCAAATAGTTTATCCCTCGCGTTGGTTCACTCACCACTTGCCACAATCCCAGCCTCATAGCTATGACCTTCAAGCCTCAGCCAGTTCTGAAATTTCTGATGTTACCAATTCACTCCTGGAGATGCACATCAATATTCCCCACTCACAGTAGAATCCCTGTCTCCGTACTGCTTTCAGCGCTTTCCCTATGTGTTTTTGACCGATTTCACAACTGAGGATAGGACAGTAGCTGGTAATCAGGAGGGTGGTTTCTTGCTCGTATTTGACTGATCTATGAGACTTCATATTATTTGGGTTCCAAAACTATCCATCCCACCTGCATTCCACTGTGTCTCAGCTTTGGTGGGTTTGGATGTATCTCAAGATTGGGAAGGAGGAATTAATCACATTGCTTATAAGGTATGATTTGTGAACATGACTGTGTCAGGCTATGGTCTGACAACGTTTAGTTTCTAATTATCGTACAATTAAAGATGCAGTGCTGGAATAATTCAGCAAAATTTCTGGAGAACATATGCAACTTAAGATAGCAATGTTACAAAATTTTGAGATTTAAAAAATCTAGTCTGCAATATATACCATCAGATAAATGATAAAAATAAGTTTAATTTGACACCTAATTCACTTTCATATCTTCAGTATTAAAAAGGTTATGGCCATTTTCATACTCGGAAATTAGCATCTTGTTCCCTATTGCTTTTCCATTGACTTAACAAAAAAACTGTGATCAAGGACAGTCAAAAGCCCATAACTTTCTTAAAAATTAAGAGATCTGAATGAAATTTTCAGTTATTATAGATTGAAGCATTCTGAAACAAATATGAAACAATGTTACTTGGATGACCTGAAATTAAAGCATATAATTAGTTAGTTACCCAATTGTAGCTAATTACAAAATTCAATTACTAGATCTAAACATCTATCAATTTCTTAAGAAAAGGTTAACATTTTTTAAAAGCCTAAGTGTCCAAATAACATTCACACAAGAATTCAGAATATAACATGATTTTTAAATCTCATTGTCATGAATTTATAGGCCAAATGGAAGGAATTTAGTGTTTAATTCCTGTAAATTAATGGCCATTTAAATCACCTTGCGAGTGGGATTTTGTGGAACGCGCTGGTTTGGAACATTACATTTACACTGAATTAAACCCCAATATCGGCAGGAAAAATACTGCCGGTTGGTATATTTACATAATGACATTTTCGCAACTTGAAATTTTTATTAAAGGCATCCTAAGAAGCTAGTTTATATGAAAAAATAATCGTTGCCTTGTTTTTTTACCTGTCCCGTGCATGAAATCCGTCCCCGTTGTCGGCTTTGACGGCTTTAGAAGATGCTTTTTAATTTACTCCTGTTATGAAATTATCCAGTCCAGTTTAAAATAAATTTAATAAAACCGATGTCGAAGCGATTTTTCTTCAGCTTCTAAACAGCCTTTTCAAAATCGATTTGAATAGTCTGGAGAAATACCGCATTTTAAACCCGCCCCCCACTCAAAGGCGCCAAAGTCGCGCACACGGGCAGTGACAGAACTGCAGCGCGGCTGAAGGTAAGTTTTGTAACATACCTGCTTAAGACATTTGAGGAGGTGCAGGGAAATAAAGTCAGTTAAAGCAAGATCAAATCACAGTTTAGAATGTCAATGTAACTTTCCCAAGCATACCCTCTCAACACATAAATTATTAGTGTTATATCATTAATAAACGACAAAGCAGTGTAATGCTGCCATGAAGAAAATGTCCCCAAAACATTCCTCATGGCAAACCTTGTAGAGAAATGCAGCATTTTCTCAAGATGCTGAAAATGTGACATCAGAAAAATCAGATATGCTGATACCATATCATTTTTGTTTTGTTTTCTCTTTTTTCAGTGATTTACACACATTGATGTTTGAGAAACATCACATACAATATATCGTGATTGTAAAAGTGTTAACAGGTTGAAACAATGCTAGTGGAATTGAGCAGCTTTGCTCTGCTGCAATTGTTGGTCAGTGCAATAAAAGACATGTTATTAGTTCTCTCAAATAAATCACTAATCTCTTTATTATCACCATGGACAAAATATTGTCTGATATATTAGCCCAGAAGGAACTGAAGGCATAATAATTAAGGGCTATGGTGACGATGAATATTGGCAGTTAGATTCCACTCACGTAGTTATTTGGACGGTTTATTGTGGAACTTGGCTCAGTTTAAAATGAAAGCTAAAAACTGAGATTGCAGTTGCTGCATAAACGAATCTGTAAAACGGTTCAGCTTGCAAAATTCTATAATATTCACTTAATCTGTATTCTCATTTTCAAAGTTGACAAAACCTTTAATGTTTTTATGGTTCTGAACACTTTGTACAGTTAGAAATAAAGACTTGCACAATGTGTTTTCGTCATTCAATGATGTCCCGAAACAGTATTATTGACTTTAAAATATAATTACTGACCTTGCAGAGCAAATGTCAAATTGCAGCAAAAATATTAATTTGCCATATTTGATAATAAGATATTGAACTGAAATAGGATTATCTTACCATTATTTCAGCAAAAAATAGATCTGGAAATTAAAATCTGGTGTTTTAATGAGTTCCTAGTTTTCAAATTCTGTTGCTAACTACTTATTTGCTCTCCTGTGAACAGTTTGCCTCTGCCACTTTCTGGGAGGAAGAGGTACTGCATCCTCTCCTTACAAGATCTCTGCCATAAATGTTTGGCTTAAGAGTTAATTGCTGTATATATTTATTTCATCCAAAATCACAAGTGAAACAATATGAAATTAATACACTAGAGATGAAGAAGGGGTTGAAGCTAGTAAAAAAAACAAAGAAAAAAGAACTATTGCTTCCATTTTGTATGCAATCATACTTACATCCCACCTTATGAAATCAGAAATGCTTCCATTTTTAGTACATTCTTCCTTGCAATCTTGATGATGAGTGAAAAACGTGCCTGAGACATTTATCTTTTGATCTACTGGACTAACTGATTATCAGATCAACTATGGAACAATTATTCTAAATTGGTAAAAGGGAATAATATTATCATTGAATAATACATGAAGATAAGAAATGGCTGAGGCCACCCAAATATGTCTGGATAGTAATACAATGAAATGTTAAAAGATGTGGAAATACTATAGGTTGAGCAAGAACTTGGAAATTTAAACAATTTATGTGGTGGTGAGGAATGTACAGGAATGAAGCTTAAAATCAGTTTTCCCAAATCAGTTTTATATTCAGAGGAAAAGCAGGTAATCGCTAGCTAGAGTGGTGAAAAGAAACATTGACAATAATAGGGTGAAAGCTGTGGAATTGTGCCCAGAACTAAGAAGATGTATGCCAAGCCAAGAGCAGAGAATTGAAATGATCCATTGTTCTAGACGAAATATGTTGACATATTGGCATAATGTTGAGATCAAGCGTCACATGACTCAGAACCAGTGGCCAGAAACACAAAGAACATGTTCTACGAAAGGTTTTGAATACAAGCCAAGATACCGTGAGCACATAAATAATGAGAAAGGGAGGTACAGTTCATGTAATAGCAAAAGGAGAGTTTTGGGTGGGGTAGTTAAATGCTATGCAACTGATTGTACCTAGGCAATGTGACATCTTGATAAATGGTTACTTGGATGAAGTAGTAAAGTCCCTACCATGCCACAAGCACCAAAGCTCAGCAAGGATCAGAAGCATAAAAGGAACGCATTAAAACCCATCAGATCCATGCTGGTTTGCTGCAAGTAAAATGTAATAGAGGTCTGATCAACCCATTAGTTTAGTTTAGTTTATATCACGTGTACCAACTATAGCTCTGAGAATTATTATCCCTCAAGTGCCTGTCCACTTCCCTTTTCAAATCCCTGAATGATTGTTTTCACTACACTTGGAGATAGCTTTCCAGATCACAATCCTCCTACATAACAGAGAATTCCCTACTTTCATATAGTCATGCAGCATGGAAACCGGCCCGCTGAACCGTCCATGCCGACCAAGTTACCCAATTGAGCTAGTTCCATTTGCCTGTGCTGGTCCATATCCTCTAAACCTTTCTTATCTATGTAGCTATCCAAATGTTTCTGAAATGCCATATTGTACTTGCCCCAACCACTTCCCTATCATTTTATATCTTTTATCATCGCTCAAGCTGTGCTTCATTTACTTTATCTAAATCCGGTGACCATGTGTATCTCTATTAAATTTAGTTCATGCTTGGAATCGCCCATTTGATGCAACACTACTTCATTAGATGTTTTCAGATAAAATACACATTTAGTTCCATTCTTTTGTTTTGACAAACAGCAAATCTATCATCTTTACCTAGTTGCTAAATTTCCTTTTAAAATGAAGAGTATTTAAGGTATCACTTTTTCTGGTAGAATATTTTAGATCCCAAAAATAACAGAATTCTCTAGATATCCTTCCAATAAATTTCAATTTATGGCCTTTGATTATTCGCTCATTCAGCGGAAACTTTTTCTATTTATTTAACCAAAACATGAAAGTTTCTCGATTATGCCTTCTTCTCTTTTTCAACGAGAACTTTTCCCCATAACTCATAGTCGGTTCCACTTTCTCGTTGACATAGTGGCGAACAAACCATATAAGGACATTACATTTCCCCTACAGTATGATTTGTAGGGGAAATGTAATGAAATGCCAGAACAGGCAATGAAATCTGAGAGAGACAACAAATAAAAGAAACATTGTTCAAATGCATTTTCAAAAATAACAATTACCTTGTTTTTTTACTATGCTTGTGTTCAGTTTCAAATTTGTTTCCGTCAAACTCATTTTCGTCTTCTGTTTCTTCAAGACTATCGTAGAAATCCTGGCCTTCATTATCTCCATTCTCCATATCAAATTCAGTGTTTAATGTTTGAAATACCACTTCTTCATTATCCTGAATGCGATGTTTCAGCTCTAGTTGGTATTGTTTCTCTTGAATTAAACTGTCAGAATCAGACTCCAATGAGTCATATAAATTTAAGTGAAAATGTTCTCCTTGCTCCTGTGGAAATGGTCTCTTTGACACTTCTTTCAGTTGGTTGCAATCTCCTGATTTAAACTGTATTCCTCTTCTCTGTGTTGGATCCTTATTTTCATCCATTGTTGTCGGTTTTTAGACTGCTAAGAGGTTTTATTGATTGATCCTTGTAAAGATATAGTACTAATTCACAGAAATGGATCAGAAATAATGTCTGCATCAAAAGGATTTTCTTGATTTCATCACATGTATAGGAAAATCATATCTTGTTTAATGTTGCAGCCAAATTAGTTAACTGTTTTCAACTGTTGAACAGAGCAAAATCCAAAGAAATTTAAACTATGAAAAATCAAAACAAAAAATACAGATGCTATAAATATGAAATAAAAACTGCTGGAAACACTTAACAGGACAAGCAGCATCTGTGGAAAGACCTTTTGTCAGACCCTTCTTTCAATAAAGGGACTTCAACCAGAAACCTTAAATCTATTTATTCCCATAGATACCACCTGAACAGTTGAGTGTTTCCTTGATTAAATTGCTAATGTATTCAAACTAGGATAAAAAATGACTGACATAAACTTAGCGTGGTAAAAATGTCAGAAATTCATCCCAGTCAGTTGTGACTAGTTGTGACTACTATGCCTCCAAATTTCCTGAATTGACTTCTGCACTTTTAACATTACCAATCAAGGATTATTTTCAAGGCATAATTTTAAAAAAAAACGTAGTCACATATGATGCTTACACAAAAGTCAGGCAGAGGAGATACCGATAGATTTTAGAGTGCTCCTCATATCAGAGTACATGTACCTGGAATAGAAAACCATTAACCCAAATATATTTGAATAATTTACATCTATTTCAGCTGTTTTTAAATATTTCTGATTATTCAACAAAAGTGAAAGGTCATTGGCAACCTTGAGCTACTACAAATGTTATCAGGAATTTCTGGAGATGGGTCTCAGGATCTGTCACTACTTCCAACCCACTGTGACTCATGACATGATTGCAGCACCTTGTCCTGTGGTTCAATCACTCCCACGGAGACAACAGATAAATGCCACTGCAGAAAAAAATACAGTGTATCAAGGCAGATCTGGCTACAGCTGTGGGGCTGAAGATAAAAGCATCTGCTCAGTCAGCCAAGAAATTGCATTTCACTTTCTCATCTGCCCTGCACACTAACGATAATTTACAGTGACCAAATAACCAACAAACCAATTGTGTTAAAGAAGGAACTGCAGATGCTGTAAAATCAAAAGTACACAAAAATGCTGGAGAAACTCTGAAGAAGGGTTTCGGCCCGAAACGTTGCCTATTTCCTTCGCTCCATAGACGCTGCTGCACCCGCTGAGTTTCTCCAGCATTTTTGTGTACCAACCAACAAACCAACAAGTCTTTGGGATGTGGGATTGAAATGGAGCACCCGGAGGAAAATGGAGCACCCAGAGGAAACCCACACAGTCACTAAGTGTGTAAACTCCACACAGACAGGACCCATGGTTAGGATCAAACCTGGGTCTCAAGCAATGAGGCAGTAGCTCTACCAGCTGTGCCACTATGCCGCTGAATAGTTTAATTCAGTAAAGTTCCAATCATCAGCACAAACAGCTGGTAATTCTATCAAAGGTTATACAAGATGTAAGCTAGTCTGCTCTCTTCATTGATTCCAATTGACCTGTTGTTTCCTTCTTATTTGGCTTTTCTTTCCATTAAAACAAATCAGTTTAATTTCCTTGAATTTCACAATAATTTTAAGATTAAGAATAGATTCGGAAGTTCTGTTACTGGTACAGAATTTAACATGTAACTTTTAGCAATACCAAAATCAGAGTTGGTATCAAACTTGACATTTGTTGATGTGATGTGATGACATTTTTGGGGAAGTGAAACGACTTATGTATGTCCTTAGTATGTTTTACATATGTATGATGAACATACATACATAATTGTACAAGTATGATATTGATGGGTTCACTCTAGTCAAGTCTCATAATGTACTTTAACAACCATCATAAAAGGAATCTCCTTCACCACTATATTCGTCTTCAATTTATACTAGAAATGTGTACCTTGCAGTTGATTAAATTTGCCTTGAGAGCAATGACGTCATGCTCCAAAAACATTGATGACATCCCGCAAGAGTACTCAGTTTTGACAAGAGTAGCATACTTGTGCCCATTGAGTTAAATGCTGATCACCCGCCAATCTCGGTACATTCTCTTGGTCAGACCAATGACCTATTCAAAGTAAACAAGGTCGCTGCTGTAGAAATATCCAGTGCATGATATGTTGGATGTACCGTTGTAGAAGAAATGGGATATCTCACGTGCTGTTAGGCATAAAAAAGAGAAGCTGGTTTAATGTAAATTTGGTTTAATGTAAATTCAGATCAATAGTTAAAAAGCAAAAACACCGCATGCAAAAGAGCCACAAAACTAAAATCAAAAATGGAATACTCTAGGAAGGAAATTTTACACTTCGTCAAGAGTGAAGAATGTTTTATTGTCATATGTCCCGAAACAAAACAATAACATTCTTACTTGTAGCAGGTTTGTTCACCAGGTAGAAACACAATGCTGAGGAAACTCAGCAGGTCAGGCAGCATCTCTGGTGAAAAGTAGGTGACATTTCGGTTCGTGATCCGCTCAGTTATTCCAGCTTTTTGTGTCTATCTTCGGTGTAAACCATCTGCAGCTCCTTCTACACAGGTTTGTTCACCATTTCACATGGGATAACTTTATTAACAAGTATGTTTAAACATTGAACCAATTTTGCATTAGTTTTCTGCACAGGCTTTTTGTGACTTTTAACTGGAATATGACATAGTGCCAATACTTAACCTGTTCTTGAAAAGCTGCAACGGAAATCAATAGAATTTCTTTGGGACTTCTATCCCAACAACCCAACCATGGTCCTCTGGTGGTTCAGGTCCAGCAACTGGTGCACAGGTGTGACCGCCCAGACGGCAGGTGGCTTACCTGTTGTTTTTGCCTCTTTCGCTTGGGCAGCTTACAACCCAGCGGTATGAATCATGATTTCTCCAACTTCAAGTAACCCTTGCATTCCCACTATTTCTATCCCTCCCCCACCCTAGTTCTCCGACAGTCTCACTGTCAATCTGATTAATTTTACTGATTGTATGTCTCCTTGTCACCTTCTCCTCAGCCAACAATGAACCATTCTACATTTTCTTATGTGTAGGAAGGAACTGTAGATGCTGGTTTAAACCAAAGATACCTATACAAAAAGCTGGAGTAACTCAGCGGGACAGGCAGCTTCTCTGCAGAGAAGGAACAGACAGCGTTTCGGGTTGAGACCCTTCTTCAGACTGAGAGTCAGTGAATAGGGGTCAGGAGAGTAGCAAAAGCAAGAGCAAGAGGAAAAGCAGCAAGGCAACTAGGGAGTCTGAAGAAGGGACTTGACTTGAACAATTCACCTATTCCTTTTCTCCAGAGATGCTGTCTGACCCGCTGAATTACTCCAGCATTTTGTGTCTATCTCCACTCTCACTTGTCCAGTTCACTCCCAAAAATGTAACCATCTGGGCAAGGCAACCTCTGGTAGCCAATGAAGGAATTACCCCGACAATGTTGAACTTTCGGGACTACAATGGGAATATGGATTTGTTTTGTTCTTTAACAACCATGTAGGTGGCGGACCGTTTCTGGAATTCTGCCCCCACCTCTCTTTCAGCTTTGCCCTCCCCTCCACTACAATCAGTCTGAAGAAGGGTCTCGACATGAACTATCACCCCCCATTATTCCTTCTCTCCAGAGAGAGATGCTGCCGGTCCCGCTGAGTTACTCCAGCATTTTGTGTCTCTCATCGTTGGCGGATCGTTTCTGGGATTCTCCCGGCTTGAGATCGGGTTTAACCGCCGCAGGCGATCTGAATACGTTCTATCCCGGCACTAATTACTCACTCATATCGCGGTCAACCCGTCCCCCAACCGCAGCTCACCCTCGCCGCCGCCGCCGAGGCGCCGCCATGACACTCACCAACAGGCCCGGGCCCGGGCCCACACACAGCGTCGTCGCCATGGCAACTGCGTCATTGCGTCGTCGTTAGCGTCAGGGCGCCCACCATTGGCGTCTGACGATCCAGCCAGAGAGCTCGGATGGTCAGGCAGCCTCTGTGGAGGCAATGCACACCCCTGCAGACAGGGAGCACTGCACACACACTCCTCTGCAGACACATGGCAATGCATCCCCATGCAGACACATTGCAATGCATCCACATCTCCCTTCAGACAGGGAGCAATGCACACACACTCCTCTGCAGACAGATAGCAATGCACACCAGCCCCCCCCCCCCCACCTATGCAGACACATGGCAATGCATACACATCCCCCTTCAGACAGGGAGCAATGCACGCACTCCTCTGCAGTCAGGTAGCTCACTCATCTGCAGACACATAACAATGCACACACTCCTCTGCAGACAGTGTTCTCCTCCTCTGCAGACACATGACAATGCACCCCCCCCCCCCACCTTTCAAACAGGCAGCAATGCACACACTCTGCAGACAGCTTTATGTGTCTATTGTAGCGGCGCAGGTATCGAACCCGGCGTTCGGAAGCCACGGTCACGTGACTCAGGAGGGGCTGCTGTTTTTGCGCAGTTTCGCTTTCGCGCCACAGTTGTGTTTGTGAAGACCTTTAAGCCAAAGAGCTATTTCCTGAATAAATAAGTTCACAAAACTTGGTTGCCGTCTTCACATCCGCCAAATTGGTGACCCCGACCTGTCTATCCGTCGTTAGACAAGAAGATCATGCAGGAGGACTACTTTCCCGCAGAATCGGCCGGCACGAGGCAGGGCTCACCGGGCTTCAAGCTACCTTCCTTTTGGCCAGACCAACCTCAGGTGTGGTTCGCCCACGTTGAGGCACAGTTCCATCTGCATCGGATAATTGCAGACGACACAATGTACTTTCATGTGGTAGGAGCTCTGCCACAGGACTGTGCCTCGAGGCTGTTACCGTACATTAGAGACCTGCCGACGATCGCAAAATATGAAGGTTTGAAGGCCCTGCTGCTACATACCTTCGGTCTCGGGTATAATCAGATTCCGGTCCATCCCGACGACGTCCCTAAGCCGGCCACCATCACCCCTTTCGGACTTTTCGAACGGCTAAGAATGCCTTTTGGCCTGAAGAACGGCGCTCAGGCATTCCAAAGGTTAATGGATCAAGTCGGGCGGGGTTTGCCGTTCATATTCATCTATCTCGATGATATTCTGGTGGCCAGCAGCTCGCAGGCTGAACACGTTAAACACCTCCGCCTGCTCTTCGAATGACTGCGTAAGCACGGTTTGGTGATCAACCCTGCGAAGTTCAGGGAGGAGTTTGTCTCCATCAGCCGCCTTAAGCCAGCCCACGTCGACGAGGATAGCCCTGTGGCTGTGGCCACTCTGCGGCATAGAGGGCGTCCGCCGGCCGTTTTGCTGCCCTCTGCACCTGTTACCCTCGGTATTGTTTCACCGGTCCCCTCTGTTACGCCGGTCCCTCGTTCGTGTTTGTCAAGTCACTCCGGTTCTGTTTTGCCGGTCCCTAATGTTACGCTCACCCCGCGACCTCGGACTACGCGTTCCGGTCGAACCGTCTGGTTACCCGTGCGTTTCCGAAACCGCAGATTCTGGGGGGGGGGGGGCATGTAGCGGCGCCTGCTGGCGCACGCAGGTATCGAACCCGGCGTTCGGAAGCCGCGGTCACGTGACTCGGGAGGTGCTTTTCGCGCCACAGTTGTGTTGCTGACCACCGTTGTGGTCAGACGTGTTTGTGAAGACATGTAAGCCAAAGAGCTATTTCCTGTATAAATAAGTTCACAACACTTGGTGGCCGTCTTTACATCCGCCAAACTATCTTCTTTGTAAACCTGATTCTGCAGTTTCTTAGCACATTACACAGTACATTTACCAGCTAAAAAGACCCCAAAACCGTGTGCAGAAAACTAATGCAAAATTGGATCAGTGTTAAACCCCTCTGCAGACAGGAAGCCATGCATGCACACACCCTTGTGCAGATAGGTAGCAATGCACACACTCCACTGGTCAGGCGGCAATGCACAAACCCCTTTGTAAACTGGTGGCAATACACAGCAGCAGCACCCAAGCAGCACCCAAGAATTTTTCCAAGCTTGCACAATATGAAATAATCTCATCTGATGAAGTATTCCACGTTAATTCTGTTTCCTAGAAACAAGGTGCACACACTGGTTTACACAAAAGCCGGACACAAAGTGCTGACGACACTTAGCGAGTCAGATAGCATCTCTGGAGAATATGGATAATGGCATTTCGGGTTCAATTTATTTCAGTTTAGTTTATTGCCACGTGTACTGAGGTACCCTTCGTACTGAGGTACCCTTTGAGTCCCTTCTAAGAACATTGTAGTTTTGTTAAAATACAAACAAAATGCCTGAAACATTCAGTAAGGTAGCATCAATGAAAAGAGAAAAAGAATTGGATTTCAGAATGTAGAGCTTTCATCAGAATTAGGAGAGTGAAAAACTAGTTAGTTCATTTTCTATTTCAAAAATAAACTTTATTCGTAATAAAAATTATATACAAAACTAAAACTGGGCAAAACTGTAAATCCATTCTTAGTGCCTATGCTTTAGTTTAGTTTATTGTCATGTGTACCGAGGTACAGTGAAAAGCTTTTGTTGCGTGCTAACCAGTCAGTGGAAAGACTGTACATGATTACAATTGAGCCATCCAAAATGTACAGATACATGATAAGGGAATAATGTTTAGTGCAAAATAAAATCCAGTGAAGTCCGATTAAAGATTTTGGATATTAATAGAAAGATTAGTAGAAAGATTTTGGATATTAGACTTTCAATATGAGTAGTGTTATAGTCAAGGCAAGGCAAGGCAAGGCAAGTTTATTTGTATAGCACCTTTCAACCACAAGGTAATTCAAAGTGCTTTACATAAAACATTTAAAGCATTTGAAAGAAACACATATAAAATGACATTTAGATATAAAATGATTATTAGATTATTCAGATAATAATTACAAAATTAAAAGCAATCAAATAAAATATTTAAAATAGAATAAAACCAGGAATAGAAGTTACAGTGCAGTATAGGTAATTAATAAATTGTATTGTTTACTGAAAGGCAGCGGCAAACAGAAAAGTCTTCAGTCTAGATTTAAAAGAGCTGAGAGTTGCAGCAGACCTGCAGTTTTCTGGGAGTTTGTTCCAGATATGTGGTGCATAAAACTAAATGCTGCCTCTCCATGTTTAGTTCTGACTCTGGGGACACAGAGCACACCTGTCCCAGACGATCTGAGAGGTCTGGGTGGTTCGTAGCTAAGCAGAAGATCAGAAATGTATTTTGGCCCTAAACCATTCAGTGCTTTGTAAACCAACAGTAGTATTTTGAAATCAATTATTTGACAGACAGGAAGCCAGTGTAAAGACCTCAGAACTGGAGTAATGTGATCTACTTTTTTGGTCTTAGTGAGGACTCAGGCAGCAGCGTTCTGAATTAATTGCAGCTGTCTGATCGACTTTTTAGCGAGACCTGTAAAGACATTGTTACAGTAGTCGAGCCTGCTGAAGATAAATGCATGGACAAGCTTTTCCAAATCCTGCTGAGACATAAGTCCCTTAATCCTTGATATATTCCTCAGGTGATAGTAGGCTGACTTTGTGACTGTTTTTATGTGGCTGTTGAAGTTCAGGTCTGAGTCCATGACTACTCCTAAATTTCTGGCTTGGTTTGTTGTTTTTAGCATTACCATTTGAAGCTGGGTGCTAACTTTTAATTGTTCTTCCTTGGCTCCAAAAACAATTATTTCTGTTTTTTCTTTGTTTAATTGGAGAAAATTCTGGTTCATCCAATTGTTGATTTGCTCAATGCATCTACTCAGTGGTTGTATTGGACTACAGTCTCCTGGTGATATTGTTATGTAGATTACTACCATTAGCACATTCCTTTTTCTTTACACATAACACCATTGCCACTCATGTTGCAGAGAAGGTGGTGAAGGGATAATGTGGAGTGCAAGACATTGGAGCAGCCAGCTTTCTTTTACATACAATGAAGACACAAGGAATCGCATATGTTGAGATCTTGAGCAAAAGCAGAATGCTGGACGAACTCAGTTCCTCTCTGTGATTCCTGCTACTCTCCTGCTATCCCACTATCACTTCGTAGGCTTTGTCCTGCTCCCACCTCTCCTCCACCCCCCATTACTATCTGTCTGAAGAAGGGTCCCAACCCGAAACATCTCTGTTCATTTAGTTTAGTTTTTTTAGTTTAGAGATACAGCGAGGAAACAGGCCGTTCGGCCCACCGGGTCCACGCCGACCAGCGATCCCCGCACATTGACACTATTGTACACCCACTAGGGACAATTTTTACATTTACCAAGCCAATTAACCTACAAACCTGTACGTCTTTGGAGTGAGGGAGGAAACCGAAGATCTCGAAGAGGATACAGGAAGAACGTACAAACTCCGTACGGACAGCATCCGTAGTCGGGATCAAACCCGGGTCATCGGCGCTGCATTCGCAGTAAGGCAACAACTCTACCGCCCTAGGATTTCCCCACACAGATAACAGTTTTAAAGTATCTGATGCAGGGATGTCATAACACCAGAGTGTTCAGAATTAAACACAGATTAAAAATCTAATTAACCACAAGAAGATGATATTATCTTGCAGAGCTAAATATATATAAAAAATGATGGTAATGGATAAGCGCAAATCGTAATGAAAGGTTAAGCTCAGCATTGTCTAGGTTGCCATGGGGATAATTTATAGTTTGGTTAGCCATGCCTGTTAGAGAATCATCATGCAGACAAAGGAACCACTCACTATTGAGTGGTGCAAAATGTAAAGATGTGGGACATGCACAGCAGTCGAGGCTATGCTAATGGACCGAGAAAAACTCAGCCATTGTGACAGATGGATCTCGTAGAACGGAAATGAACAGTTTTGATACAGACAGAGAAAATGAGTTGCTGGTTTTGTAGAATTCTCTATTGAGTCTTGAAGGGTTCAACATGCACAAATTAATGTTTGTGAAGGGCCTATTACAAGGCAGGTAAGATTTACACAGGAGTTACTGAAACACTCAAATCATGTTAAACCCAACCTAATTTACATTGCACAATGAGCAAGAAAGCAAGTTTCTAGCGGAAACCGACAGGTCAGGCAGGCAGCATCGATGGAGGGAAATGGACAGGTGACATTTTGGGTTGGAACCCTTGTCCAATATTGGAGTAGAGTTCTTCCAGCAGCTGACTTTTTGATCAAGGATCCAATGCCTGGAGTGTCTTGTGTTTACACTGAAAAATGTTTCAGTTTTCAGGACTGTTACTGAGAGAAACGAAAAGATCTTGATTGTGACATTATTTGCATGGAAGCATTTGGCAACCTCCTGTGAATTTTGGTCAACTACTCGATGTCCTCCGAGATCAGTTTGTAAGCTTATCGCAAACAGCTATCACATGAAGATTGAACATTTAAGTCAGCTGTATCTACACTGCATCCGTAAGTGTGTACAACAATATGCTGCAATACCATTTCCTATTAATTGTAGTATTTTCAGTTTTTGAGTTTCATGATGTATATCATGTTTAAAATGATAAGATGATAAGTCTGAGACACCGATGTTGTCCCCAGGAAAGACAAAGTCTGTGCTAGGTCTGACTAAGCAGAAGGGTTGTAGAAAAAGAGCTCCTTAGAACGGGGAGCTTGGATTCATTGGAAAGTTGGCCAAGCTGACCTTAGACAAGTAGAATATCCAGTTCGACAAAACTAGCAGGGCCATACATTCAGTTTGAGCTAAAAGAAAGACACAAAGTGCTGGAATAACTTGTGTCCTTTCGTTTGCCTTGAAAGTATAAAACATCTGGGCAAAACACACATAAATGGACATTGGTCGAAGTACACAGAGAGAGTCGGAGCAACATTTGTTAAAGCTTGTTTAAAACAAAGTGGATGAGTTGTGGTATATTGAGTTGTGAATTAGTTGCATTTATCTACATTTGGTTGACATAGCTGGTTTAACAGCAGCTAATCGCAGGAACTATCGCAACGTTTAAGAAACAGTTAAGACAGGTACATGGATAGGACAGGTTTAGAGGGGTATGAGCCAAACGCAGGCAGGTGGGACTAGTGTAGATGGGACATGTTGGCCGGCGTGGGCAAGTTGGGCCGAAGGGCCTGTATCCACACTGTAAGACTCTATGACCCTATGACTTTAATCACTATGGAAATTCAGGAGGATAAAAATAGGAATAGGAATGGAATACTTTATTGTCACATGTGACTAGGAACAGTGCATTGCATGCATACACAATGTATACAAATAGCGGCCACCTACGGCGCTGACAAAGTTACAAAGCATGCCGGCTCCTCCTCTTGTTCTCCCTCCAGCAGTTCCCATATGTCGGATCCTCCATTGTTCTTCTCCTCCCCCTTCACGGTGGTCCTCCATGCTCTCATCAACCGTCGATCATTTGTCGAGGTATTAACGCCGCTGCGAGACATCACCACGGCCGAGGCCTCATCGTCGCGAGGCCCCACCGCTGCTGCCGCCGAGGCCTCACCACTGTCGACACCCCACTTTACGCCTCAATGGTGCGGACCAGGGTCCCAGTCAAAGGCTCAGTCTGCTGCTTCGCCCGACCCAGGTGAGGCCCCAACCGGGCCCCGATCCGGGCTGCTACGCAGTGATTTAGAAGGTAACGAGACCACGACGCCTCAATAAAGGCCGCTGGCCGCATTCCCAGTCCACAGCCGCGGCCCCACCGTCGGGAAATCTTCTGGCCGCGCGGCCCGTCAGGAAGCTTTCTGGCTGCGCGGCCCGTTTTTGGCTACAACCAGATAAATAGCACATTGCCTTATCCCCTCTATCTATTATTCGTTGAAGGGTTGTTACACTCTTTCATCACCAATTTCTTACATTTGTCCATAATATTCCCCAGCTCTGCTTCACTTCACTTCAGGAACAGAAGCTGTAGAGTCTAGCTATCCTGAGTGAGTCTCTAGGGTGGGGTACATAAACTGATTTAAAAGATTGGTATCGGTTAGGGTTGGGCCATACTGTGTGTGCACTGTTGCCCAGCAGTTTATCCAGGTCAGGACGATTTGCTTAGTATTACCACATGTGTTCTTTATTCTTGATCAAACAAATCAATAACATGTTTGAAATAGTTATATTTGGAGCAGTGGTCAGGTCAATTTGGATTTGGAATCACTTATAAGTACTTAGACTCTACTGGGGCTTGTGCTGACTATAATCAGGTTATGTTTTAATCTTGCATCAGATTCTTGGACTACTCTGCACATCCCTATCAGTATGGAATTTGCCTGCTGTGGCTAGTCTACATGATTTAGTTTTTGCATAATCATGAACTATTTTACATCAAATAACTAAATTTATTATATATTAGACTAATGGCCCTGTCCCACGGTACGAGTTCATTCCAAGAGCTCTCCCGAGTTCAAACTTGTGGTAAGCACGGAGAATGAACGTAGCGGGTACGTCGGAGCTCGGGGGCGTCTCTTAGCGGCTCGTAACGCTAATGGCAGGTACTCGGGAAGACTCGCTAACGGCAGGTAAGCTCGGAAAGACTCGTGAAGATTTTTCAACATGTTGAAAAATGTCCACGAGAGCCCCGAGTACCGACGAGGTGCCATTACCGTAAATCTCAGAGTTCGAATCAGGGCAAACTCGGGAGAGCTCTTGGAATGAACTCGTACCATGGGACAGGGCCATTAGTGGGGCCCGTTGGGTCCCAGTCACATGGGAGGCCTGGTCCCCCAACGAAACCCATTCCCTAACGCAATATTCCACCACTCACCCATAGCCCCTAACTGTGCAGGTGCGGCTCATTTCCCCTCATCCCCGAGCACTCCCCACCCCACCCCCCCTCCTCTTCATGTGTGGGAGATGAGGGGGGGGATGGAAGTGAGGTGTGCGTGGGGGGGGGGGAGGTGGTGGTGGTTGTGTGGGGTTGGGGGTGAGGAGTATGTGGGCGGGGTGGGAGTGAGCTCGGAGAAATGACGGGGGAAGAGAGGGGGGCTTCACGGGGGAGGGGGGAGGGGGGAGGGGGAAGGAGTCAGCGATGGAGACTAGAGGGGTCGTGGCTGGAATTGGCAGTGCGATGGGGACTCACAGCAGGCGCTGATTGCTGGTCGTTCTCCTCTGCCGGGATCAGAGTCTCCGCTTTCCGTTTGGCAAAATCTCCGACTCCAGGCTGGGCTGGGCTGGTCTCCGACTCTGGGCTGGGCTGGGCTGGGTTGGATCTCCGACGTTGGGCTGTTGCTTGGGGCTGGGCTTCCGCTTGGGGCTGGGCTGCTGCTTGGGGCTGGGCTGCTGCTAGGGGCTGGGCTGCTGCTTGGGGCGGGGCTGCTGCTTGGGGCTGGGCTGCTGCTTCGGGCGGGGCTTTTTCGGGTCCCTCCGAAAGTCCAGTTGGAAACCTCCGCCAGCCATGCTCAGCTCCACTAAAGACGCAAAGGCGTAGGAAGAGGTGGACCGTCCCGGTGTGTGACAGGGGAGAGACTAATCCACGCGGCGCTAGAAGGCAGGTGAAGAGATTGATCTGCACACGCCCGGTTTTTACGATTTTTAAACCTTGCTAACTTTTACGACATTCAACCGATTGGAACAAAACCTGGTGCAATCGCAGCATAGGAGAACGGTGAGTGAACTAGTGAAAAATCGTAGTGCTATCGTGAATCGTTTTTGCGCAAATAGAATGACTGCCAAACCTGATCGGAGTTTTAATTGATAGATAGATAGATAGATAGATAGATAGATAGATAGATAGATAGATAGATAGATAGATAGATAGATAGATAGATTGTTGTATCTAATGTTTCTGTAAAGATGCAGCAAATAATTGTTCTGGTTCATGTGACAAATAAACTTGACCTCTCCTACGCTCCACTTCCCTTCCTTTCAATGTAACACTTCCCTTTTCTCATCTTCCACCACATTCCACCTCCCTGCTTCACATCCCACTAACAACCCACTTTCCATCCTGTCTTGCCTTTACTCACCCACCTCCTCTCATCTCCTCCCACTCTCTCGTGCTTAAACTGTTCCCAGTTTTATGCCCACTTTTGCCCTTCCTCTCCCTCCTCTCTCTACTTCACCCTCGCTCACTTTCCTTGTTTCTTAAAGTCATAAGTGATAGAAGTAGAATTAGACCATTCAGCCCATCAAGTCTACTCTGCCATTCAATCATGGCTGATCTATCTCTCCCTCCTAAACCCATTCTCCTGCCTTCTCCCCATGACCTCTGACACCTGTACTAATCAAGAATCTATCTATCTCTGCCTTAAAAATATCCTCTGACTTGGACTCCACACCCTTCAGTTGCAAAGAATTCCACAGATTCACCACTCTCTGACTAAAGAAATGTCTCATCTTCCTACATACTGTTTCCCACGTATAGACATCCGAATTAAGCCATAGGCAACTTACGTATACTCACACTTACATAAACAATTCTGTAAACAGCACCTAGTGTAATCAAGGCAGTTTGTTATTGCCGCAACATTGTAAGATCACTGTGAGACACAAAATGCTGGAGTAACTCAGCGGGACTGGCAGCAAATACCACTTAACTTACAACTCGCGGGATGTGGGAGGAGCCCGTAGCAGCTGGTGCAAAACCCAAGCGGCCACAAGGAGAACGTGCAAACTCCACACAGACAGAATCCGAGTTCAGGATCGAACACAGGTCCCTGGCGCGGTGAGACCGCAGCTCCACCAACTGCGCCACTGTGTTAATGTTCCCTCCCCCACCCCCAGTATCAATTCTACATTTTCCTTGACCCGCATCCCCTTTGATGTCTCGTTCTCACGCCTTACACTTCCTTATCTCTGTGTCTTCCTCTCCCCTGACTCTCAGTCTGAAGAAGGGTCTCGACCCGAAACGTCGCCCATTCCTTCCCTCCAGAGATGCTGCCTGTTCCGATCAGTTAGTGCAGCATTTTGTGCCTATCTTTGGTGTAAACCAGCATCTCTGCAGTTCCACATAATTCCCAGACAAACATTTTCAACTTTTGTCCAACTTTTCCTTGGGGCAACAAAAAAAACCCCATCCGAACTTTTCCGCGCCAATCAGCCGCTGTTACCTGGCCAATGAGGGGGCGAGCGCGCTGATTGGCGGATTGACTCGCTACATGACTGGGCCATTGTGTGCGGCAGCCAATGGGCGGCGGCCGGGGGGGGGGAGAGGGCGGGGCTGAGCCCGGGAGCCGGAAGCGCCGCTCGCACTGAACTGGTGTGTTGCTGTTGCTGTTGCTGCACAGAGTTAGCGCTCCTCAACAACGCCGCTGGTCTCCATGTTCAAGGTGTTCAAACAGAAGGGATCGGCGCCCATGCAGATCATTGCAGTGAGAAGAGAGCATGTGCGGAGGATTGGACTCCTGCTTCTGATTGCAGTGGCTCTGTTGTTGTACAGATTCAGGTACTGAGTGTGCAGGGCTGTCTAATGGTGGTGTCAGCCTCTGTTTATTTAACACACACACACACACAGACAAACAAACAGGCACACACACACACTTCTTGCAAATCTTTTGTCGAGCACTCTCAAGAGGCTGCATGCACTCTCAAGAGGCTGCATGCACTCTTTTTGTAAATGTGCTTAGCCGGTAACATGCTCGTCTCAAGCTGCTTTGGAGTTGCAATGTACATAGGACGGCACCTTTCAGAATATAATCCCCCCACGACCCCCATGATATAATCTGGATACTTGGTTATAATTTATCGTTTGTGTTTGAAATGGCTGCCGTGAATAAAATATGTCTGCACTGGGCCGATTCATAATACTTGGCAGCAGCATTAAATAAATCCAGACTTGTCATTTTGCAACTTGCTGTAGTAACGAGAGGCTGGGACCCAGTAGGTTGAAATTAGAGAACGGAGAGAGTTGCAATCGCACGAAATGACTGTACAGTGAAACTTACATGATTTGGAAAACTTAGCGGTTTGGTGTTGGATTGGCAGTTTTCAGGGTCATTGGACGTTATTTCTATTAATGCTCCCAAAAGACACTTAAGACGTTGCACAGTTGTAATAAACATTTTAGTGAGTGCTGGAACTGGGCCCCTGGTGAGTGGAAAGAAGGTGCAACAAGCATTAATTAGTGATCAAAACGTTGAATAATAGTACGATAGCGGATTATTAGAGTTTTGCAGTGTGTATAGATTGTGTGGAGCTGTAATTTACAGTGCCCTCCACAATGTTTGGGACGAAGACCCATCATTTATTTACCTATGTGCTAGACAATTTGAGATTTATAATAGAAAAAAATCACATGTAGTTAAAGTGCACATTGTCAGATTTTATTAAAGGGTATTTTAATACATTTCCGTTTCACCATGTAGAAATGACAGCTGTGTTTATACATTGCCTCCACATTTCAGGGCACCACAATGTGTGGCACACAGGGCTTCACAGGGTGTTTGTAATTGCTCAGGTGTGTTTAAACGCCCCCTTAATGTAGGTATAAGACGTCTCTCAGTCCTAGTCTTTCCTCCATCACCTTTGGAAACTTTTATTGCTGTTTATCAACATGAGGACCAAAGTTGTGCCAATGAAAGTCAAATAAGCCACTATGAGTGAGAAACAAGAATAAAACTGTTAGAGGTATCAGCCAAAGCTTAGGCTTACCAAAATTAACTGTTTGGAACATCATTAAGAAGAAAGAGAACACCAGTGAGATTACTAATCGCAAAGGCACTGGCAGACCAAGAAAGACCTCCGCAGCTGATGACACAAGAATTCTCTCTATAATAAAGAAAAATCCCCAAACACCTGTCCGACAGATCAGAAACACTCTTCAGGAGTCAGGTGTCGATTTGTCAATGACACTGTCCGCAAAAGACTTCATGAACGGAAATACTGAGGCAACACTGCAAAATGCAAACCACTGGTTAGCTGCATAAATAGGATGGCCAGGTTACAGTTTGCCAAGAAGTACTTAAAAGAGCAACCACAGTTCTGGAAAAAGGTCTTGTGGACAGATGAGATGAAGAGTGATGGCAAGAGCAAAGTATGGAGGAGAGAAGGAACTGCCCAAGATCCAAAGCATACCACCTCATCTGTGAAACACGGTGGTGGGGTGTAATGGCCTGGGCATGTTTGGCTGCTGAAGGTACTGGCTCACTTATGTTCATTGATGATACAACTGCTGATGGTAGTAGCATAATGAATTCTGAAGTGTATAGACACATCCTATCTGCTCAAGTTCAAGCAAATGCCTCAAAACTCATTGGCCGGCAGTTCATTCTACAGCAAGACAATGATCCCAAACATACTGCTAAAGCATCAAAGGATTTTTACAAAGCTAAAAAATGGTCAAGTCTTAAGTGGCCAAGTCAATCACCTGAACTGAACCCAATTGAGCATGCCTTTTATATGCTGAAAAGAAAACTGAAGGGGACTAGTCCCCAAAACAAGCATAAGTTAAAAATGTCTGCAATACAGGCCTGGCAGAGCATCATCAGAGAAGACATCCAGCAACTGGTGATGTCCATGAATCACAGACTTCAAGCAGTCATTGCATGCAAAGGATATGCAACAAAATACTAAACATAACTACTTGCTGTGCTGTACTAACATGAAATGCTGTGTCCCAAACATTATGGTGCCCTGAAATGGTGGGGGGTGGGGGGGGGGGGGGGGGGACGGGACTAGACTAGACTATGTATAAACACTGCTGTCATTTCTACATGGTGAAACCAAAATGTATAAAAATACCCTTTATTAAAATCTGACAATGTGTGATTTTTTTTCTATTGCAAATCTCAAATTGTGGAGTACAAAGGCAAATAAATAAATGATGGGTCTTTGTCCCAAACGTTATGAAGGGCACTGTAAGATGCACAATGAAATTCAACAATACATCAGGGGAGGGAGGAGATATTGGTGAGGGTGGGAGGCACATTAGTGGCTCAGCATATTTTGTTACTACTGGGATATCAAATGACAATACAATGCAGACCTTGAAGAGACAATTCAATGTGCTGTCATTGGGAGTTAGAACATAGAACAGTACAACACAAGAACAGTCCCTTTGGCACATAATGTCTGTGCCAACCATGATGTTAAGACCATCTCTTATCTGCCCATATATTCTTCCATTCCTGGTATACCCAGAGCCTATACAAAAGTCTCCTGAATATCACTATAATATCTGCCTCAAACACCACCCCCTGCACTGCGTTCCAGCCATTTGCCAGCATCTGTTTAACAAAAAAACTGGTCATGAATATCTCCTTTAAACTTTTCTTTACTCGCCTTCAATCTAAGCCCTGTAGTATTTGATTTTTCAATCTTGGGTGGGTGGTGGGGTGGGGGGGGGGGGGGGGAGGTTCTGACTCTTTACCCTATCTATGCCTCTCATAATTTAAAAAAAATCTGTCGGGTGTCCTCACCACCATCGGTGTTCCAGAGAAAACAATCCAAGTCTGTCCAACCTCTCCCTGCGGTTATTAAAATAATTCAAGCTGAACGGGTTAATGTTCAAGGGAGCATACAGGATTGCAACTAGCTGGCTGAGAATGTCCAGCAGTTTCACTTGGATCGTTCCAAGCAACAAACACCAGCAGGATGTGGATTCTGATGTCTGGAGAGTTATAGATCATGTGGGTGGAAATAGGTGAATCCCTTGACAGTCGGGCTCAGATGACCCCTTCACCAAGGCCCTATGTTGTGTTTGCATGCAGCCACAGAAGGCAGCGGAGGCCAATTCACTGGATGTTTTCAAGAGAGTTAGATTTAGCTCTTTGAGCTAACGGAATCATCAGAAAAAGCAGGAACGGGGTACTGATTCTGGATGATCAGCCATGATCATATTGAATGGCGGTGCTGGCTCGAAGGGCCGAATCGCCTACTCCTGCACCTATTTTCTATGTCATGTTTCTTAAAAACTCAAGCACTTCAAGACCAATAATGAAGCTTGCCTGAGCATTCCCTGAATCGGGTGGGATCGAGTGACTTGAAAGAGACCCCCTGCCAAAGAGCTGTGGCTTGTGTTGAGTTATAGAAGTTTAAAAATCAATGGCTATAGTAAAGCTGTGTGTGATGAAAGAAGAATCTGCACAATGGCATGATAGCAAGTGACAAGCATATTGCAAAAACTGGAAATATGGTTGTCTTCATTCTTTAGATGAAGCAAAGCTTTAATTTTTTTGTGAACTTAAACTAGATGAAGTATTCTCATGAAGCAGGTTAAGTCATAAAGTCGAAATGCTGATCTTTGGAAAATGCTGGAGTTGTTTTCGGGGTAAGAGTGGCTCGTGATGTGAGGGATAGCAGGGAAAGTCAGTGTTTGGATGAGGCATTGAGAAAGTTTACTCCTTGTGCCCTGGCTAGGGGGTCACAGTTTGCATTACTGCATATAGAACATGCCAAAATACAGCACAGGAACAGAAGCAAACAATTGGAGGTCAGCCAACAATTGTGTTAATATCGAAGATAGGCATAAAATGCTGGAGTATCTCAGCAGGACAGGCAGCATCTCTGGAGAGAAGGAATGGGTGATGTTTCGTGTCGAGGCCCTTCTTCTGACTGATGTCAGGGCAGTGAGCAGGACAGAGATAGACTGTGGTCGGAGACAGTAAGGCTGGTGGGAGGGGGAGGGAGAGAGAGGGAAAACAAGGGCTAGTTAGAGAGGTCATTGTTCATAAAGCTGGGGTGTAAGCTACCCAAGTGAAATATGAGGAGCTGTTATTCCAATTTGTGCTAGGCCTTACTCTGACAATGGAGGAGGCCCAGGACAGAAAGGTCAGATTGGGAATGGAAGGGGGAGTTAAAGTGCTGAGCAACCGGGAGATCAGGTAGGTTAAGGCAGACTGAGCGGAGGTGTTCAGCGAAACGATCGCTGAGCCTGCGCTTGATCTCGCTAATGAACAGAAGTGAACACCTGGAACAGCGGATACAGTAGATGAGGTTGGAGGAGGTGCAAGTGAACCTCTGCCTCACCTGAAAATACTGTCAGTGTCCTTGGATGGAGTCGAGGGGGGAGGTAAAGGGACAGGTGTTGCATCTCCTGCGATTACAGGGTAAAGTACCTGGGCAGCGGGTGGTTTGGGTGGGAAGGGACGAGTTGACCAGGGAGTTGCGGAGGGAACGGTCTCTGCGGAAAGCAGAATGGGGTAGAGATAGGAAGATGTGGCTAGTAGTGGAATCCCGTTGGAGGTGGCGAAAGTATTGGAGGATTACATGAGACGGCTGATGGGGTGGAAGGTGAGGACAAGGGGGACTCTGTCCTCGTTGTGAATGGGGGGAGGGGGAAGCAAGAGCGGTGCTGCGGTATATCAAGGAGGCCCTAGTGAGAGCCTCATCTATAATGGAAGAGGGGAACCCCCATTTCCTAAAGTATGAGGACATCTCCAATGATCTAGTATGGAAAACCTCATCCTGGGCGTAGACGTAGGAATTGGGAATAGGAGATAATCTTTACAGGACGCAGGGTGGGAAGAAGTATAGTCTGGATAGCAATGGGAGTCAGTAGGTTTGTAGTAGATGTCAGTCAATAGTCTGTCTCATGTGATGGAGATGGTGAGATCCAGAAACGGTAGGGAGATGTCAGATGGTTCAAGTGAATTTGAGTGCTGGATGGAAATTAGTTGTGAAGTTGATGACGTCAGTGAGTTCTGCATGGATGCAGGAGTCAGTTGTTAATGTAGCGGAGGTAGAGTTCGGGGATAGGGCCAGTGTACACCTGGAACAGCGATTGTTCGACGAACCCTACAAAGAGGCAGGCGTAGCTGGGGTCCATGCAAATGCCCATAGCTATGCCTTGGATTTGGAGGAAGTTGGAGAAGTCGAAGGAGAAGGTGTTGAGGGTAAGGACCAGCTCTGCTAGGTGGAGGAGAGTATTAGTTGATGGAAATTGGCTGGTTCTGCGATTGAGGAAGAACGGAGGGCTTTAAGACCTTCCTGGTGAGGGATGGATGTGCAGAGTGACTGGACATCCATGGTAAAGATGAGGGAGTGGGGGCCTGGAAAACGGAAGTCATTGAAGAGATGAAGAGCATGTGTGGTGTCTTGCACATAGGGAGGGATTGGACCAGGGGCTATAGGATGGTCGAGGTATGTGGAAATTATTTTGGTGGGACATGAACAAGCAGAAACAATGGGTCTGCCAGGATAGTTCTGTTCATGGATTTTGGGGAGAAGATAAAATCGGGCCGTGCAGGGCTGGGGAACGGTAAGGTTGGAGGCTTTCGAGGGCAGAGAGCTGGAAGTAATAAAATCAGAAACGGTGTGATATTAAGGTCTGGTGCTCATCTGTGGGGTCATGGTCCAACGATAAGTAGGAGGAGGTGTCTGAGAGTTGTTGTGGTCGTCTGGCGAAATGACCTCCACCGGTGGAGGTCAGCGCGCCAGACTACCGCGGCACCTCCCTTGTCAGCGGGTTTGTTTATTAAGTTGGGGTTGCTGCAGAGTGAGCGGAGGGCTGTACGCTCGGGGGGGGGGGGGGGAGTTGTGAGAGTAAGTAAGGGGAGTGGAGAAGTTGAGGAGGTTGATGTTCCGCCGGCAGTTGGAAATGAAAAGTTCTAAAGAAGGTAGAGGACCATCTGGAGGAGTCCAAGAGGAGGGGGTCCGGTGTAGATGGGAGAAGGGGTCATCACTGGGTGGTGAGGACTCCTTCCCATAGAAAAAGTTGCGGAGGCGACGGAAGAAGAGCTCTAAATTGTGGCAGACCCAGAACCCGTTGAGGTGGGGACGGAGGGGATAAAAGGTGAGGCCTCTGCTGAAGACAGACCGTTCTGTATCAGAAAGGGGGAGGTTAGAGGGGATGGTGAACACACGGCAAGGGTGGGGGTTGGGGTCAGAGTAAGGCAGCTGTAATTTCTACATGGTGAAACCAAAATGTATACAAATACCCTTTAATAAAATCTGACAATGTGCACTTTAAACTCGTGTGATTTTTTTTCGAATACAAATCTCAAATTGTGGAGTATAGGGGCAAATAAATAGATGATGGGTCTTTGTCCCAAACATTATGGAGGGCATTGTATATGGATCACCTGCGAGCAGATGAGATTAATATATCTTGGCATTATATTCAGCATGGACATTGTGGGCTGAAGGGCCTATTCCTGTGATGTGCTTTTATACGTAGGAAGGAACTGCAGATGCTGGTTTAAACCGAAGATACGCACACAAAGCTGGAGTAACTCAACGGGGCAGATAGCATCTCTAAAGAGTCTCGACCCAAAACGTTACCCATTCCTTCTCTCCACAGATGCTGCCTGTCCCGCTGAGTTACTCCAGATTTTTGTGTGTACTTTTGTATGTTCTATATCCAGTAATGCTCAATGAGACAGGTTACTGTGTACAATGCCCCAGATGTTAATGTGACCACAGTTCATCACAACAACAGCATTACCTCCAGGCTTTTTTGTTCGCTTTCCCCCTGGGAGTAATAAATATATTCTGTTAGCTTTCTTAATTACTTACACTATCTGCACACCAGTCTTCTCTGAATCACGCACTAGGTCACCCAGTTCCCTCTGCATCTGGGAACTCTGTAGTCTCAATATTCAGATCGATGTGGTGTGGGGGGGGGTACTGCCAAAATGGATAATTCCACATGTTCTCATGTTGTACAAATTTGTTGAGACGTTGCCCAGCATTTTAGATATTTTAGATAAAACAATCCAAGTCTGTCCAACCTCTCTGTCTGAAGAAGGGTCTAGACCCGAAAGTCACCCATTCCTTCTCTCAAGAGATGCTGCCTGTCCCGCTGAGTTACTCCAGCTTTCTGTGTCTTTCTTCGGATTAAAGCAGCATCTGCAGTTCCTTCTTACACAACCTCTCCCTGGAGTTATTAGAAGAACTTAAGCAAAACAGGTTGATCTTCAAGGGAGCATGCAACTAGTTGGCTGAGAATGTCCAGCAGTTTCACGTGGATCATTCTGAGATCCAAGCAACAAACACCAGCAGGATGTGGATTCTAACGTCAGTAGTTATGGATCATGTGGGTTGGAAAAGGTGGACTTTTTTAGTTAAGTGATGCAGTGTGGTAACAGGCCCTTCGGCCCACCGAGCCAGTGCCGTACACTATCCCACATACTGGAGACAATTTACAATCTTTACCAAAGCCAATTAACCTACGAAACAGTATGTCTTTGGAGTATGGGAGGAATCCGGAGCACCCGGAGAAAACCCATGCGGTCACTGGGAGAACGTACGAACTCAGTGCTAACAGCACCCATAGTCAGGATCGAACTCGGGTCTCTGGTGCTGTAAGGCAGCAACTCTACCGCTGCCCCACCGTGTCGTCACGGGTGTAGCTAATTCTGGAACAGCAGTTTTGAGTTCCGCAGACTGGATGCTACCTGGTCTTTTGGCCATTGGTGTAGCCATTGCTTTCAATTGGCACTTGATACCTTTTGGAAATTGGCTTAAGACTGGCTTCTGTGATGTTAAGGATTTCGCGAAATGGGAGATGGATCAGCTGCTTGGCACTTCAAGTGCTTCAACTTTGTCTTCTGTGCTCTCCTCTGACCTGGCTGCTGATCTTAAAGCTGTCAACTGTTGTCTGGTTAAATGTGTGGCAAGTGTGCGGAGCTTTGATCTGAACCCTGGCTGTGGGATCACTTGGCTTTGGCAATTGCATGCTTGTTACTAAGCAGTCTTCCATTGCAGTTTCATCCGATTGAAACCACATTTTTAGCTTTGTCTAGTGATGTACCTGCCATACTCTTCTGCATTCCTCTTTCAAACCAGGGTTCAACTCCAGGTGTGAAAGTAATGATAGAGTGAGAGATATTGCCAGGACATGTGTTACATGTATTCTGGTGTCCTGCTGCTCATGGTCCACAGCGCCTCACTGATGCCCAGTTTTATACTGTGGATGCAACAAACTGCAGAGGCTGGTTTACCATAAAAGACACAATGCTGAAATATCTGAGTTGATCAGGTAGCATCTCTGGAGAATATGACTGGGTGGCGTTTTTGATCGGAACCCTTCTTCAGTACCAAGTCATTCAATACTGCTTTCTTCCTAGACACTGATTAAACCAGTTCAAGAGTCTGAAGAAAGAGACTGATCAGCAAGGTCTCCTATTCATATTCTCCTGAGATGTTTTCCCATTCCGATGAATTACTCCAGCAATTTGTCTTTATTTTTCCCATTTTTATACCACGTGATTTGACTTTTCTCGCAGTTAACCGTTTGCAATGAGGCTCTGATAATTGTACACTTGGAACTTTGATGCTCGACAGACAGTCAGGCAGATTTGTTCATTTGGTTAGATTAGAGATACAACGGTGGAAACAGGCCCTTCGGCCCACTGTCTCAACCAACCAACGATCACCCGTTCTATGTTGTCCCAGTTTTGCATCCTACACATGAGGGGCAATTTATAGAAGTCAGTCAACCTATAAACCTGAACGTCTTTGGGATGTGGGAGGAAATCGGAGCAGCTGGAGAAAACCCAGACGGTCACAGAGAGAATGTACAAACTTTGTACAGACAGCAACCTAAGTCAAGATTGGACCCAGGTCTGTTGTGCGGCGAGGCAGCAACTCTACCGCTGCGCCACAGTGTCACCCCGCCCGTCACTGCCACCCCGCTAAACCAGATTAATCAGGGCTGGACCAGTTTATTCAGAGTTTTACTGTGTTGCCATAGAACATCACGGATGATGTGTGAACACTGGACATTCTTGGTCGCCTCTTCTAAAGTAGATGGATGAGGACTCGTCCAATTATTCATCATGTTGGTTCCAACCCTTCCTTTTACAGATCTAATCTAGCTGATTTACCCTTCGTAACCTCACCAGCTTGTTCTGTGGTGGTACTGTCAAATCACTGTAGATGAGTCAAAACACAGGGTATAAAACTGGGAACAATAATGACAAAGTGCTGCAGTAATTCATCGGATCAGGCAACATCTCAGGAGGATATGAATAAGTGACGTTGCTGATCAGGACCCTTCTTCAGACTTTTGAACTGGTTTAGTCAATGTCTAGGAAGAGAGCAGTATTGGATGACTTGGTACTGAAGAAGGGTGCCGATCCGAAACATCACTTAGTCACATTGAAGAGTCTCACTCAAAGTATATTGGGTGCTCTTGCTATTTTCATTGTGGTGGAGCATTGGCTTATCATCTAAGGCTGATGGTAATGAGGAGGCTTCTATACTATATTTGATCTGATGGCATGTGACTTCACGGGGTCCGGCATGGGTGTCAAAGACTCTCAGGTCAACTTATGGGGAGAAGGCAGGAGAATAGGGTTAGGAGGGAGAGATAGATCGGCTATGATTGAATGGCGGAGTAGACTTGATGGGCCGAATGGCCTATTTCTAGTATTCCTTATGACCTTTTCACTCTTTCCTTCCTGGTTGCTGTTCGCTCTGGTTTTTCTGTTCTACCGATGAGACTCGATGCAATTGGGAATTATGATGGCGAGTCTGGTAACTTACTAACAGAATCGTATCACACCATTTGAACAGGTACAGGATAGGAAAAATATTTAGTTTAGTTTTATTATTATTATTATTGTTGTCATGTTTACCGAGGTACGATAAAGGTTTATTCTGTGGCATGCTATTGTGTCAGCGAAAATACTATGCATGATTACAATGTACACAGATACAGAATAATAGGTTAGGGTAGACGAAATGTTTAAGAAAGAACTGCAGATGCTGGAAAAATCAAAGGTAGATACAAATGTTGGAGAAACTCAGCGGGTGAAGCAGCATCTATGCAGCGAAGGAATAGGCGACGTTTCGGGTCGAGACCCTTCTTCAGACTATTCCTTCGCTCCATAGATGCTGCCTCACCCGCTGAGTTTTCCAGCATTTTTGTCGACCCAGAATAATAGGTACAATGTTTAGTGCAAGGTAAAGCATGATTAAAGATGCTTTGAAGGGCTCCAATGAGGTAGATGGGAGGTCAGGAATACTCTATAGTTGGTGACATGGCGGTTCAGATCCCTGGTAACATCTGGGAAGAAATTGGTGCTGAATCTGGAGGTATGCATTTTCAAACTTTTGTACCTCTTGCCTGATGGGAGAGGGGAGAAGACGGAGTGACTGGGGTGAGACTGGTTCTTGATTATGCTAGTGGCCTTGCCAAGGTAGCGTGAAGATCAGGTCTGAAGAAGGGTCTCGACCAGAAACGTCACCTTTCGGGTCGAGACCCTTCCTCAGTCTGATGTCGGAGTGCGCAGCACAGAGATAAAATGTAGTTGGAGACAGTAAGACTGGTCGGAGAACTGGGAAATGGGAGGGGATGGAGAGAGAGAGAGAGAGAGAGGGAAAGCAAGGGCTACTTGAAGTTAGAGAAGTCAATGTTCATACCACTGGGATGTAAGCTACCCAAGCGAAATATGAGATGCTGTTCCTCCAATTTGCGCTTGGCCTCACTCTGACAACGGAGGAGGCCCAGGACAGAAAGGTCAGTGTGGGAATGGGAGTTAAAGTGTTTGATCAGTGGCTGCTGGTTTAGGATCATTTGCCGGGACTACCTGTGATTTTTCACTGAGTTGGGTCCCCAGCCACCAGTGACTGCAAAAGCATTTAATTGTTTTTACATTCTCAATCGCAACCATTTAATACCCAACATCCTGGAATGGTATAGTAGCTGACGTCAATTAATAATCCTGAGAATAAGGAATGATGTTTGAGTTGTTTGCTAATTGGACTAAAGTGTGAAGCCTGCTCCCATGTCAGAGACTGGATGTGTGGCAAGCCTAACATTCTGGGGGTGTCATCTGGAGCACAATAAACATCCTTGATCCTGGACAAGTGGAGATTGATGTGATTCCCTCCAGCTGTTTATTTTTTATAATGCCAGGGAAACATGTTTATGAGGTAGTATTTCATATGGAGCAGCATAGGAGGAGGTGACCCATTAGTCCAGGTCAGGACATCCTGGAGCAAGCTAGTCAGCCCTACATCCTTCAAGTCCTCTAATTACTTTTGTTTAAGAACTTCTAATTTAAATGGTGCATTTCCTGAAGGCTTAGAACTTTCCAAAGTGAGCATTGAAATGAAATTGAGAATGGAACAAGCAGTTGAATATGCAGAGTGCCTCCGCAAGGTGACATTGAGCAGGTGATCTACTTGAGGATGTTGGTGAAGGGCCATGAGCTTGTCACTCAGTGAGCAACTGGTGTGTCACCCGACTGTCTCTATTCATAAGCTCTAGGAGCAGAATTAGGCCATTCGGCCCATCAAGTCTATTCTGTCATTCAATCATGGATGATCTATCATTTCCCTCTCAACTCCATTCTCCTGCCTTCTCCCCGTGACCCCTGACACCCTTGCATATCAAGAATCTGTCAATCTCCACCATTCAAATATCCATTGACTTGACCTCCGTAGCCGTCTGTGGCAATGAATTCCACAGATTCATCGCCCTCTGACTAAAGAAATCCATCTATATTCATGGACATTATACACCAGATGTTTAGTCCTGCAAATTCCAGTGTGCCCGAAGGAAAGCAAGATGTTGCAGTGGAGCACCAGTGCTCTTTTTGTAACAGACAACCAAAAATGTGCTGCCAGGGGAGTTGGTGTTAAGACTGGGTACAGGAGGTTAGGAACTGCACTGGGGCTGGAGTGAGGTACCTTTTGTTGTAGTTGGGAGAGATAGTGGTGCTTGGGTGGTAGTTGGTTGAGCTAGGATGGAGAGACGGTGGAGTTTGGGCTATGTTATGAAAGTGTGTGTAGGGGGAGAAGTGGCTGAAACATGGGGAGCTGGTCTGTGTTTGGGGTGGTGAGGGAGAGCCATTGGGGGTCTGCCGTGTCATCAACATTTATTTTAGAATTTAGAGATACAGCGTGGAAACAGGCCCTCGGCCCACCGAGTCCGCACCGACCAGCAATCACTCCGTATGCGAGCACTATCCTACACACTATGGACAACTTACAATTTCCAAAAGCCAATTAACCTGCAAACCTGTACGTCTTTGAAGTGCGGGAGGAAACCGGAGCACCCGGAGAAAACACAAGCGGTCACTGGGAGAATGTGCAAACTCCGTACAGACAGCACCCAGTGTCAGGATTGAACCCGGGACTCTAGCTGTTAGGCTGCAACTCCACAGCTGACCCACTGTGCCACCCAGGAAGCAGAGTGGATTATATGCCCTAGTCTGCATCAGATGGTTGCAAGCTTCAAGTTCCTAGGTGTAAATATCACCAACAATTTGTCCTGGTTTAAATACGGTCACTCTATGGCCAAGAAAGCACACCAAGACCTCTGCTTTCTCAGGATATTAAGAAAAGTTGGTATGTTTCCAATGACTCCTACCAATTTCTACAGATGGGCAATAGAAAGCATCCTGTCAGGATGCATCACAGCTTGGTTGGGCAACTGCTCTGCCCAAAACCACAAGAACCTGCTCAGAGTTGTGGATGTGTCCAGTCCATTGTGCAAACCAGCTTCCTTCCATCCACATCCCTCTCTCTCCAACAACTCCATCTATATCGTGCATTGTCTCGGGGAAAGCAACCAAAATAATCAAGGACCACCTGCATCCCAGTCATTTTCTTGTCACCTCTTCTATCCAGAAAAGATTGAAAGCATGTACCACAAGATTCAAGAATGGCTTCCTCCCTGCTGTTATCAGATTCTTTAAAGGGCCTCTAATGCTAAAGTTAAATTCTCAATCTTTCAATCTACCTCATGGTGGCCCTTACATTTTTCTTTTGCCTGCACTTTCTATGATATTCTGCACTGCTTATTTTCTCTTTTGCGCTACCTGTTGTACTCATGAATGATATGATTGTACTCGTTGTGTATGGTATCATTTGCCTGGATGGCATGTAAAACAATATTTTTCATTATATCTGAGTATATGCGGTTATAATAACCCAAAGTAGGAGAAGAATTGGGCGGAGTTGGAAATGAGGGAGGTTGGTACGTTGGCCATCCAGGATTCTTGGGGAAACAACAGAGTTGGTAGTTCAGGGGGTTGGGAAATGGACATTTGAGGTCTGGACTTGGGTTGAATGAGGTTGTGGGGGTGGGATGGTTTGTGGGATCTGGGACGGTGAAGTGTATTTATGGTTGAGATTGGACGGCCTGGGGTGTTGCACCCGCTCTGTGTAGATGTGAATGATGAAAGTTAAATACGTGTAACTCACTTTTGGAAGACCAAGTTGCCCTCGGAGTTCCCATAGCTAATAGCATCCAGGGGAGCTTGTCCAAGTTCCACTGCTGTATTTCAAATGGATTATTGCATGATGATTGATGCCATCCTTTGAACCCCAAACAAAACAAAGTTGATCATTCAGGAGAATATGCCCATTATGCCAACATCATCTTGCATCACCTCATGAAGTGGAAAACATCAAACTTCCATTCCCTGTCTGCAGTTTGCCATTTGTGGTGATTTATTTATAGGTGAAATATATACTGGTGAAATTTATAGGTGGTGGGAGAACAATAGTTCAATAGCTCAAGACTAAATAGCAAAACATTTTCAAAAGAACAGACATAGTCTTGAGCCACACACATATTGAACGGTTTTTTTTCTCAAGAAAATTGTGTCTGATGATCTAATGTCAACGTAATCTTTAAATCTTAATTTTCCATAGACTGCTCTAACAACCTGGAGTTTAAGGCCTTTTTAGTGATTTACCTCTTTGAGGAGGAATAATTGCTCGGGATACCAATGAACTTGTTCTGTTTTAAATGTCTTTTAAGCCCGTGACAGTTTACAGCGAATGCATGTTTTTTTTATAGGTAATTTCTGATGAGTGCATTGCTTCATTTATGACCACTCTTTAAATGCAAAATAAAAATTGAGTGCTGTTCCCTTTTGATGGGGACAAACACATAATTCAAATTCACAACCATAACAAAGAGCTCCCGTTGAGCTGCTCCAACATTTTGTGTCTATCTTCGGTGTAAACCAGCATCTGCAGTTCCTTCGCAACCGCAACCTGTATTATGCTGTACTCTATCATGAAACTGTCAGGTCATTTTTGTAGGTAATATGTTATTTAGCAGATAGAATAATCTAAAGGTAAAGTACTGCGAATTAGTAAAATGAAAACAAGAAATACTAATAATACTCGGCTAGTCAGGGAGTGTGCAGAGAGCAAATTCCCTTGCTTTTGTCTGTAACTTGCTTGACAACATCAAGTCCAGATTACTTTCTCAAATCCATGTTCCGAGCCTTAAGGACAAACGTACAGCCCGTTCCAGTCGACACTGCCACTCTGCTGGAGTCGCTGTTGCTGCCACATGATAGTTGATGTAATATTGTGGTATGAACCCCTATAGAAATGTATCATGTGACAACTGATATTTAGTTTAGCCCATAACCCTCTAGATCCTTCCTATCCATATCTGTTCAAATGTATTTTAAACATTGTTATTGCATCTGCCTATGCCACTTCCTCTGGCAGCATGTTCCACATACCTACCACCCTCTGTGTGAAAAGCCTGACACCCAGATCCCCTTAAGTTGTCCCCTCTTATCTTAAATCTGTGCCCTTTAGTTATAAATTCCCCTATCATGGGAACAAGACTGTGACTATTCACCTTGTGTATGTTCCTTGTGATTTTATATAATTCTATTAGGTCACCCCCTCAGCCTCCCACCCTCCAGTGGGAAAAATCCACCCAGTCTGCTAATCTGAAGCAGATATACCAAGATAGTTACTTGGGTGTCACCTGAAAACTGACTCTTGTTTGGTTGCAAATTAATCCATGTACTAATTTAAAGAAGAGTGGTGTTTTTAGGAAATACTATGAACATTCAACTGATCAAGCATAATATGTCAAGAGAGAAACTGTTAATGTACATGACAATTTACCTTGCCCCAGGCAATATTTATCCCTCAGCCATGTATGATAAAGGGTTGTCATTCTAAAAGGATGTCACTCTCGCAACAGATGCTGTACTTTCACAGCCTTTTTTGGTTGTTATTTTCAGCAACAACAATTATTTAAACTTTAGGCAAACGGCAGGAAAACAGGCCCTTCGGCCCACTGGGTCCGCGCCAACCAGCGATCACCCCATATACTAGCACTATCCTACACACTATTAACAATTTTACTGAAGCCAATTAATCTACGTCTTTGAAGTGTGGGAGGAAACCAGAGCACCTGAAGAAAATCCACCCAGTCACAGGGAGAACGTAAAATTCCGTGCAGGCAGCACCCGTAGTCGGGATCGAACACTGGTCTCTAGCGCTGTAAGGCAGCAACTCTACCGCTGCGCCACTGTGCTGATTGCTTACAAATCGGAAAATATTAATCATCTTGCTATTAATGTCTTCTGCATTTTGCAATGAGCTGGAATCCGAAACTCTTGAGAGTAGCAGAAGTAATGCGCCTTTTCTTGATCGTCAAAGAGTGGGAGAGACAAATCAAGCTTAATCTATTGTAATCAGTAGGCAATGTAAAATGATGCACATTGGAATAGATTGTAAAAAATTTCAGAATTCAGAAACTTTGTTCAATTCATGTTATAGTCTTTCAGCATGAAAAGGGGCCCTTCATCCTACTTGTCCGCAAGGATCATGATGTTCCATCTAATATCGTCCCAATTGGCGCATATTCGTCTAGCCCTTTCCAATCCATGTCCCAGTCCGTGTCTATTAAATGCTATTGCACCTGCCTCAACTGCCTCCTCTGGCAATTCCAGGCGTTCTCTGCACAGTAGCGTGTTTGGAGAATGACAGTGGAATTGGTACAATGTTATTATTGGGATTCCTATCATTGGGGTAATCTGGTCCTGCCAGTAAAGAGCTGGTCTGGCGTTCGTGTGTGTAGGTTTATCGTCTTGCCCGCCCCATCTACTCAAGTCCCAGACCTACCAATCTTCAGCCAACCATGTGTCTCATTCAGCATTACCAATTCCAGTTAACCTTCCCCACCCCTGATCCAAGAGTCAACATTCAAGTCGTACCTCAAAATCCACCACCATGCTCCTCTCCCTGGCCACATGTTGGGCTGATCCTTCCCACTCCTCAGGAATTACTGCTATCCGTTGCCAAATTGAATGGATAGATTCCAAAATAAATAGAGCTCATTGGGCGATCTGAAAATTATGTAAACTTCTGGTCTCGGCAAAGATGTAACAAAGCCTTTTTGAAGCTTATTGAATTCATCAGATGTACAAGTGATTGTATTTGAGAACAATACAGTGTGTAGTTTATTATGCAGTGAAAAGACAGAAAGCTCGATGCTCATTTAGTTTGAAGTGCTAATGCTGAGCTCTGTACAAATAGCAGTATACACACAATCATTTTTAACAATTCCTTTTGGAAAGGTGTGTGTAGTAAAAAGGAATCTGTTTTTGTTTTGTGAGCAATTGTCATTCCCATCGTACCAATCACCAGGCCAATGATTTGGTCATATGATATCTGAACACCATTAAGTCACAGCGTTGCAGACAATGAAAGCATTTTGATCCGCCAACTTGTCTGCTGTTGATCTATCTGCCACTTAGTCTTTTGGACAAGCACACCATGTGCCTTCTCTCTAAATGGTTTGCTTGGTTATGTATGTACCTGAAACTAAGATGTTTTCCATCTGATTTTAGGTTCCATTGGATAACCCTCACTCCAAAAAGAATGCACAGCAGAAATTTAGGATTACAGGCCAACAAAGAATATTTTCAATTGGAGGGAAATAAGTTTTTAATTCTGGGCGGATCAATGCACTATTTTCGTATTCCACGGGCGTACTGGTCTGACCGCATGTTGAAGATGAAAGCCTTGGGTTTGAATACTTTAACAACGTAAGTGATATTCATTGTGTGCAAAGATATATTACAATCCTTTTTTTTTTAAATTTCCTCTTATGATTTTGTTCCCTGAAGTTGTCAAGCTGGCTTTTCTAGTCTTTGTATACATTTATAGCAGTTATTCTCCTGATGTTTCAAAGGCAGGTTATGAACATGGCCTCGGCAGCTTTTACATAAAACATGCAGGAACAAGCCCTTCAGACCACAACGTTCGTACAAAACATAGTGCCAAGTTAAACTTATCTCCTGCCTGCACGTCATTCATGTCCCTCCATTCTCTGCATATGTATGTGTCTCTTAAATGCCACTATCGTATCTGCTTCCACCACCACCAGTGTGTTCCAGGCACCCTCCACTCACTTTGTGTATGAGGAAAAAAAATTGCCCTGCATATCTCTTTTCAACTTGTCCCTCTCACCTTAAAGCTATGCCCTCTTTTTGATATTTCTATCCTGGGGGGAAAAGGTTCTGACTCTCTATCCTATCAATGCCTCTCATAATTTTAAATGCTTTTATTGGGTCTCCCCCAGAGAAAACAATACAAGTTTGTCCAACCTGTCCTTGTGGCTAATACCTCCTCTTCCAGTGAGCAGTCTTGTAAACCTCTTCCTCACCTCTCCAAAGCCTCCACACCCATCATGTAATGGGGCGACCAGAACTGCATTGAATGCTTCCAATGTGGCTTAACACGCTTAGAAGTTTGACTTCAGAGTGAGGAGTCAGTCTAAGTGAACTTTTGATATTTTGTATAATGCATTAGTGTCCATGTTCTTATTACAGGTATGTTCCATGGAACCTTCATGAGCCAGAGAGGGGGACATTTAATTTTAAAGACGATAATGATCTTGAGTGAGTAGATAACATTTGTGTTTCCTGGTGGTTTTTATTTTTTGCAATGTTTCTTAAAAGCATTTCTTTACAGACAGTTGCTGAGCATCAATCACCCACTAGGGAAAGCACATCTCGGACCCGCTGACCTTCAGCATAGGAGCACCGCAAGACTGCGTACTCTCCCCTCCCCTTTACTCTCTCTACACCAACGACTGCACCTCCACATACTCCTCTGTCAAGCTTCTCAAGTTTTGCGGACGACATAAACTGATTTGTCTGATCCAGGATGGGGAGGAATCTGCCTACAGACGTGAAGTGACGAAGCTGGTGTCCTGGTGCCATCGCAACAACCTGGAGCTCAATGCTCTTAAGACAGTGAAATTGATTGTAGACTTTCGGAGAGCTCCCCCTCCCCTAACCCTACTCGCCATCAACACCACAGTCACATCTGTGGAGTCATTTAAGTTCCTTAAATGGGAGGCCGCCATTGACTCCACAGTCAAAAAGGCCCAACAGAGGATGTACTTCCTGCGGCAGCTGAGAAAATACAATCTGCCACAGGCAGTGATGGTATAGTTTTATACTGCCAACATTGAGTCTGTCCTCACCTTCTCCATCATGGTTTGGCTCGGCCACCAAGCATGACATCTGGAGGCTGCAGTGCCTCGTTCGCTCAGCCGAGAAGGTTGTTGGCTGCAACCTACCACCCCCCCCTCAATGACGAACTGTACACGGCAAAGGCCAGGAAGTGAGTGGGTAAGATCATCTCTGACCCCTTTCACCCTGACCGCAAACTCTTTGAAGCACTTCCCTCTGGAAGGCGACTCTGGACTTTTTTCCACGAGCAGTCGCTCTACTCAACAATCAAAAGTCTGTAGCCTCCTTTTGCTCTGGTATTGTATTTCATTTTTCACATCTCATGTTTTATTCTTAATTGTTTACTGTATTTCGTGTTAATTGCGAGCACAGCACCAAGACAACGCACCTTGTTTGTCTACATGGCTAATAAAATGTATTCAATATTCATCTTGATTGCTCAAAGAATGTGATGTTCCTTGCAGAATCTTGCCCATTGTAGCTTGTAAGATTTTTGTTGCTGACTTCACACCATAGAGTAGTTTTGTGTTGGCACAGTGGTTAATACCTCAAAGCTCTGGAGACCTGGATTTGATCCAGGCTTTGTGCAGTGTTTACAAGTTCTTCCCCTGATACATGTGTTTTCTGTGTCCCATAGTCATGTTTATTGATAGGTTAATTGGCCACATTAATTTGCCCCCATCGTGTAGGAGATTTGGAGAACCAGAGTGTGGTTAATGGGAATGGGGGAGAATAAAATAGGATTTGTGTAAATAGGTGTCTGATGGTCCTGGAGGACAGAGAGGTCTGTTTCCATTGCTGTAATCCTCCAAGCATCACAGCTATTTCAAGAGGACTAGAATACAAAACCAGGGATGTAATGCTGTGGCTCTGAGGTGCTGGTCAGGCCACATTTGGAGTATTGTAAGCAATTTTGGGTACCATATCTGAGGATGTGCTGGCTCTGGAGAGGGTCCAGAGGAGGTTTACAAGAATGATCCGAGTAATGAGTAGGTTAACCTATGATGAGCGCTTGTCGGCACTGCACCTGTACTCGCTGGAGTTTAGAAGAATGATGGGACACCTCATTGAAACATACAGAATAGTGAAAGGCTTGGAAAGAGTGGATGTGGAACGGATGTTTCCATTAGTGGGAGAGTCTAGGGCTAGAGGTTATAATCAGAATTAAAGGACGTTCCTTTAAGGAGGAGATGAGAAGGAATTTATTGTCAGATGGTGGTGAATCTGTGGAATTATTTTCCACCGAAGGCTGTGGAGGCCAAGTCAATGGATATTTCTAGGGCAGAGATAGATTCTTGATTATTATGGGTGTCAGGGATAATGGGGAGAAGGCGGAGAATGGGGTTAGAAGGGAGAGGTAGATCAACCATGATTGAATGGCGGAATAGACTTGATGGGCAGAATGGCCTCATTCTACTATTACTTATGACCTTATCTACCTGAGCTTGGAGAACAACAACCAATGATCAGAAGCCACCAGTGAGTGCAAGGATGTGGATATCACTTGGAAAGGCACCATTTTGTTAATTTGCTCCAAGTATAATACTTTCTTTTCTAGGGCCTATCTCAAACTAGCCAATGACTTGGATTTATGGGTCATATTGCGCCCAGGACCATATATCTGCTCGGAGTGGGACCTTGGAGGTTTACCCAGGTAAATTTGAGAATCTTCTGCAGGACAAAGCAAAATGGTTTTTGTAAAGGATTCATAATGAGGCATCTTTACTTTACTATCTTTATTCATACTGGAGCATTACACATTGCACTAGCTGTACGTGGTCTGTCACAGGAACTAGAGAGCGATCTGTGGGTGGGGAGGTTGTAGATATACTTGTGATATGGGGAGTGGTTAGTAGGTATGAGGTCACTATGTTAAAGGCACATGCATATCTCATCTACAGTTTTCTTTAAAAAAAGACACCAAGTGCCTGAATAGCAGTTCTCAGCAGGTCAGGCAACATCTCTGAATAACATGAAGCAGGTGACGTTTCGGGTCGGAAACCCTCTTTAAGATTTAATTTACTAGTTGTGCAAATTGAGGGTAAATCTTTCTGAGCAATACCCATGTGAGCAATGTTTCCTTTGCTAATAATAGATCTGTTCCCTTGCCATCAATGTTGGTGTAAATAGTCGAATCTAAATATAGGCTGCAGTATGTCCTCGAATAAGAATCAAAATATTGGTCTCAGATGACCTTGTAAAGCTAGAATAGAAACCTTAATTAAATGTAATTAAAATGTACCACTAATGTAGTAATACTTTAGAATGGAATTTCCAAACATTCCTTTTTATGGTTTATTGTTCCTTACATAAATTCATTTAAAAGCAGGCAAAGTATAAAAGGTTAAATTTTGTTCTGCAAATGATGAATGGAAATTCTGCATCTATAATGATTTATTATGGTGTCCTATGCTAGTACTGTAATTTCCATAGGTAGTCCTGAGTCAATGCTTTGAGAGTATTGTTCTACATACAGAAACAATATGCAAGGAGCTGCAGATGCTGGTTTACAAAAAATGACCTCCATCGTGATACCTGACATGCTGAGTTACTCTAGCACTTTTGTGTTTCACCAAGTTAGTATGTAGATTTGCAAGTCATTGATGTGTATATTATATGCATAAGGGTGCATATCATCTCACCTTGGTTGACGACAAACAGATCTTGAGACAAGGCACTGCAGATGCCTGATTTCCAAAGCATCAGTGCAGGTGTAACTCAGCAGGTCAGGCAGCATCTCTGGAGAACATGGATAGGTGATGCTTCAAATTGGGACCCTTCTTCAGACTCATGAACTAGTTTAATCAATGTCTAGGAAGAAACCAGTATTGGCTGACTTAGTACTGGAATTATAGATTTGGATGCGTGGTAATTGGATATGTTGACACTCATAGAAGATAGACACAAAATGCTGGAGTAACTCAATGGGACAGGCAGCATCTCTGAATAGAAGGAACAGGTGACGTTCGTGCCAAGACCCTTCTTCAGACCGAGGCTCGATCCGAAACGTCACCCATTCTTTCTATCCAGAGATGCTGCCTGTCCCGCTGAGTTACTAGGCATTTTGTGTCTATCTTCAATGTAAACCAGAATCTGCAGTTCTTTCCTACACAAGTTGACACTAACATGGCACTTTGTAAAATACAAATAAATGTCAGTCATAGCGCTTAAAACCTGTTTTTTGTTTTTTTTGCAAAAAAAAATTGCAGACCTTTCTTTAAAATATTAGTATTTTCCCAATGGTGGAATCTTACAGAAGAGTGTGATGTACTGCTGTCTCTATTTTGATTGGTATAACTATATTTGGTTTAATTATGTTAATTGATAGAGCGGAAACTATAGATTTCAGGAATAAAGAGGATGGGTTATCAGAAATTATGATCTTTAGGTGAAGTGTTATTTAATTTCACTGTACTTATTTGATCTGTTCCCTTTTTAGTTGGCTGCTGAGAGACAGAAAAATGAAACTGCGCACGACGTATGCTGGTTTTACTGATGCAGTCAATTCCTTTTTCAATGTGCTAATTCCTAAGGTCCTCAAATTTCAGGTGAGTTAGGCCAATTCACGAGATCTTGCTGCACTATGGATGTTCGGTGTCTCTAATAAGCATGGTTTATATTGCATTAGTTGGAAAGCTTCTTTTATCATGACTTGATTTTTATCAAATATGTTTCAACTTGGCAAGTTAACCCTCTGGCAAACTATTTGATATGATCCAGAAAGTTGAAATGTCATACTTGTAGGTCAGAAGACATCATAAAAGAACATGTAATGCAGATGGTGAACATCACTGAACTGATTTCCTGCCTCTTGGGTCTATACAGAACGTTACCTTTTAAAGTTAATTATGCTGAGGCAGAAGTCTGGTGACAATACTTTTAAGTCACTTATAAATTGCAAGGGTTTTTCTTTTATGTGAAGTATTGTGGTATTTAAATAGATTATGAACTCCGCTCCCCAGGAATCCACAGCTCCTTTATGAATCCATATTTCAAACTGAGACGAGTTTGGATTGATTGCTTTGATTTCTGGTTTCCTAGTATAGTAGGTATTATGAATATTGGTGCTAGTGGGTGGTTCTGGATAGAACAGTCGACACTAGGTGCCATGCCTGTATGGTTGTGTTCTGCATCAGAAACACTGAGTCTGCAGTAGAGCACAGTCACACTGACTTACTACCTTCTGTAGAATGTCCCCATTCATTTAATAATCGGAAGCATTCAAAAACATTTTTTTTAAATGATCAGTTAACCAGGACAGTAGGGGTTGGCAGCAGCTGGGAACCAATTAGTATGCGTGGAGCACTCTGCCTCATGTGTTGACTACAGAGTGTCCCAAAAGACTGCAAATGTTTATTGCTGTTGTACGGAGTAGACTTGAGGCAGGGGTTGGGTCAAGCATGGATCATTCCAATGTGCTCTTGGAAGCATGCACAGAAAGATGAGAAATAAGCCAGAATGGGCCTGAATATATCAAGGAACAGGCTATCAAAGAGGAAATTAACTGCATTTGCCAATTATTTTTGGATGCACAGCAACACTTGCTAGCAGTATGTGCATTTGAAAGTTTCCACACCTTGTAATCTCACTCCTTTATCCTCCCCATAAAGCAAGACCACCTTGGAACCCACATAGAACAGTACAGCACAGGAGCAGGCCCTTCAGCCCGCAATGTCTGTGTCGAACATGATGCCAAGACCATCTCTCATCTCCGTCCCCATCCGTCCCCCCTCCGTCCCCATCTCAATGAGTTCCGTGCCCTCCATGACTTGGAACGCTTCTACCGTCGCCTCCGCCTCACAGCTCACTTCCATGGGAAGGAGTCCTCGCTCCCCACTGATGACCCCTTTTCCCGTCTCCAACGCACCCCATCCTCATGGAACCCCCCTCGTAGCCTTCCGGCTTTAGAACTCTTTATTAAAAACTGCCGCCGTGACATCAACCGCCTCAACTTCTCCACTCCCCTGTCTCACTCCAATCTCTCCCCCCCTGAACGCACTGCCATCGACTCACTCCGCAACAACCTAGATTGGGTTATCAAACCCGCCGACAAGGGAGGTGCCGTGGTAGTCTGGCGCGTCGATCTCTACAAAGCTGAGGCCACGTGCCAACTCTCGGACACCTCCTCCTACTTACCCCTGGACCATGACCCCACTGACGAGCACCAGGCCACCATCTCCAGCACCATCACCGACTTCATCCACTCCCACGCCCTGCCCGAACGAGCCTCCAACCTCATCGTTCCCCAGCCCCGCACAGCCCGCTTTTACCTTCTCCCCAAAATCCACAAACCTGACTGTCCCGGTAGACCCATTGTCTCTGCCTGTTCTTGCCCCACCGAACTCATCTCCACCTACCTCGACTCCATCCTATCCCCCTTGGTTAAATCCCTCCCCACCTATGTTCAAGACACCTCAGACACTCTCCGTCATCTCCGCGCATTCCACTCTCTAGGCCCTCACCCCCTCATCTTCACCATGGACGTCCAGTCACTGTACACCTCCATCCCCCACCAGGATGGTCTCGAAGCCCTCCGTTTTTTCCTCGACCGTAGAAGCAATCTATACCCGGCCACTGACACCCTCCTCCGCCTAGCGGAGCTGGTACTTACACTTAATAACTTTTCATTTGACTCCTCCCATTTCCTCCAAATACAAGGCGTAGCTATGGGCACACGCATGGGCCCCAGCTACGCCTGCCTCTTTGTCGGATACGTAGAACAATCCTTGTTCAATGCGTACCAGGGCCCCATCCCCGACCTCTACCTCCGCTACATCGATGATTGTTTTGGTGCCACATCCTGCACCCACACACAACTGACTGACTTCATCCGCTTCACCACCAACTTCCATCCGGCACTCAAATACACCTGGACCATTTCCGACACTTCCCTACCATTCCTTGACCTCACTATCTCCATCGCAGGTGATAGACTCCTTACCGACATCCACTACAAACCTACCGACTCCCATGGCTATCTGGACTACACTTCTTCCCACCCTGCTTCCTGTAAGGACTCCATCCCCCACTCCCAATTCCTCCGTCTACGCCGCATCTGCTCCCAGGATGAGGCGTTCCACACCAGGGCATCTGAAATGTCCTCATTCTTCAGGGAACGGGGGTTCCCCTCCTCCACCATAGATGAGGCTCGCACCAGGGTCTCTGCCATACCCCGCAACACTGCTCTCTCTCCCCATCCCCCCACTCACAACAAAGGCAGAGTCCCCCTAGTCCTCACCTTTCACCCCACCAGCCGTCACATACAACAAGTGATCCTCCGTCAGTTTCGCCACCTCCAACGTGACCCCACCACTCGCCACATCTTCCCATCTCCCCCCATGTCTGCCTTCCGCAAAGACCGCTCCCTCCGTAACTCCCTTGTCAATTCTTCCCTTCCCTCCCATACCACCCCCTCCCCTGGTACTTTCCCTTGCAACCGCAAGAGATGCAACACTTGTCCCTTCACCTCCCCCCTCCACTCCATTCAAGGACCCAAGCAGTCGTTCCAGGTGCGACAGAGGTTCACCTGCATCTCCTCCAACCTCATCTATTGCATTCGCTGCTCTAGATGCCAGCTGATCTACATCGGTGAGACCAAGCGGAGGCTTGGCGATCGTTTCGCCGAACACCTCCGGTCGGTCCGCAATAACCAACCTGAACTCCCGGTGGCTCAGCACTTCAACTCCCCCTCCCATTCCGTATCTGACCTCTCTGTCCGGGTCTCCTCCATGGCCACAGCGAGCAACACCGTAAATTGGAGGAAATGCACCTCATATTCCGCTTGGGCAGTCTACATCCTGGGGGCCTCAACATTGAATTCTCCCAATTCTGCTAGCCCTTGCTGTCCCCTCCCCTTCATCAGCCATCTGGTTGTCTCCTCCCCTCCCCCAGCCCTCGGGCTCCTCCTCCGCCTTTGTCCTTTTTTCCTTTCTTCTCCCCACCCCCTATCAGTCTGAAGAAGGGTTTCGGCCCGAAACGTTACCTATTTCCTTCGCTCCATAGATGCTGCTGCACCCGCTGAGTTTCTCCAGCATTTTTGTGTACCTTCGATTTTCCAGCATCTGCAGTTCCTTCTTTAACACTTTGTCTACTCCACTGCGAAATCTCGTCAAGGTATGCCTACTTTGAAGAAGTTCTCCTCCTCTCTCCGGAGACTGTTCCACACCCAACTCTCTAACTGCCCCATCTCTGTGATCCCCCCTGCCCTCCAACTCTACGACCACATCCTTACCCAAACTCGATACCACAGCCACATCTGCTTCCTCGGGGCATGCCTGCGCCTCCATCTCATACCTCATGGCTTCCAGCTCCAGTTCCCTACTTCCCAGTTCGGACCTCAGCCGGACTATCGGTACCGACTGGCTATCTACCGGCATACCCAACAATTCTCCACCCGGGCACTGAGATCCACACGGACTGCGATGCGCCGACACCAGCAGGACATCGCATTGACCCTCCCGGAACTTCGGGCCTCACTCACCCAGACCTGCAACGGTCCTCAACTATACTTTATCCGCCAGAAGATCCACCTCTTCAATAAAAGATTCCTGGCCCACCTCAACTCCACCAAGGACCTTAAATTAGCCCGCCTCCAGGCCGCTCCCGCCGCCGACTCTCCGCGACTCGACCGCCCGCAGGCTCCGGGCCCCAACTCCGGCCCGCATCGCGTGCCCCGGTCCCGCGACGCCATCTTGTCCACGGGGAGCGCCTCCAGTACTCACCAGGACGCCATCTTGTCAACGGGGAGTGCATCCAGTACTCACCAGGACGCTGCCTTCACCGACCTCCACGTCAATGCTGCCGCCGACCTTCACCTGCCTACCGATGACGCCCAGGCTCGCCGCTTCTACGGTAACTCAGACTTCCTTCCCCTCGCCGATTCCTCCGAACCTCGCTGCCCCCCATGACCTCCTAACATCATCGCTGCACCGGGCCCATCCGACATCGCCGTCGCACTGGGCCCGCCGAACATCACAGCCGCACCCGGTCCTCCTAACATCGCCGCCGGACCGGGCCCATCCAGCATCGCCGCCGGACCGGGCCTACTCTACACGGCCGCCGGACCGGAGCTCCTCGAACATGGCCGCCGCACCGCACCCTATTCACCCCGTCTCCTCACCGGGCTGGTCGAACCGCGCCGCCCCACCTACCATCCGCCTACCGGGACGTCCCACGCATCGCCCGTGGACCCCGACTCTACTGCCCATGGACCCCGACCATCGGATCCGCCGACCCTCGCCACTGCACCTCCCTCCAGCCCCACCGACTCCACTGCCTGAGGACCCCGACCATCGGGTCCGCCGACCCTCGCCACTGCAACGCCCTCCAGCCCCACCGACTCCACTGCCCGAGGACCCCGACCATCGGGTCCGCCGACCCTCGCCACTGCAACGCCCTCCAGCCCCACCGACCCCGACTCTACTGCCCACGGACCCCGACCATCGGGTCCGCCGACCCTCGCCACTGCACCTCCCTCCAGCAGCCCGCAGCCGTCGCCTCACCTGCAAACTGGTCTCTGTACTGGGCCTGAAACCTCCACGCTGCTCACTCCCACTCTCCGGGGTTTGACTCCACTGGGTCCTAGCGCTAGTCTGCCTAGCCCTGGTTATCTCCGTGTTAGTTCCACTGATTCTTCCCCATCCCTCGCCAACTATGGGACCACTTCTCTTCCACACCCACACCACAGCCCTCTCACCCCCCCACCCCCTGACCACCCCCCACCCCCCCCACCACACATCGCCTCGTCCCCATTCCACCCACCTGCCTTCCTCCGGCCCCAACCCCCATCCCTGCCGGGTGTTCACCATCCCCCCCGACCTCCCCCTCTCCGACATCGAACGGTCTGTCCTCAGCAGAGGTCTTACCTTTGTCCCCCTCCGTCCCCATCTCAATGAGTTCCGTGCCCTCCATGACTTGGAACGCTTCTACCGTCGCCTCCGCCTCACAGCTCACTTCCATGGGAAGGAGTCCTCGCTCCCCACTGATGACCCCTTTTCCCGTCTCCAATGCACCCCATCCTCATGGAACCCCCCTCGTAGCCTTCCGGCTTTAGAACTCTTTATTAAAAACTGCCGCCGTGACATCAACCGCCTCAACTTCTCCACTCCCCTGTCTCACTCCAATCTCTCCCCCCCTGAACGCACTGCCATCGACTCACTCCGCAACAACCTAGATTGGGTTATCAAACCCGCCGACAAGGGAGGTGCCGTGGTAGTCTGGCGCGTCGATCTCTACAAAGCTGAGGCCACGCGCCAACTCTCGGACACCTCCTCCTACTTACCCCTGGACCATGACCCCACTGACGAGCACCAGGCCACCATCTCCAGCACCATCACCGACTTCATCCACTCCCACGCCCTGCCCGAACGAGCCTCCAACCTCATCGTTCCCCAGCCCCGCACAGCCCGCTTTTACCTTCTCCCCAAAAATCCACAAACCTGACTGTCCCGGTAGACCCATTGTCTCTGCCTGTTCTTGCCCCACCGAACTCATCTCCACCTACCTCGGCTCCATCCTATCCCCCTTGGTTAAATCCCTCCCCACCTATGTTCAAGACACCTCAGACACTCTCCGTCATCTCCGCGCATTCCACTCTCTAGGCCCTCACCCCCTCATCTTCACCATGGACGTCCAGTCACTGTACACCTCCATCCCCCACCAGGATGGTCTCGAAGCCCTCCGTTTTTTCCTCGACCGTAGAAGCAATCTATACCCGGCCACTGACACCCTCCTCCGCCTAGCGGAGCTGGTACTTACACTTAATAACTTTTCATTTGACTCCCATTTCCTCCAAATACAAGGCGTAGCTATGGGCACACGCATGGGCCCCAGCTACGCCTGCCTCTTTGTCGGGTACGTAGAACAATCCTTGTTCAATGCGTACCAGGGCCCCATCCCCGACCTCTACCTCCGCTACATCGATGATTGTTTTGGTGCCACATCCTGCACCCACACACAACTGACTGACTTCATCCGCTTCACCACCAACTTCCATCCGGCACTCAAATACACCTGGACCATTTCCGACACTTCCCTACCATTCCTTGACCTCACTATCTCCATCGCAGGTGATAGACTCCTTACCGACATCCACTACAAACCTACCGACTCCCATGGCTATCTGGACTACACTTCTTCCCACCCTGCTTCCTGTAAGGACTCCATCCCCCACTCCCAATTCCTCCGTCTACGCCGCATCTGCTCCCAGGATGAGGCGTTCCACACCAGGGCATCTGAAATGTCCTCATTCTTCAGGGAACGGGGGTTCCCCTCCTCCACCATAGATGAGGCTCGCACCAGGGTCTCTGCCATACCCCGCAACACTGCTCTCTCTCCCCATCCCCCCCACTCACAACAAAGGCAGAGTCCCCCTAGTCCTCACCTTTCACCCCACCAGCCGTCACATACAACAAGTGATCCTCCGTCAGTTTCGCCACCTCCAACGTGACCCCACCACTCGCCACATCTTCCCATCTCCCCCCATGTCTGCCTTCCGCAAAGACCGCTCCCTCCGTAACTCCCTTGTCAATTCTTCCCTTCCCTCCCATACCACCCCCTCCCCTGGTACTTTCCCTTGCAACCGCAAGAGATGCAACACTTGTCCCTTCACCTCCCCCCTCCACTCCATTCAAGGACCCAAGCAGTCGTTCCAGGTGCGACAGAGGTTCACCTGCATCTCCTCCAACCTCATCTATTGCATTCGCTGCTCTAGATGCCAGCTGATCTACATCGGTGAGACCAAGCGGAGGCTTGGCGATCGTTTCGCCGAACACCTCCGGTCGGTCCGCAATAACCAACCTGAACTCCCGGTGGCTCAGCACTTCAACTCCCCCTCCCATTCCGTATCTGACCTCTCTGTCCTGGGTCTCCTCCATGGCCACAGCGAGCAACACCGTAAATTGGAGGAAATGCACCTCATATTCCGCTTGGGCAGTCTACATCCTGGGGGCCTCAACATTGAATTCTCCCAATTCTGCTAGCCCTTGCTATCCCCTCCCCTTCATCAGCCATCTGGTTGTCTCCTCCCCTCCCCCAGCCCTCGGGCTCCTCCTCCGCCTTTGTCCTTTTTTCCTTTCTTCTCCCCACCCCCTATCAGTCTGAAGAAGGGTTTCGGCCCGAAACGTTACCTATTTCCTTCGCTCCATAG
>CM075988.1:13487557-13577465 GCA_038087875.1 Malacoraja senta
CACCGACCCCGACTACACTGCCCACGGACCCCGACCGTCGGGTCCGCTGACCCTCGCCACCGCACCTCCCTCCAGCAGCCCGCAGCCGTCGCCTTACCTGCAAACTGGACTCTGTACTGGGCCTGAAGCCTCCACGCTGTTCACTCCCACTCTCCGGGGTTTGACTCCACTGGGTCCTAGCGCTAGTCTGCCTAGCCCTGGTTATCTCAGTGGCAGTTCCACTGATTCTTCCCCATCCCTCTCCAACTATGGGACCACTTCTCTTCCACACCCACACCACTGCCCTCTCACCCCCCCACCCCCTGACCACCCACCACCCCCCCACCACACATCGCCTCGTCCCCATTCCACCCACCTGCCTTCCTCCGGCCCCAACCCCCATCCCTGCCGGGTGTTCACCATCCCCCCCGACCTCCCCCTCTCCGACATCGAACGGTCTGTCCTCAGCAGAGGTCTTACCTTTGTCCCCCTCCGTCCCCATCTCAATGAGTTCCGTGCCCTCCATGACTTGGAACGCTTCTACCGTCGCCTCCGCCTCACAGCTCACTTCCATGGGAAGCAGTCCTCGCTCCCCACTGATGACCCCTTTTCCCGTCTCCAACGCACCCCATCCTCATGGAACCCCCCTCGTAGCTTTCCGGCTTTAGAACTCTTTATTAAAAACTGCCGCCGTGACATCAACCGCCTCAACTTCTCCACTCCCCTGTCTCACTCCAATCTCTCCCCCCTGAACGCACTGCCATCGACTCACTCCGCAACAACCTAGATTGGGTTATCAAACCCGCCGACAAGGGAGGTGCCGTGGTAGTCTGGCGCGTCGATCTCTACAAAGCTGAGGCCACGCGCCAACTCTCGGACACCTCCTCCTACTTACCCCTGGACCATGACCCCACTGACGAGCACCAGGCCACCATCTCCAGCACCATCACCGACTTCATCCACTCCCACGCCCTGCCCGAACGAGCCTCCAACCTCATCGTTCCCCAGCCCCGCACAGCCCGCTTTTACCTTCTCCCCAAAATCCACAAACCTGACTGTCCCGGTAGACCCATTGTCTCTGCCTGTTCTTGCCCCACCGAACTCATCTCCACCTACCTCGACTCCATCCTATCCCCCTTGGTTAAATCCCTCCCCACCTATGTTCAAGACACCTCAGACACTCTCCGTCATCTCCGCGCATTCCACTCTCTAGGCCCTCACCCCCTCATCTTCACCATGGACGTCCAGTCACTGTACACCTCCATCCCCCACCAGGATGGTCTCGAAGCCCTCCGTTTTTTCCTCGACCGTAGAAGCAATCTCTACCCGGCCACTGACACCCTCCTCCGCCTAGCGGAGCTGGTACTTACACTTAATAACTTTTCATTTGACTCCTCCCATTTCCTCCAAATACAAGGCGTAGCTATGGGCACACGCATGGGCCCCAGCTACGCCTGCCTCTTTGTCGGGTACGTAGAACAATCCTTGTTCAATGCGTACCAGGGCCCCATCCCTGACCTCTACCTCCGCTACATCGATGATTGTTTTGGTGCCACATCCTGCACCCACACACAACTGACTGACTTCATCCGCTTCACCACCAACTTCCATCCGGCACTCAAATACACCTGGACCATTTCCGACACTTCCCTACCATTCCTTGACCTCACTATCTCCATCGCAGGTGATAGACTCCTTACCGACATCCACTACAAACCTACCGACTCCCATGGCTATCTGGACTACACTTCTTCCCACCCTGCTTCCTGTAAGGACTCCATCCCCCACTCCCAATTCCTCCGTCTACGCCGCATCTGCTCCCAGGATGAGGCGTTCCACACCAGGGCATCTGAAATGTCCTCATTCTTCAGGGAACGGGGGTTCCCCTCCTCCACCATAGATGAGGCTCGCACCAGGGTCTCTGCCATACCCCGCAACACTGCTCTCTCTCCCCATCCCCCCCACTCACAACAAAGGCAGAGTCCCCCTAGTCCTCACCTTTCACCCCACCAGCCGTCACATACAACAAGTGATCCTCCGTCAGTTTCGCCACCTCCAACGTGACCCCACCACTCGCCACATCTTCCCATCTCCCCCCATGTCTGCCTTCCGCAAAGACCGCTCCCTCCGTAACTCCCTTGTCAATTCTTCCCTTCCCTCCCATACCACCCCCTCCCCTGGTACTTTCCCTTGCAACCGCAAGAGATGCAACACTTGTCCCTTCACCTCCCCCCTCCACTCCATTCAAGGACCCAAGCAGTCGTTCCAGGTGCGACAGAGGTTCACCTGCATCTCCTCCAACCTCATCTATTGCATTCGCTGCTCTAGATGCCAGCTGATCTACATCGGTGAGACCAAGCGGAGGCTTGGCGATCGTTTCGCCGAACACCTCCGGTCGGTCCGCAATAACCAACCTGAACTCCCGGTGGCTCAGCACTTCAACTCCCCCTCCCATTCCGTATCTGACCTCTCTGTCCTGGGTCTCCTCCATGGCCACAGCGAGCAACACCGTAAATTGGAGGAAATGCACCTCATATTCCGCTTGGGCAGTCTACATCCTGGGGGCATCAACATTGAATTCTCCCAATTCTGCTAGCCCTTGCTGTCCCCTCCCCTTCATCAGCCATCTGGTTGTCTCCTCCCCTCCCCCAGCCCTCGGGCTCCTCCTCTGCCTTTGTCCTTTTTTCCTTTCTTCTCCCCACCCCCTATCAGTCTGAAGAAGGGTTTCGGCCCGAAACGTTACCTATTTCCTTCGCTCCATAGATGCTGCTGCACCCGCTGAGTTTCTCCAGCATTTTTGTGTACCATCTCTCATCTACCTGTGCATACTGGTCACTGTTAATCCCATGCATCCAAATGTTTCTAGATCAGCCTACCATTGAGGACTTTATCAAATGCCTTACTAAAATCCATACAAGTCAACATCCAATACCCTACCCACATCCATCACCTACATCACCGCGTTTGAACAAACTGTTTATAGCTACCATCCCAATATCATCATCTTCAGTTAATGCCCATTTATTTAATTGTATTGATGTACTTTGAGGAATACAATAGATGCAGAGTTGATTTACAAATGTTCTCTAAGGACGAGATCATAATATTAAACTCCTTGTCTGTTCAAACCTACAATTGACTCCAGGTACCTTATATAGCTCAGTGAACCACTCGATTGTATCCAATGACTAATGGTGGTGCTCCATAATTTCTCAGTGCAACTTTGACGGGCAACAAATGTCAAACTTCATTCCGTGAAAGGTTTCAAAAGGATGAAGACATTTAAGTTGCTGTTTACCTAGTTGAAAACTAAATCACACTTGACTATGATGGTGACAACAAAGCAATAGATTTTGCTGATGCAGTTGAAGGACAGTCAGTTGAATGCACAAGTGTCCCCAGTGAGAGGTCAAGTCCTCCAGGAATAGAGAAAATTGGGAAAAACAAATGAAATAAAGTGGTAATATTATATTTAAACAGTAGATCATATTTTAACCTTGTGTTCTTCATTTGTAGTACAAAAATGGAGGTCCAATTATTGCTGTGCAAGTAGAAAACGAATATGGTGGCTATGCCAAAGATGACAACTACATGGCTTACGTAAAAGAGGTAATATGGTTTTGTTTTCAATGTTTTGGAATTAAAATAATCAGGTGTAGTTTTTAAGTGGTGTTCCTTTTTTCCTCACTCCATTACAATCCACTGTTTTGATAATTAGGCAGGCAAAGTGACCTGGCACTAAGCTTGTGATAGCAAATCTCTCCTTTAGCAAATCTTTCTGGGACAGATGCGAAGTGATATTTAGTATTCTTTTACCCGTTCTCTTTTTCAGTTTAGTTTACAGATAACAGCGCGGAAACGGGCCCTTCAGCCCACCGATTCCGCACCGACCAGTGATCCCCACACACTAACACTATCCTACACACACTAGGGACAATTTACACTTATACCAAGCCAATTAGCCTACAAACCTGTATGTCTTTGGAGTGTGGGAGGAAACGAAGATCTCTGAGAAAACCCACACGGTCGCGGGTAGAGCGCGTATAAACTCCGTACAGACAGCATCCGTAGTCAGAATCGAACCCGGGACTCTGGTGCTGTAAGGCAGCAACTGTATCATTGTTCCACCATGCTGCCCCATGTACTGTAATTACGGGGGGGGGGGGGAATGAGGTCAGGGGCCAAATGTTATTGTAGCTGCAAGCTTCTAGTTGGCATTGTGGATTTTGCTACATTTGAAATGTTGCACAAATCTTGATCTTGCCTCTGTAAATGATCAAACTCTGGTTACCTATTCATGGATACTTGGAAATAATGCACATTTCATTTTATGGGAACGTAACAATTTTTTCGGCATAAAGAATTGATTCATTAATTGTAATGTTTCCCAGACAATGTCAAGTGGATGAAGGCTTCTCTGGAAAGTGTGAGCAAAGTGATGTCACAGATTTGCAATGCATGATTGTATTACTATTTCATGCAGTTACTGTTGATTTAAATTTATTATGGAACTAAAAAATTCAAGGTTAAATTACTAGACTTGTGAATTCTCCGCTTCTGGAGGAGAGCTGTGGTTAAGGAGTGTTTTGGGGAGAGGGGAAAGGGGAAGCACATTTTTTTGCGTGCTGATAGTCTAACCTGGTCAGTTGGTAAGCTTTACCAATACTGGTGACTTCTCAAGGATGTCTGACCAAAATTAAAGCATCTCCCTACTTGCTTCTTTATATGTGGAACCCAGCTAGTTCCAAATGTTCACAGAAATGAAATGTTGCTGGTGTAATCGTGGCAGAGTCAGTGAGTGATAATGATGCTTGGTTCAAAGTGGTATTTAAATATTTCTGTCCTGGATATATTGTTAACGTTATTCCCGAGCAATCAGAAGTGTTGATGTATCTTTCCTGAAATTGTTTTAGGTTACTTCACGTGTCTGTTCTTCATCCACCTTGTGCTAATGTAACATATAATATAAGAAAACATACAATATTCCACATATTTCACAAGGACAAATTGTTAGTAAGAGTCATACAGTGTGGAGTTGTGAGCTTCCAACAATATCTGGACTAATTAGAATTGAAACAAGTGATTATTTTATTTTGCACATAAACTGGGGGCCATTCATTTCAGGACAATGTCAGCAGTACTAAGATTCAGACTAAAAATTGTTTCTGTTTTAATCCTGAAAGGCCTTGTTAAGCAGAGGGATAGTGGAGTTATTAATGACTTCCGATAACAAAGACGGATTAACTAAAGGATCCATTGCAGGAGGTAAGTGCTGACTTGGGGATTAGCGTAATGAATGATTTCATTAAAAAAAATTAATAATTATTGTGCAGGATTTACAAGCTGAAAAATAAATCATACCTCCACTGTTATACATAAAATGTAATTGGCTAATTTTTCTTACACACGCGCAATAGAAAGCTAGAAAATATGTTACTTGTAGACTAGGTTAATATAGTTTAGAGATACCGCGCGGAAACAGGCCCTTCGGCACACGGAATCTACGCCGACCAGCGATCCCCATTACACGAGCACACACTACACACTAGGGACAATTTACAATTCTTAACGAAGAAAATTAACCTACAAACTTGCACGTCTTTGGAATGTGGGTGGAAACGAGAGTAACCGGGGAAATTTCATGTGGCCACGGAGAGAACGTACAAACTCCGTACAGAGAGCACCCGTAGTCAGGATCGAACCCGCTGTAAGGCAGCAACTTAAGTGCTGCGCTACCGTGCCGACTCACATTCTTGGCCAAATAGTCGGCTTATCTCCCTTTGCCTTAATATGCTTAGAATTAATTTATAGCATTCAGTATTGTTTCCCTGTAAAGTTATTTGAAAACGTGACTTCCTCTTTGTGTGACTGCTTTTCTATTGCATTTTGACATGTTTACAGTTTTACCGACTTTCAACTTTCAGAAGCTGGAATCTGGACTAATGTTAATGAAAGATCTAGAAGTAAGAAATTTTATTATCTTTGGACATGTAACATCATAGTTTGCAGAGCAGTGATCTCATGGTTAGTTATAGACATTGGTATGATGTATGAAGATCAACAACAAAAATCAGCAAGGGGAAATTTGAAATGCAAACAAAAAGTTGGAAATACTCAGTAGGTCAGGCAGCATCTGTGGATGGTGAAATAAAGTTGATGTTTTACAGTAAAGATTCTTTGTCAAAACTGGGAAGGAAAGAAAATAGAGCGGCACAATGGACTGCAAAGTGCTGGAGTAACTCGGCAGTAGATATAGCATATCTGGAGGGCATGGGTAGCTGCTGTTTTTTTTTAGTTGGGGCCCCTTCAGACTCAAATAAACTAGTTTCCAACTGCATGGAGGGTGGAGCGGGGCGAACTGGATAAAGGAACTATCACTGAGAAGGTGAGGCCAAGGCTGCCGTCGGGATATGCTGTAAACAAAGTCATCTCATGGATAAATAAATAGGGGCTTGGATGGTAGAAGGGGAACATAATGTTTTGTTTGCAATATGTTGGGTTGTCTGAAGTGCCTTTCTCTCAGCAAGGGATGTAGAACTTCAGACTCCATTCTTCCCAATGAACAAGGAGACAGCAGGAGCATAGGTTTTACATTATTATTCCTCTGGGTTTGGATAATCCTGACTGAAGTCTGTTTGTTCTCACTTATGAAAGAGGAGAGAAATTGGCATCAGTACCTTGGGCTAATATGAATTTTAGAGAAAACTCAATTAGTCAAAACATTTAGTGATATTTATTTATCTGTTCATGATGAACAGAGTTTGGAGTTTTATCTTCGGAAGTCGAATAGCTGACAAGTTAGAAAAGAAGAATGGGAGACAAATTACCACAAAGACTTGGAATAGTGGAAAAGTACCGTGGCAGGAAATTGGTGCCTTCAAGAATGAAGGGAAGGAGATTTGATGTGAATAATTATGGTAATAGAAGGTGGTCTGACCAGTTGACCGTCAGCATTAATGCTTGTTCTTTAGGGAACAACTCTGTATTATAGTTTGCAAATTTTACACAATTTGCTAATTTACAATATTCCTCTGCAATCTTGTATCTGTTCTTTTTTCCTCAATGTTTAGCCTGACAAACCTAAGATGGTAATGGAATACTGGAGTGGCTGGTTTGACCACTGGGGTAGCGGTCACCATGTCTATCGGGAAGGTATGTGATATTGTTGGAGTCCATCTTTTCATGCGCTTCATTTTCTTTCACTGGCCAAGTGATTTATTCTTGCCTCCTCTCTGGAATTCTCTTTCTGAGGCATTGTGGAGGATAGATCACTGGAGGTATTTAAAGGATGTAAATAAATATTTGACATCTCTAAATTGCGATCCTTGTTGTACTGACAAAGACGAATAGTTGATGCCTCGAGCTTATCAGCCACTGAATAGCGAGACTGTCTTGAAGGGTCAGGCAAACTACTTGCGGTCCTATTCTTCAATAAAAGGTTGGAGTTGCTGATTGTTCATTGTTCGATTCGTTTGAAATTTTCTACAATCTGTGTCAAAAGAATGAGGTCCATGCATATCTCTGCCCTGAACAAAAAGTTACGGGCAGATTTTAAGACCAATCGTGGAAGTGCTCTTGGCTCACTGGTGATTTTTTTTCTTCTTCTTTTCCAATCTGTTATTCACTCGGCACAAACCAAATTTATAACAAGATTTTTGCCCCAACCTGCATAAGAATGACGGTTTATGGTATCCCAATGGAATGCTCAGTCACCAGAGCAAATCTGACAGCCTAGGGCTATTCCAGATGAGAACAGCTATCAATACAATAGTCATTGGTTCTATATGATTGTAGGAAGCATTTTTAGATTTTCTGATGATGTGGTCACAAATGATAAGCAGGAAATAGTTTTTATTCATGCAATATCTTTCACAAAGACGAGATATTTCAAATCACTTTACATCCAGTCTTTAATGTAATGTAAAAAGTCAGAGCCATAGAGGAAAGTAGTGCAGAAACAGGGCCTTTGGCCCAAGTCCACACTAAGCATCAACCACCGATTCACACTAATATTTTATTAATCCCATTTGTAATTCTCTCCACATTCTCATCATCTCTGCTTCCCACATCCCGTCCTTCCCTGATTCTGCCACTCACATGTACACTTGGGGGCAATTTACAGTGGCTAATGTGTGTGGGAACCAGAGAAACCAGATGAGCCCATGTGGTCATGGGGAGAAAATGCAAACCCCAGAAGACAGCACCCAAGGTTGGCATTGAACCCAGGTCTCTGGTGCTGTATGAATTCTTCCATGCCTTTTTTTTTTTTTTACAAATGTTGACTTTAAACTAAGTGGATTTGCTTTCACAATTTTGTTGTTATGTGAGTTTTAAAAGGCTATTCTTTCAAGGGACAATAAGAGTTAAAAGACAGCTGGAAATGGAAGTGATGAAAGCAAACAATTGGGTTTAATACAGAGGAAAGACTGATTTGTGTGCACAAATCTCCATTGAATCTTGGAAGTTGCTGTCCACATAGCTTTGGGGAAATAAATGAAGAGAGTTAAAAGAGGCATCAAGTATGATGGTATAGATAAAATGGGCAAAGTCAGGCATTATTCTAACTGGACCACTCAACGTTGGAAGGTTGCTGTGGATAAACCTTGTCAACAAACAACCATTTATCCTCCTCCAGAAACTTTCTCTTTTCAAATGTACACTCTATAATTCAGTAGCTGTGTGTAAGTTTTTCTGTTAATCTTCCTTCGCACGTTGTATGTACCAAACACCTCTGTACATTAGGAGCATATTATATTTGAGCCTTAAGATATGTTTCTGTTCTATATTGTTTGCTGAGATTTTAGACTTTTTTTTCCTACTGCAGGATTGCTCAATACTCTTTCGGCTCTTTTAAGCAAAGGAATTTCCATCAATCTCTACATGTTCCATGGAGGGACTAACTTTGGCTTTATGAATGGGGCACAAGACTTTGGCACCTATATTGCTGATGTCACCAGCTATGGTGAGTGTACTGAAGATGCTGCCAGGTTTCGTAATGGAGTGGTAATTGTTCATTTTGCAGATCAAAATCTCCATCAAATCGAATTTTAAAATTCCAGATATTAATTCAGTCATAACTTCATTAGTTAAAGTGATAAAGACGGTGGCGCAGTGGTAGAGTTGCTGTCCCACAGCGCTTGCAGTGCCGGGGACCGAGTTCGATCCCGACTACCGGTGCTGTCTGTACGGAGTTTGCACATTCTCCCCGTAACCGTGGTTTTCTCCGAGATCTTCGTTTTTCTCCCACACTCCAAAGACGAACAGGTTTGTAGGTAAATTGGCTTGGCATAAGTGTAAATTGTCCCTAGTGTGTGTGGGGTAGTGTTAATGTGCGGGCATCATTGGTCGGTGCGGACTCGGTGGACTGAAGGGCCTGTTTCTGCGCTGTATCTCTAAACTAAACTATTGTGTTTAGACATGTAGAGGTTTACATACATTTATATTTATCAAATTTTACTTGTGCGTTATGCAGCACAATAGAACTTTAATTGTTATTAATATAGAACCATTGACTGGTAAATATCAGTGGTTAATAACCTTGTCATTGACAATTATTCATTTAGCATAATTTTGTTTTATATTAGATTATGATGCACCCTTGTCGGAAGCAGGAGATTACACTGAGAAATACATGCAAATTCGGAATCTCTACAGCCATTACTTGGGTAAATACTCAACTGTCTGAATTTTGCACCATTTTGGTAGAGAAAACTATGTTCACATTTGTTTGTCCAGGCCATTGAATTGAAACACTAAAGTTATCCTTCAGACCCCCTCCTCCAATAATATCTCCATTCAATGTTGGGTGAAAATAACTCAAAATGAACAAACAGTTTGAGGTGAAAATGTTTTACCAAGAAGAACCTTCCTGAAAGCATGGCAATTCCTGTAAACATTTGTTATTGTGCCAGTGTTCATTAACTTAAGAGTACAATTTGTTCCTTACAATATGAATTGCAAATTGATTGGGGACTGCACCTAAATTATGCTCAAACTTGTAGGGGGTTACATGCCCATAAATTATAATATTTGAGAATGCTGTTTGACTTCTAGTGGGACATGTATGAGAAGGGTTTTTTTGGGGAGGGAAATTTTGGATTTGAGAAATAATTGCTCTGCAATTATTCTGCGCTGCAGCTGCCTTTGGCAACTTTGATGACCCCCACTCCCCCCAACTTCATTCACCCATATCTTGCTCATATCACTGATCAGGTTTATTGGGAATGCTGCATCATCCTCATGGAGGATTTTCCATCCTTTTATGAAGTGACTTTGTAGGTGGTTTGAATGCTAGTTTGTAATTGCTGGGTGTTAATGCACGTTTACTTTCTACACGTCCCAGCTCACTTGAATGTTTTTGTGCACTAGCATTTGCTAATTTCTCATTGTTTAAAATATATTCTGTCACTTGTTTTCCTACAATACACTTAATTTGCTGCTTTGGTGCCAACTCGCACACTGTTTCTACACACTTCACTTCAAATTATTTGCAAAGTTGTGCATATAACATTTTGTTTTCTCTTCAAAATATTATTCATGAATGTAAATGTGCAAAGCTGAGGGCGCAATACTGGTTCCTGTGGTACCATTCTTTTATTTCAGCTTTGCGTCCTTTAACCAAGCCTGAATCCATGTTTTTGTATTACTCCAGACCTTGTGAACCTGAAGAAGGGTCTCGACCCGAAACGTCACCTATTCCTTCTCTCCAGAAATGCTGCCTGTCCCGCTGAGTTACTCCAGCTTTTTGTGTCTATCTTTGTGGGCCTTTGTTAATATGATATTATATCAAGTGCTGTTTGAAAATTCTACTACAGGCACTAGTCCCGTCTCTTGACTCTGCTCAATACATCCCCAGTATTAATTAGTGACAGGATGGCGATAGGCCATTCGGTCCATCAAGTCTACTCCGTCATTCAATCATGGGTGATCTCTCTTTCCCCCTTAATCCCATTAACACACAATTGTCTTTCACAAAATAATGTTTTACTGAATAGAATCAAGCCATGTTATCACATCCTTGATGATGAAGTCAAGCATTTGCCGGAATGTCTTTTTATTGATGCTGTTAGATCCCAAGTTGCATTATAAAAAAAAAAATTAAAATTATTCTCGCTCTTGTTGCAGATGAGGAATTACCTGAAAAACCACAGCATTTGTATAAATCACGATATGCTACCATTCATCCAAAGGAATACATTCCATTATGGGATGCACTCAGTTTGTTAGAAAAGGTACATTTAATTAATTACTGTTTACTACACATCCATCCAGGAAAATTAGATTTGGAAGGTGAGTGAAGCTGATCTATCTTGGTTGCAGATCCAGATAGGTTCAGATCAGAAGTTTAGAAAAAGTATATTCCAGGCTGATGTGACCATTATTTTTAACTTGTGTAGGAAGGAACTGCAGATATTGGTTTAAACTGAGGATAGACACAAAAAGCTGGAGTAACTCAGCGGGTCAGGCAGCATCTCTGGAGAAAAGAAATGGATGACGTTTCGGATTGAGACCCTTCTTCAGACTGAGAGTTAAGTGAAAGGGAAACCTGAGAGTCAGGGGACTCTCACTGAAGAAGGGTCTCGACCCGAAATGTCACCTATTCCTTTTCATCTGAGATGCTGCTTGACCTGTTGAGCTGCTCCAGCTTTTTGTGTATATCATTTTCAACTTGTTTGCTTCTGACCTGTATCTCGGGTAATGAAATAGCACGTTCAATATGAGAATTTCTACATCAACATTTATTGCACCTGCATTGGATTCTTGTAAATGTTGTTACACATACTTTGCCAGTTTTAAAATGAATGCCTACATTAAGCAATCAGTTCTGCCTAAACAAGATCCGGATATCAGGATGATGGTGTGCCCAGCTGAATCGTGACTTTCTGAGGAGTGTCCCAATATATGAAAGCTTGTAACTTTGATGCACTCACCCATGTTGCAGAAGCTGGTAAAATAAAACAATGTAAATCAACATGACTAGTTGTGGAGGAAGGAACTGCAGATACTGGTTTAAACCGAAGATAGGCACAAAACGCTGGAGTAACTCAGCGGGTCAGACAGCTCTGGAGAAAAGGAATAGGTGATGTATCGGGTCGAGACCCTTCTTCAGACTGAGAGTCGGGAAAGGGAAATGAGAGATATCGACGGTGAAATAGAAATATATAAAACAAATGAATGAAAGATATGCCAAAAAGTAACAATGAAAGAAGATAAAGGATTAATGAATGCTTTGAGCAGAATAAACCAAAATTGAGAGAAAAGTTAATGGAGTGAAAGAACCAAGGTAACTCCCAGCACACATAGATCATGCTTTAGAAAATCTGACCATCTGATCAACGTTGCAGGCTTCTACTGCCCATGGTTTCTAATGTAAAAACAAATGCTTTATAAAGCTTGGGACATGTTCACTTAGCCTTGCAGCAAAGTAGTTGATTTCTCCAGTTTGAGGATGGTTATTTTCAGTTCTGTTTGGTGGCATGTAACTTTTGGGAAATGAAGATTTAAGTGAGTGAATATGTGGGTATAACTGAGATTGTGGTAATGTCATGGTTTGTTTCCCCAACTGAAAGTCCTTGATTGTTGAATGTTTCGCTTGATGTATCAGAACACAATACATTTGCCAGCAATAGATTTATTAGCTTCTCCATTGTAATGTCTCAAGGAGTGGTCCTGCAATCCATCCAGACTTGCCAACTCCGGAAAGCTAGGTGGGAAAGTAAGGAGGTCACAGAGGCTACAAAGGGATGTCAATATTTACTATGATTTGCTAGGGGTTGCAGATGGAAGTGTGATATCCATTTTAATAATAAGAAATAGAAGCAGACTTGGATCATGAAGGCCTTTTTGAGCCTTTTGTTCAGTGCTCACGGATCATCACCTTCCGCACATTCCCAGCCAATTGCCATTTCCCCAGACCATCTAAGGATTTAACAATTTGTTGTATATTCTGTGTTTGAGCATTGGCAGCCTGCTGAGGTTGCAACCCTTAGGTTATTTCTGTTTGCTTCCCGACTGTATGTGTTCTATTCTGCCCACCTTGCTGCCATATAGCATGAAGGACCTTGATGTACAAGACCACCAAGTTAAAAATACTGAATGTTAATGTTTGGTATGAAATTCCCAAATCTAGATGATACTGATCATCTGTGCGAAGATAATCGAATGGCAGATGCGAAGAAGGTTTGAAACGAGTTCAAATGTTCAGATCTTCACAAGTTGAAGCTTTGTTGCGGCAATGTCTCCCCCCCTCCCCCCACACCTCACCCCACCTCAATCTTGACTATCCCTGTAACCTCTTACACTCTCACATGCTCTCAAGATCGTGTATCTACAATGATTCTTCTTCCCTGCACAACTCTTCCCCTTTCTGTTGTGGGGTAGACTTATTCCCCTCCCCACCCCCTCCCCCCATCCCAAACCTTTGCACATCCCTAATCCTTTCTGCTCGTCACTTTAATTTCATGTTTCATGTATCTTGTGTTTTATGACCGTTGGCAGATCAATTTTCCCTCCTGGGATAAATAAAGTTCTATTGTATCGTATGCCAGCCGTTTACACTTCGAATTTTGAGTTTATAGATCAATATGTCCCTGAGCTTTGGAATCACTTTACTTAAGTTTTTTTTAATTTATTTACAATATTCTATGCCATATTTTTACATTGCCTTTGATTATATGCCTCTTTTCTGTATATTGGATGTCATTTTTGTTTGATAATATATCAGTTACAATCCTTGGGAGATTTCATTTTGTTGCAGTGATTGTTTTAAATGCAGAGTGTTGTTATTAAACCTATTGCAAGAGTAACATGTTCACTTGTCTGTTCTAGACAATCGAGAGTGAAAGACCTATCAATATGGAGAACCTGCCAATCAACAATAACAATGGACAATCTTATGGGTACACGTTATACAACACAATAATAAATAGTGGTGGAGTACTTCGTTCTGAGCAGAATGTCCGTGACAGGGCACAGGTAAACAAGGTCTTTTCTTGTTATATGAATTTGTTCATTTGGGTGCTCCAATTTCCTCTCGCATTCCAAAGATGTTCAGGTAGGGAGATTAATAGGTCAGTGAAAGTTACCTGTAGTGTTGGTGGGTGGCAGGAGAATCGGGTAGCAGGAGTTGTGCATGCGTGAGGGGAAAATGGGTTACTGGGGGAAATAACTGGAGGAATGGAGAGATGAAATCGCACTGTCAGAGCTGTGATTTTGTGCTAAATGACCTAAGGACATATGAAAATTGTATGCAAAGAAGTAGCCTGAAAGTAGCCTCAAAGTAAAAACATGAGCAGTAAATTTTCATTGTGGTTTTGCAGCTTTAGAATGCTCTTTTAGAAATTGAATATGTTCAGCTTGCTCTTATAATTGCAGGCTGAGCCAGCATTTAATTGTCCATCCCTAGCTGCCCTTGAGAAGGAGCTGGTGAGCTGCTGTCTTGTACGGCAACAGTCTATGAGGCGTGAGTATTCCCACTGTGCTGTTAGACAGAGGACTCCAGGAATTTAACCCAGCAACAGTGAAGGAACAGTGATATATTTCCAAATCAGGACTCTGCGAGACTTGGAAGGATAATTTCCAAGTGGTGGTGTTCCCTGTGCTTTTGCGGCCCCAATCCTTCTAGCTGTTTGAGGTCATGGATTTGGAAGTTTGCTGGCTTGTGGCTCTGTGCTGTTTCTGTTGGGAGTGTCTCATTCATGCCCAGCTCCCTGGCTTGTTACATTTGCATAATTGAGTCTCTCTTGTATTTCAGGTGTTTGTTGGGGGTCAGTCCATTGGATTTCTGGACTATAAAAATATAGAATTGACTATTCCAGATATTAAGGTGAATGTCATTAAAATATCAAATTTGTAGATAATCGTGCAGACATTTATTATTGGTGCTTTTAAAGGTTGCAACCATGTTTTTATTGCCATCAGTTGCCTGACCCATTGAGCTCCTGCAGCATTTTGTTTTTTGCCCGAGATTCCTGCCTTTGCAGTCTTGTCTCCATGTTTTTTTTCCACGATGTTTTTATGTAAATAATGACTATGATAGAATGTAATGTCAGTTGGTACATTGTGCTTTTCATCCCTTGTGGGCATGCAAAACTGTTTGATAGCTTTACTTGTTTTACAAGCAAATCCACAAAAACATTTATACAAACTAAATGACATTTCTCTGTCTTTACTGCACTTTAACGTTAGCCCAGTATTTGCTCTGGCATGAGAAAGGTTTGGACCACAATTTATTATTTAGAAGGAATCATGCTGATTTCTTCAGGAGCAAAACTGAAAAAAAATCTAAAACTTAGTTTGTGGAGTATTTGATATCTGAAAGAAGTGAATTTAAAACTGAATTACAGCTTGATAATTGGAAATGAAAGAATGGGCGCTGTGAAGTTTTTAGTGGTACCCTCATCAACCTTTGAGTTTTAAACTATAATAACCTAAAATACCGCAATTGCCCAATACTCCATGTAGTGAACAAAATGGAAGGCCGACAAGGGGAAGAATGGAATTGTCAAATCTGAACCTGAAGATTCTGATGCCTTGTAACTAAACACATCATCCAATTTTGCAAGAGGGGTGCTAATACATTGCCTTAATTTGACCACCTTAGTAGAAGTTAGATGTCTTGCAGTCGATCCAGTTGGGATGTGTACATTACAATAGCTTCTGAATTTATTTTCAAGCCTTCAAAATCTAATGAGCCTTGTACACTGTCAGCGGCCTTTGGGAAACTCTTACATTTTTTGCACCATTGTGAAATTGTGGACATTATAACTACCGTTTAGTGATTCGTCCATCCATTTGTGAAGCTCCAGCAACATGAGATCTTAAAAAATGTCTCCAGTAGAGTTTCTCCAGTGTCTCCACTCCTAAATGTCTCCAGCAGGGTGGCACGGTGGTGTAGCGGTAGAGTTGCTGCCTTGCAGCACTTTCAGCGCCAGAGACCCGGGTTCGATCCCAACTATGGATGTTGTCTGTACGGAGTTTGTACGTCCTCCCCGTGACCGTGCTGGTTTCCTCCCACACTCCAAAGATGTACAGGTGTATTGGCTTGGTACAAGTGTAAATTGTCCCTAGTCTGTGTAGGATAGTGTTAATGTGCGGGGATCACTGGTTGGTATGGACTTGGTGGGCCGAAGGGCCTGTTTCTGTGCTGAGAGTTTGTGTTACAGGCACGTGCACCATTTCTATTCACTGGTCTACAATTGCTGATGTGCCTGCCTTGCCATTTTTAAAATTGTTCTTTTTCATTGTGTATCCACAATATTCTTAAAGTTACCCAGTTTCTTTAAATCAGAATTTTTCTGAGTTACTTATTTTATTACAGAGTTCTCTGGCATTGTTTCCTTTTTATTGAAACTGGATTATTTCTTTTTTTAGAGTAAACAAAATTTAAGCCTTTTGGTGGAGAATCGTGGTCGAGTGAACTATGGCACTAAACTCGATGAACAGCGCAAAGGTAATTTGCTGAGATAGTGATTGACAACATAGTCAGTGTTGTGCAATGCATGGTTACTTAGTACGTGCAAACAATTAAATTGTTTAAGTTATTTGATTATTAAATTACTAGATAATATTCCAGTTGTTAGAAGGATTTTCCTGTGATTATAGATGTGTTGCCCAGGATGGTATTAAACTGATAAATCATTATTTTCCACCTTCAGTTAAGGTGGTCAGATTTAGAGAATATTTCATGTGATCAGTTGCAAAATCTGGTAATACAAGTTATACACCATTTCCCCTCCATTTTTTTTCCTTTTTCTTTTTATTCCTTCCCCCCCCCCCCCCCCCCCCTTTCCTTCCTGGCAGCCTCTGTTCCAGAGCCTTTCTGGATTATCCGCTTTTCTGGACCAACCAAGGTCAAGTGATAATGCAACGACAATACGCCCTAGGCCCGTTAAAGACCACACCTCTTCCCCCCCCCCCTCGTGTCGCGAAAGCACCATGGAGTGCCACAAAAATAAATAAGCCAAATTATTTAGTCAGAGGGTGGTGAATCTGTGGAATTATTTGCCACAGAAGGCAGTAGAGGCTAAGTCGGGGGATATATTTAAGGCACAGATAGATAGATTTTTGATTGTCAGAAGCTATGGGGAGAAGGCAGGAGAATGAGGTTAGGAGGGAGAGATAGATCAGCCATGATTGAATGGCGGAATAGACATGATGGGCCGAATGACCTAATTCTACCCCTATCTATTATGACCTTATGATAAAATGTCAACTGAATATGAATGAAATTACCTGCCGACCCATTCCCCGCTCCCACATTTCCCTGGCCGTTTAGACCCCCGGCTTCAAACCCCGCTCCCGACTCGCAAAGTGCACCAGCAAGCCCTAGTTCACTCCCTGCAAATTCTGGTGACACAGCTATTGTTGCTGCTCACGTTGTAGCCCCTTGGGGACAGTGCTTTCGTCGAATCGCAGCTCCCTCCTTTTACTAAGCTTTAGCTACGCTACTAAAATCACCGTTAGATTGGCAACCAATTTTTGATGTCTTGATATTGTAATGTTGTTTCTGTGTTAAAGGTGCTATATAAATGCCACTTTTTATAGTTTGCAACAAAAATAATTGATTGCAGTGGAAGATGTTCTGTTCCCTTGGAGTCACTTTTGAGTTTTGGTTCTGCAGGTCTCCTGGGAGATATCTTTCTGAATAAACAGCCTTTGAAGGGATTTACAATTTACCCATTAGAGATGAAAACAAGTTTCATCGAGAGGTGAGGATCTATATGTGCATCTTGCTTATAAACTGTCCTGCCTCTGATTGCTTGATTTACTTTCAATACACTAAAGTCGGTTTATATTTTTGGAGGAGTTTGTGTTACATCATGAAATATTAGTATACGGTCAAATGAGGCCAGTTGTTATCTCAGGGAAGGTTAACATTTTCAGTGGGAGGTTTCTCCCCTTATTCCATCCCCCCCTTTGGTGTAGTGGTAGAGATACTGCCTGACAGAGCCAGAGACCCAGGTTCGATCCTGAATTAGGGTGCGTGTCTGTACGGAGTTTGTACATTCTCCCCGTGACCTGCGTGGGGTTTTCTCCGAGATCTTCGGTTTTCTCCCACACTACAAAGATGTACTGTTTTTTAGGTTAAATGGCTTGGTATAAATGTAAAGAAATAAAACAAATTATGGTGCGTGGATCACTGGTCGGTCTGGACTCGGAGGGCCGAAAGGTATCTTTAAACAAAACTAAACAAAACATTAATTGTCTCCATTAGGGTTATCATGGGCCAGCAGTTAATACAACCAATATTTAAAATATCAATGTCTGGCCAAATGTATTGGATATTAATATTGTCATGGCTTTTGACATTTTTATTGCATTTGAAACAAAGTTCACAAACCTCACAAACCTCAAAATTCAATACATTTTAAATAGATATCTGAGTGATTGTAATTGTAGTTTGGATAGTAACTGGAATTTTTCCAACAAAGCTACAGTCTTTACAATAGAGTTGCATCATAGTTCACTAAGTCTGTTACTTGTGCCACTGATCTATTTTGGATTAACTTTGTATTCAACAGTGGGAATCTCTTTCTACCTTGGTTACACACTGTGAACATAAAACACTCGGCGTCCTTGGAAATGCACGGCCTCATAAATGCCAACCATTGTTCCCATACACTGGCTCTGTGAATATTTGTTTTAATCTTCTCATGCCAGTGGTCCTCGCATTAGTTAAATTGATTACCAGTTTTCTAACTAGCCTCTCTAGTTTCAAGCCAATATGTTGATTTGCGAGTTAAATTCTGGAGGGTCTGAGCTACAGGGAGAGGTTGAGTAGGTTGGGTCTCTATTTCTTGGAGTGCAGGAGGATGAGGGGTGATGTTATAGAGGTGTATAAAATTATGAGAGGAATAATTCGGGCAGATGCACGGAATCTCTTCCCCAGAGTAGGGGAATCGAGGACCAGAGGACATAGGTTCAAGGTGAAGGGGAAAAGATTTAACAGGAATCTGAAGGGTAACTTTTTCCACACAAAGGGAGGTGGGAGTATGGAACAAACTGCCAGAGGAGGTAGTTGAAGCTGGGACTATCTGGGACTATCTGGGACTGGATAGCTGTGACTATCCCAACGTTTAAGAAACAGTTAGGCAGGTACATGGATAGGACAAGTTTGGAGGAACATGGACCAAACGCAGGCAGGTGGGACTAGTGTAGCTGGGACATGTTGGCTGGTGTGGGCAAGTTGGGCCGAAGGCACTGTTTCCACACTATCTCTCTAATTAATTCAAATGCAAAGAAAATAAGAGGAATTTGCGGGTCCATTTTCATTCATATATTTTTTCTATAGGCATTAACCACTGTAACTCTACACAGGATAATCACTGCCAGAGAATTAAAGATTATGACATTTGTTTAATGGTTTTTAATAACTAGCATTGGCTATTTTTTGTTTTTGTTTCCCTGTGACTGAAGTTTCTCAGCTATCAAAATGAATTCTACTCGGGAAAACCCCGTTCTTCCTGCCTTCTTCTACGGCTCACTCTATGTGGATTCAATGCCCTACGATACTTTTATAAGTCTTAAGGTGAGGAAAATTTGTTTTATTCATTGTAGCCTCCTGCTTGGGACAGTACATTTTACAGTGACGGTATAATTTGCAACCTCAAACTGTAATGAGTGGGGAAATTGAACAAAGTTGAACTTTTTATGTTGACGTTTCTCCTTTTAGAATAGCTGTCAGAGATGAACACAAGAAGTAATAATGGACACAAAGTGCTTATGTAACTCGGCGGGTCAGACGGCATCTCTGGAGAAAAAGGATGGGTGACGTTTTGGGTTGTGATCCTTCCTGGAGGAGGGTCCGATCCGAAAAGTTGCCCATCCATTATCGCCAGAGATGCTGCCTGACCCGCTGAGTAATCCAGCTCTTGGTGGAGTACTCGGAGTTCAAATTGTTTACCAAATGGTATGAATATTGATTACTTTAACTTCAAATAACTTCTGCACTCCCTCTCTCCATCCCTCCCCCTCCCAAGTTGCACCTGGCTCCCGTTCTCACTAGCAAACAGCTATCAATGGCCTGTTCCATTTATCATCATTACTTTTTTGCATATCTTTCATTCACTTGTTCTATATCTCTCTACATCACATATCTCTCATGTCCCTTTCCCCTGACTGGTCTGAAGAAGGTTCTCGACCCGTAATGCCAATAATTCCGTCGCTCCAGAGATGCTGCCTGTCCCGCTGAGTTACTCCAGCATTTTGTGTCTATCTTCGGCTTAAACCACCATCTGCCGTTCCTTCCTTGAAACACAGCTAGTTATGTAGTACGTCTTCAGTAGCGGAACCATGATGATTTCTGGTTCTAGAGTATTTTCTGTATCTGGTACTCTTGGCCGTTTCTTTAAATGGCATGGAGTAAATTGAATTGGCTCAAGATTTTGCTGAGTTGCGGGAGTTTGGTAGGAATCCAAGATGCACCTTCCACTTGGCGCTTTTCTCTGAGTATGTTTGCAAATGCAAATGCAAAAAAAATGTAACTATGTTTTTATGCAATTTTTAGGGCTGGGAGAAAGGTGTGGTGTTTATCAATGGATTGAATTTGGGCCGTTACTGGAATATAGGACCACAGAAGACACTTTACTTACCCGCTCCGTGGATACAACATGGTAACAATGAGGTAAGAGAGACCGATGTTAACAGTCTCCACAGATTGCATTGATAATTGAGAGGTGTCTGTGTCTGTGTCTGTGTCACAAAACAATTCTAACTTCATTATTTTAGGCAACCATTAAAAAAAATATAGAAACATAGAAAATAGGTGCAGAAGTAGGCCACGGCCCTTTGAGCCAGCACTGCCATTCAATATGATCATGGCTGAGTCTCCTAAATCAGTACCCCATTCCTGCTTTCCCCATATCCCTTGGTTAGGCTGGTAGAGCTAAATAATATGGAGTTGAAAAGTAGGCCAGGATTCAGTGAACAGGTTAATCTTTCTCAGAGATTAGCTGTCCCTGTGTCATATTAACCAAAAGTAAAGCAGCAACATTTAATTAAAAAGCTTCCAAATATTTTATTTTGCTAATTTATCATTTTCTAACCCCATTCCCTAACTCTTCAGATAATTTCAGACCACCTCCTTATATTTTGTTTTCTATGGAATGTATTTTTGGGGGGAAAAAAGGGCTTTGTGGTTAATTATTAATTACTATTATGGATCGTAAATTCATGGTGCAGTTTACTTTGTCTTTTTTAACCTATTGCAGGGTATACTGAGTGCCAGAAGCATTAGCTCAGTGGTAGCATGCTCATTTTTGAGTTAATAATAATAATACATTTTATTTATATAGCGCTTTTCAGGACTCAAAGTCGCTTTACATTGAGAATCAAGAATAAACAAAACAAAATAGAGCAGTAAGACAGAGATGCAAAGGGGAGGGGAACATGGGACTAAGGGTATGCAGAGGTGAAGAGATGGGTCTTGAGGCAGGACTGGAAGATGGTGAGGGACTCAGAATTTCGGATCAGCTGTGGGAGTGAATTCCAGAGCCTGGGAGCTGCCCTGGAGAAGGCTCTGCCTCCAAAAGTGCAGAGGTTTGATTTCGGAGTGGAGAGGAGACCAGCTGATGTGGATCTGTGGGACCGTGAGGGTTGGTATGGGGAGAGGAGGTCAGTGAGATAAGGGGGGGCCAAGTGGTTGAGGGCTTTGTAGGTGAGGACCAGGATTTTGTAGATGATCCGGTGGGAAATGGGAAGCCAGTGGAGTTCTTTGAGAACTGGGGTGAAGTGGTGCCAGGATTTGGTGTGGGTAATGAGTCGGGCGGCTGCATTCTGGACCAGTTGGAGTCGGTTGATGTTGCTGGAATTGATGCCAAAGAGAAGAGAGTTACAGTAGTCCAGTCGGGAGGAGATGAAGGCATGGATGAGTCTTTCAGCAGTGGGGGGTGTGAGAGAGGATCTGATTTTGGCAATGTTGCGGAGGTGAAAAAATGATGTTTTGACAACATGGCGGATGTGAGGCTCAAGGGAGAGTTAGAAGGTTATTATTTAGTTTTGCAGCCAAGTCTTAAAGAACACGATTTAAACTAATCTTCCAGTATACCCTTGCTCTGCTTTTCATGTTCATTGTTAAACCACATCTTTTCAGGTAAGACACTAGCTGAGCAAGATAATTTGATGGTCTCTTGGTGACTTGACATACATTGTCATCAGTCAATCCCACCAAGGCCTGATCATGTATTGGCCTCTTGTGGGACTTTGTTGTGCACATAGTAATATTGAAACAGAAATGCACTTTGTGGCTATGGTGTTGTTCAGTTTAGCGATACAGCGTGGAAACAGGCCCTTCTACCCACCGAGTCCGCACCACCCAACGATCCCCACACATTAACACACACTCGGGACAATTTACACTTACACCAAGCCAATTAACCTACAAACCTGTACATCTTTGGAATGTGGGAGGAAACCGAAGATCTCGGAGAAAACCCACGCAGGTCACAGGGAGAACGTTCAAACTCCTGTCGTGTTCAGAAGGTTGCAGCATCCAAACAAAGACAAGTAGGAAGGAAGGAGCAGTTTAAAAGCGCAAATTCTCCTTTGCTCAATTGTCAGAGCTCAAGTTTGCAATCAGTCATAGCCAGTAATGGTTGCTGTTGAAAACAGACTGCTCCTCCTTGTCTTGGTCATTCCTAAGGCTTGTCAGAGGGAAGGAAGCCAGATGCACAAGAAGCCAGTTGGACAGAAAATCTAATGTGCTTTTTCACTAAGAAGTGATGTGCTTTAATTATTTTCTATTTTTAAATCGCCATCGCAGCCTATGCTTTCCCCCTCATTTGTACGGCTTTCTTACACATTTCCTTTTCTTGTCAAATTAGATTGTAATATTTGAAGAGAGCAAAGCTGGAAAAACAATTGAGTTTGTTAATCGGCCTGACCTTGGACAAGCTGAACATGTGTGAAGATAAGAGCAAAGACTTTTTTTAAACTTTCCTATTAACTTTTTACATTCTGGTAAAGGAAAAGCAGCCAAGCGTACTGTGACTAACCAACACTACGTTTTGAATACTGAAATTAAATCATCTTTGAAATGTTTTGGATCAATTGATTTGAAATATAGTATTGTCTATATTTAAAGTTTAAACGTGTTACGCTGTGGGTAAGTATATAGATGGCCATTATGCATTTTGAAATGTCTCTGCCCACATTTAATTAAGGTATTAACTTGTTTGAAATTAATAAGTATTAATTCACTGAATGAAAGGGTGAAATTCTAAGAACAATAGTGTGAGATTTATTCATTTGTGTACAGTATTTAAGGGAAAAAATCTATTGAGTATGTTGGGCCTTTTAATTTTCCCAGACGTAATAATTTTACATTTAACTAAATTTTTCATTCATTGGACATGAATTTGTATGGGAAGATTGCACTAAAGATGTGAAGATGTGAACATTTATAACTGCATATTCCATAATGCTCTCAAAATATTGTAACTAATGGAAGATTGTACAATTGAACAAAACCTGGATGTCAAAGAAAATTAAACCTCGCTCTTCCTTTGTTCCTGCTTGTTTGTGTGTAAATGTTTTGCTGGGATGAGTGGCTGGATATTAACAGTAATCTTCCAGGACCTCTAAGTGACATGATGCTAAAATAAATGATTTGGGATTCCTAATAAGACCCAAGGAACTGCAGATGCTGGTTTACAAAAATGACACAAGGCACTGGGGTAACTCAGTGGGTCGGGCAGCATTTCAGGCCCCTTATCTGAGGTAGAATATGCTGCTGTTGGAGAGGGTTCAGAGAATGATAATCCCCAGGATGATTGGGTTAATACATTGGAAATGTTTGAAGGCTCTAGACCTGTACTCGCTGGAGTTTGCAAGGGTGGAGGGGGATCTCATTGAAAGTTACCGAATAATGGTAAGCCTAGCTAGACTGGATATGGAGAGGATTTTTCCAGTAGTGGTAAAGTCTAGGACTAAAGTGCACAGCCTCAGACGAAAAGGATGCACCTTTACAATGGAGAAAACAATGAATTTATTTAGCCAGAGTGTGGTGAATATCTGGAATTCATGGCCACAGATGGCGGTGGAGGCCATGTCATTGGGTCTTTTTAAAGCAGAGGTTGATAGGTTCTTGATTAGTAAAGGGCGTCAATGGTTATGGGAAGAAGGCAGAAAAATTGGGTTGAGAGAGAAACATAATTCAGCCATGATTGAATGATGGAGCAGACTCGATGGGCCAAATGGCCTAGTTCTGCTCCTGTGTTTTATGGAGATCATGGATAGGCAATGTTAAGGGTCCGGTCCAGACTGTTAGCTGTGTAAATGAATAAGTTGTCTCCATAGGTCAGCATTCTTCATAAATTCTGCAGGTAGAACCAAAGAAGTTATTAAACTACTTACTTCCTTTGGCAGAAAGGTCCAGATCTTCTTCTCATGGGATGTGTTGGCGGGTTTTAGTTATAACCTGATGTTGGAGGAAACCAGAGCACCTGAGACAACGCTTGCGATCACAGGGGAAATCTCCAAATTCCACACGGACAGCATTCGACGTCAAGATCATATCCTGGTGTCTGGAGCTGTGAGACAGCATCTCTACCAGCTGCACCACTGTACTGCCCTTAACTTCCAAAGGTAAAAAGTAAAACCATTGAATAGAATGCAAGTTTATATAATTTAATTTAAAAAATACCTACAGTCAATTCAAGTCAGTTAAAATATTCTGTTAACTCAACCCCATATTTTGTTCTTGTGTTTAATCCAAGTTGTTTACTTCAAAGAGAAGATCCTAAAATCTAGTTTGTCCAACAACTACGAAGATAACGTAAATTTTCTTCAGTTTTCTTTTTATTTAGGGTTCTCCTTAAAACTAAAATGACATGATGAGGAATTGTGTGCAATCAACGGTACATTAACATGCAAAACAAAAAGTGCAATCCCCACAGAGACGGATAATGTTGCAATCTATGGAGAAAGGAAATCAAATACATTTATTACATAGCAAGAAAGAAAACACATTCTGATGTTCGGACAGCCTTCTCACCATTGAATTTTTAACAAAATGTTTTGGAACTAGCGGTTTTGGCAGCCTGGGTTTGAGGAATGTGTGGGGAAACATTTAGCAGTGACAACTGTGTGACTGGGACATGTAAAAATGAAGTTGCCATTCAGTGTCTGTATGTGAGCATTTTGAAACTTAATAAAAAAAATCTCAACACACTCACTTGATTAGATGAAGTCTAGGGTTGTGCCGTTTGGTAATATAGTTTTTGTGTACAACTAAAACAATTGCTGCACGGATCAAATCTCCTCATTTGCAGTTCTCGACACGACAGAATGCTGATGTTCACGAAATCTCCAGCTTTTACGCAGTACTTCAAAAGAAGATTTACAGCTCTAATTTAGCCTTGTCTCCAAAGCTGCATTTTTGCTCTGCCACCTGCTGGTGTTGAAGCCAATGGCAGGATGAACCTCTGTTTAATTTAGAAAGTTTTCAGCCCTTGCAGAAACATAGAATTATCACAGTAGCAAAGGTCATTTGGCCCATCAAGTCTAAAAATTCCAATGGGGTACTCTCATAAGTCCCATTTTCCCTTTAGACCTGCAAATCTTTTTCATATTTCATTATTGTAATGGAGTCCATTCAGCCTATCAAGTCTATACTGGTACTCTGTATAATCCCATTAATCACTTTCCTCTATTTCTGCCTTGCATGCCCATTAACCCCTCTTATTCTCCTGGTAGTGGAGACAATTTACAATAGCCATTTTACTTGGCCAAGTAGTGTTTCTTTTCTAAGAGTTCAGAGCAGCTAAAGGAAACATAGTCCCAGGGAGAATGCACACTCAACACAGACAGCACTGGGGGGGTGTCGACAACACCCTGTCACTGTGCCATTCAGGAGCCTGCCCAGTTCTTTTTTTTGAAAGAATGAATCACTGGGTTTCCATCACCTCTTTCGAAGAAGTTTGAGGCCATACAAATTGACTGTGTCAATTCCCCAATTGGAGAGGGCGAATAACACAAGGAAAAACAATAAATGATAGATATTAAGAAATGTAGAATGCCATGGATAACTTCAAGCCAGCCTGGCAAAAATACTCTTAGTTATCCAACCGGTGACTTGGCAAAAATGGGTTATCAGAATCAAAATGTTAGTATGCCGAGAGGGAAAATTTGTTGCAAAAGGGGCTTTCTTACAAAGGGAAGTTCACTTACTGGCTTAAAGTAAGAAAAAAATACAACGTGAACCAACAAATCAAAATGTGAGCACTTGAAGATTTTGCAACAAAAATGATGAAAAGGGGAAAACACTTGGTGATCACAGTGTAAAGGTGTCTTATAGAATTCATCAAATATTAGTTTGAATTTTTGGCAAGGTGAAAAGTCAGGAAATGATTTATTGATTTAAATGAGTGCTGATTTATTGCAGTTAGACTCTGGTGTTTGTGGCTCTGAGTTCCCTTGGCTGTCATAACCTGTAAACTGCAATGAAGAGTGTGTCTACATAATGTAAATGTGAGCATGTTCTGTACAGATTGCGAATGTGAAATATAAATTGTCATCGTTTGAGATAGCTAGGATATAACTTATATTTTGAGAGTCTGGAAAGGGAAACATCTGGGGAAAAAATCTAGGAACTGCAGATTATAAATGCCCTTCCCCATTCTCACCTCCTTGAAATCTATTTATCTTTAATTTCTCCCAGTTGTGATGGAAGTTATACAATTGTAATTGATAATTGATGACAGTTGCTGTCTAACCTGCTGAGGAATTCCAGCATTGTCTGTCTCAAGTTCAGATTTCGAGCATCTGCAGTATTTTGTTTCAGTATGAGTGTTTGAATTGATTTGTGATGAGGGAGCACAGTAGAGGTTAAGGCTATATTCACTCGAATTTAGATGGTTGAGAGGGGATCTTATAGAAATATATAAAATTCTTAAGGGATTGGATAGGCTAGGTGCAGAAAAAATGTTCCCCATGTTGGGGTCACAGTTTAAGAATAAGAGGTATGCCATTTAGGACTGAGATGAAGAAAATCACTTTCACCCAGAGAGTTGTGAATCTGTGGAATTCTCTGCCACAGAGGCAGTGGAGGCCGATTCACTGGATGTATTCAAGTGAGAGTTAGATATAGTTCTTTGGGCTAATGGAATCAAGGGATATGGGGGGAAAAGGAGGAAATGAGTTCTGATTCTGGATGATCAGCCATGATCATATTGAATGGCGGTGCCGGCTCGAAGGGCCAAATGGCCTACTCCTGCACCTACTTTCTATGTTTCCATGGTGGGACTAATTCATGAGACCCATAATATTATGGCCATGCTCGAGGGGGTAAATCTGAAGTCACACAGTCAATTTGTATAGCAGATCCCAAAACTACAACATGGCAGTGATAAGGGAACAGAAGGCTGCAAATTCAATGGCCTGGGTTCGAGTAATCTGAAAGCAAAATACTGCAGATGCTGAAAATTGCAGAAAAAAACCAGAACATTTGGGGGATATTCAGAAAGTCAACAGCACCCGTGAAGGGTGAAACTAGATTTAAAGTTTCAGGTCAATGATTTTCCATCAGAGGTTTTCGACTCTCTCCACAGATAACACGTGGTGAGCTTGATCCTGTATTTTTGTGTTCTTACTTCCTGACTACAGTCATCTATTATCTAATTTGATGATAGACACAAAGCTGGAGTAACTCAGCGGGACAGGCAGCATATCTGGAGAGAATGAATGGGTAACGTTTCAGGTCGAGACCCTTCTTCAGACAAAGTCAGGGGAAATCGAAACGAGAGATATAGACGATGATGTATAGAAATATAGAACAAATGAATGAAAGATATGCAATAAATTTACATTTCATTAATTTGTTCTATATGTCTCCACATCATCGTTTGTATCTCTCTTTTCCCTTTTCCGTGCTTTCAGTCTTAAGAAGGGTCTCAACCTCAAACGTCACTCATTCCTTCTCTCCAGGGATGCTGCCTGTCCCACTGTTACTCCAGTATTTTGTCTATCTTTGGTTTAACCAGCATCTGCAGTTCCTTCCTACACATCTAATTTGATGAGGTGGGTGAGTGTGCATAATATGGAGAACTGCAATCATGGTAGGCTACCTGGCAAGGACAATGACAGTACCAGGGTGTATTGGTCCAATTTAGTCCTGTGTAGTTGTAAATTGAGGTTAATTAAATATGTATGGTTTCAGGCTAGGCTCTGCTAATGTCAAACCCATGCGTGATAAGGTTAATCACAAAAACCAGGATCTGCAACGGGTAAAATATGTATTCCCTGCCCCTTTAATGCAGTTGTATCTGTGTAAATATGAGCTCAAAGTAAAGTGGCCCTGGGTAAGCAGATAATGGTGGGTGGAGTGGATCATGTTGTTTAACTGCTGAGCACTTTACAGTTTTGTATCATGTACCAGATGTCTTGCAAGCTGATAAAGACTGGTGTGAAGCATTGTGTGGCCTGCACAATGGTCTGGCCACTAACTTTGCCAATGTTTCAATAAACAAAAGGTAGCTTTCAAGTCCATTCTCTCCACATTCCACCCACTGTGTTCTGCTACACCAGTCTGAAGAAGGGTCTCAACGCGAAACGTTACCCATTCCTTCTCCAGAGATGCTGCCTGTCCCGCTGAGACATTCTAGCATTTTGTGTCTTCTGCTACGTCATCTCACTCGGCAGACGCCGGGGGAGTTGGGGGGAGGGGTAGGTAACACTGTGAATGGATCAGACTTGGAGACACAAGAGGCTGTGGATGTGGGAATCTTCAGCAAAACAACAAAGTGCTGGAGGAACTGGAGCAGTATGTGTGGAGCGAAATGGGCAAATTACTTTTCTGTTTGGGACCCTTCTGAAGCATCCCAACCCAAAACCCCCATCGTCTGACCTACTGCGTTTCTAAGCATGGATCAAACCTTCAGATCATTTTGAAAAAATCTCCCAGGCATGTAATCCAGTCTCACAGGCCACATTTCGATCTGATGAGATCAACCCCATAATAACCCACTCTGTGTCACAAACATCAGAATCACCAGATCTAATTGACCTTTACCTGTGGAACAAGGCATTGGGGAAATCTGAATGGGTCAGAATGGTCCTGGTCAAAAAGCCAGCACTAGCAGGTGTGAAGTGCATCTCGACGCATGTGGTATAATTTTTTAGGTTGTCTGCCGTACATATTCTTTATTTCCAAGGTCATCGGCAACAATATTCCGATGAATACATTCCAGCAGGAATCTCCCTTTTTGCCATTCTCTGGGAGCCTATTGCTCACACCCGCCACTGTGCAGAGACGGGTCCTTTTTAGTTTGGAACAGAATTGTTTTCCACTCATTTATGATCTCCTTCCCCCCCCCCCCCCCCCACCCACTCACACCTGATCTGCACTAATGGCAGCCAGATGTCCCTTCATTCCAATGGAGCTCCCAGTTTTGTGAGCCTCTCTTCGTTAGCCGGAGCTCTACGTTTCTGGATTCAGCTTTATTTGCCAATGCCTTTGTACTTGTTATATCAGGTGCCTTCAATCTATATCTAGAAATTTGATTGATAACATAAACTGTACACTACTGCTGAACGTAGTCAATAGTTGCTGTTCCTCTCTTCCTGATGCACAATATACCGTGTAGTAATAATTAATATTTTCTTGTATCTCTTTTTAATCTGCTTTTGTCTGTGCCTTAATTGTCTGATCATGGCTGTAAAAAGAGCAAGGAAAACATGTTGGATAACATCACTCTAGGGTAATGAACAAATTAGCAAACATTGGGTAAATGTGCTGATAAATTGGCTCCTATACTTTTCAAATAGTAGCTAGCCCCATCACAGTGTCACTTTACAGTAAGTAACCCACTGTTCCAGAGTTAGCTCTGTCCTTGCTCAAATGAACATGATCTTTGTGCTTAAACATACTGCAAAGGCAAATCCAATACATTAGAAATGATGTAGGAATCTTGTTACCACGAAAACAACTGTAAACTGGAAGGCTACTTTTAAACATTCAGCTGATTCCATTAATATAAATACATTTCAAATCAATTGGAAAGAAAGATCTTAGTAGAAGCTATAAATGATGCTATGAGTTCTCCAGTTTTCTTCAATTGTTTGGATGAAGCACTGAAAGCTTGTTGATCTCCATTATCCTTTGTTAGGTTGTTTTCCAGTGATGTCTCTTTGAAAGTTGCAGGTTACGTCAAGTCATGTTTTAACCAGAGTGATGAAGCGATGTAGCAGAAAGGTGAAAAGTTGGCATTTGATGTTTGTGCCTCGATCTCTGATTTTTCCATATGACAGTGCAACAGTCAATAACAAAATCATCTTGACCAATGTATTTTCAAGCACAGATTAGAATCACAAGGTAAAATAGTATCATACTCCGATTTGCCCTTTAAAAAAAAAATCATTAATCAATTTTCTTAAATTATAAATAGAAATAAATTAAACTGGGTAGCAAACAGCATGTGTTAGATAATTCTACAGAAAGTATAAAAAGAGAGAATTATTCTCTGTACTAACAGTTCAAAGAGAATAGAAAAGAAAGTGTCATTTGTCAAGTGCTGAGGATTATGTCCAGTAAAATTGTGCTTCACATTTTTGATTTGATACCACAGCACTAACTGTAACAGGTTCTGCTGCTCTAGCTGCTTGGGAGGTGTGTAAACTTCAGTCACTGTAATGTCAAACTCTACCCATGGACACATTCCACTTATGGTACGAGATGCTAGACTGTCTTCATTATTAGCAGAATTCATCAACAGAGCTGGGGGGTCAATGTAATTAATTTCCTGTCATCCACAGCCCCTTCAGTCAATGTAAAGCATTTCCAAGATTGTCCTTCAATTGGGATGTTAGAATGCTTCTTCAGGAAGGGGCACCCTGCTACGCAAAACTGATGGACTACAGAAGCTGCTGGCAGCTTTGGGACCATCTCTTCTGTTGGAAATGAGGTATCAACTAAGGATGGAAATAAGTGTTTTACATATTTATGCTAAATGTTCATAAAATTGTGTCCTATCAGAAGATAAGTTTTGAGGGGAGGAATTTGTGATGAATTTTCTTCAGATTGAGTAACATGTTCTGGTCGAACTCAAAATATTCTCTTTGAAGATGAATGCTGCCACTAAAGCCAGCATTTATTGCTCATTGCTTGTTGCCCTTAGTGACATCAGTCAGAGTCAGCCTTACTCTAAGACTGGGGTCTCGCGCAATTCAGGTCTCGTACAGACAGAAGGTTCCCTGTTCATTCTGCAGGATATTTTACAATTAATGTCCTTTGAGGTTTTAATTCTATAATTTCCCACCACTACTCTCATGGATTTCTGCCCCACACCTATTTCCTTTTGTTTTTTCTTAGTAGGGTATGATTGTAAGCAAGTATGTGCAGACATTTAAATTGATCAGCTTTGGGAGGGACAAAATTACGTGGAAAATTAACACTCGCACATCTGTCACCATATGAATTCCTGGTCTTCCAATCTACTACGTTGAGGCACTTTCACTTTTTAAATATCTGCACATCTTGTAGATGTAACACTATTCTGCATTGTTTTCTCTTTTGCATTACCTGATGATCTCGTGTGGTATGATTTGCCTGGATAACACGCAAGACAGTTTGGATTGTATCTAAGTACACATGGTAGTAATAAACCAGTGTCAATACTAATTTCATTTTAGATGATTATTGCTGATGGATGGGTATGATTACAAGAGTTGTTGTTGATTGTCCCCTAATTAGTAAACATAGACTCGAGTGTTTAAATCTTCATCCTTCCAAGTTAATTCAGTTTAATGCTTTACTGCCTACTGGTGGCCTTGAGGAGGAGGGCGAGAGGGGAATTCATTTTTACAGTTGCCATTTTTCAGACAGCTTCGTGGAGATCGCAATTCTTTTTTTTTTTTAAATTCTAAACTGTGTTTTCACTTTTACTTCTCGAAAGTCTAATGAAAAATGTGGCGTGGGAGGACACCAGAACACTGGAGAGCAACCTACGCAGTCACAGGGAGAAAGTGCAAACCCCACAGAGAGCAGCAGAGGTCAGGTTTGAACTTTAGTTATGAGATACTGTGCGGAAACAGGCCGCCGACCAGTGATCCCCGCACATTAAGACCAACCTACACATGCTAAGGACAATTTATTTACACATACGCCAAGCCAATTAATCTACATGCCTGCATACCTGTGTGGGAGGAAACCGAAGATCTCGGAGAAAACCCATGCGGTCATGGGGAGAAGAATGTGCAATGGCTCTACCAGCAGCACCGCTGAGAAATGTCTGAGATTTCGGCAATTGGCTAAAAGATTTTGTTAAAACTATCTTATTTGTTACATTGACTGAAGAGCTGAGATGTCTTGATCCTCAGTTATGTGTACTGAAGATTTGTCAGTACTAAAATATCCATACTTTTGAATTTGTGTGCTGTTGAGTTCATGCAGCATATTATTCTGATCATCTTTACTATAACAGCGGAGCTCAGCAAGTTAGTTTAAATGAATTTGTCTTAATACGAGGATACCCTTATATAGAAGAATATCTTTCAGTTATTGAATTCTGCCAACTGGACATTGGAAGGTTTAGTTCCCACAGGAATTGTGCACTAATATGAATTGTAAATATTTTATCAAAGTCCAGAGATATCGTACAATGGCATTTTTAAGGGAAATCAGTTTTGCATTGACGGCCAAAGGCAAAACTAAGACATGTTCATTTCTCACTGTATTATTGCATGTTTTCTTTCCATGTAACCTGCAGCTGGTTTCTAACTACATTCTAAGAGATCCATACTCTATACACCTAGTGAGGGTTCTGGAATGCCGGAAATGCAGCTTGCAAATACAGTACCAATTGCTCTAATCAGTGGTGGAAATGATGTGTAATGTGTAGCATTCTGACAGACCCTGTTGGAGGCTCTAGAACGACAATATTGGAATGGAATCATCCTCTGTGGTCTCAATAGAAGGAAGAACTCAACATAACTTGCATTGCCGAACAAATGCTTGACATTTTCCTTGGGAACATATCCAACCACGTTAGCTTGGATGGCCTATTCCCCCTAATGATACGATTTGCCACAATTCTCCACAGAAGCACTGGTACCTAGAGATGGTGTGGACTTAAGTCAGCAGTTGTGAAATCCATATGGAGTTAAAATGGAACAACTTCACAGTATAATAAAAAAAAAGGAACTGCAGATGTTGGTTAATACCAAAGATAGACACGGAATGGTGGAGTAACTCAGCAGGTCTGGCAGCCTCTCTGGAGAAAATGGATAGATGCTATTGCATGTCGGGACCTTTCTTCAGACTGATTGTAGTTGAGAGAGTGGGGGACAAACTGGAAGCAAAGGAAAAACAGGATAAATCTGGGCTCGCAACAAATAACTTCAGGCAAGGGGGTTCCCTTATAGGCTGATTGTTGGCTAGAGTGCGAGCCCAAGAGGGATACATTATTGTGAACTGTAGGGCTAGTTATTGGAATTTTAGTGGAGGAAGAGGGGAGCGGGAGTGGGAATGGAGGTGTTTGTAGAAGTTAAACAAAATTGGAGAATTCAATGTTTATTCCATTGGGTTGTAAGCTAACCAAGCAAAATATGAGGTGCTGTTCCTCCAATTGGAGGAGGCCCAGGGCAGAAAGGTCAATATGGGAAGGGGAGTTAAAATGGTTAACAACGGTATGGACGTTAAATTCTCCACAGCTCCACAGTTCACAACGATGAATTTCACTTGGGCTCACACCTATCTCTATCCAAATATCAGTCTATCAGGGGATCTCCTTTACTAAGGTCATCTGTTGCTGGCCCTGATTTGCCTTTTTTTTTTCCCCTCCCAGTTTTTTCCCATTCTCCTTACTACAATCGGACTGATGAAGGATCCCAACCTGAAACGTCACTGATCCATTTTCTCCAGAGATGCTGCCTGACTCGCTGAGTTACTCCAGCGTTCTGTGTATCTTATGAATTTCCACAGGTTACCCAGATCTCAGGCTGGAGATCTGCACACCGAGCTAGCTGCAGCTTAGACCTGCCACAAACACTGAAATCTCCAATGAAGTGAAAGGAAAATATTGGGAGAAAGATTTTATTATTTAACTAATATCGTCTAAATAATTTTCATTGATTTTTTTTTGTGTTGTGTAGATTTTGGTACAGAAAGGGCACCTCAGAAAACCAAAATGATATGACGAGATTAACGTTACTCTGTGCATTATTGCTCACATCTTTTGTAGGGCACTTCCTATACAGTCTATGAAAGTCAAATAACTGCTGACGTTGGAATCTGAAATAACAACAGAAAATGCGGAAAGCAGTTAGCGAGTGAGGCAGCATGTGGGGAAAGAGAAATGGTTAATGCTTCAACTCGAGATCCTTCAAAACATTCACAGTCACTCTTTCCACAGATACTGCCCGTCATGCTACTTGTTTCCAACATTTACGGTTTTTAGTGCTGCATAATTAAATTAAATTAAGTTGCTGAATGAATACACACAAAAACTTTACAGCATGCGACTTAAGTTAACCATCTCATGATCTATTGAATGAATTTTTGATATCCATCTTGTTGGGCCAGTCCCACTGAATCATGATGTTGTGCCTTAGAATAAGAGTTTATTGAAGCAGATACTCTGCATTTAATAAGATTTGGAGGGAAAGAGAAGTAAAATGTTGATGTGATGTTAGCTCATGAAAGCTTCGGAATCAGTGAGGAAGGAATGAAAAACAGTTCCTCTCTCGATGACATCCACCCTTTAATTTCAGCGCGTTACAGAAGTCAGAAGTAACTGAATACAAATTTATCAATGCTGTAACCAAGAAGGCATCAGAGGATAAATTAGAGGGGTTTTTTTGTAGGTGGGACAAATCATTAAATACTAGCCAGTACCAAATTGGTATAATTTCTCAAGAATTTACCTTTATTTTCGGTTTCTAATTACCTTCCTATTTCTAGATATTTTTTCATAGTTATTAAATCATGGTTTAGATATCTTCTGCATTGTTTTTTGCAAAGAAGGTAATGCATGCTGCAAGCCAAGATTTGAATCATTTTTTCTGAAAGCAAAATATACCCTAGAGGTTCTAATCTTATCCGCCCATCAGCATATTCAAAAGATATCATCAAAAATTCTGCTAAAACCTTGTTTTGTGCCATTAACCTACAAAAGATTGCAGTTAACCAAGTCTGTGTCTTTTTTTAAACTAAAAATGGCACGGAGATCAGTACCCTAAATGAATGGTGAAAATGGGGTGATATCGCACAAGGCAGGGAGCACTTAATAAATAGCTTTGCTTTGGGTATTAGTACAAGTGTCACATCCACTATGTTTAATATTCAGCTTTAAATGGAGCATCTTTGTTGCATTCATTTCAATATTGCACTCCTTGAGGAACTACTTGAGTCGCTCATTTTGTTCTTGTGCTCATTTTCTCCTTGGCTAACCAGCACAGATTATCAATACCATCATGATTCTTACACGCCTCCTAAGGATGCAGTGGTCCTCTGAATATGCAATGGATTAAAGGTGAAGAAATTAGTTTTTTTTCAGTAAGGGTCTGGTGACTGATAAGATCCCAAGTCTCAAGGGAGCCCTTGCTAAAAAGGAGATGGACACTACAGTTTGTCAACTTTACACACCTCGTGGAAACTATTGAGTTTGAGTCGACATGGTCTGAATGAAGGTGGAATACAATACGTACACATGTAAAGAATAAACAACCAGTAGCAGCCTCACAAGGTCTGTAAACCAGAACATTCCGTTCCTTAAGCATCCTCGGGTAAATGGTAGAAAGGATTTCTTGGAGAAACTCGCTCCCACAAGCCAGTCTTCTTCACAACCTTTCTGTACTTTACGGAAGCCTTTCAAGGTTGATATTTATTTCTGGGTTGGAATTCACACTGAGTGCATGCATTCTCCCGTTCCATGCAACAGAACGCATTGCAACAGAGCCACCTTTACAGGGATGTACTCACACATACAAAGGAATCTAGTTTCCTTGGTCATAAGTCATAGAGCCTTGCCGAATGACATCCTGGATCACAGTCTCGCTTCAACCGGTATTGTTCATTTCTCAGAGATCTCTTCTGTGCTTTATTCAATTGTCCAGTCTTGTTAGGTACATCATCTGAAATTTTTGCGTTTGCTAAGAATAAACCGCTACCATTATATCCATTGTATGTGTGGTGAAGGAATGGGGCAATCAGGTTTGAGCCAGGTTTAAGGACAATTCATCTGCAAGAAAATAAAGGCAAATAAGTTGAATTTGATAGTGATCATTTAAGTTCTGTGGTTTAGTTCTATGATATAATACATTGATCTAAGTTCATGTTATAGGAGTAGAATTAGGCCATTTGGCCCATCGAGTCTACTCTGACATTCAATCATGGCTGATCTCTGCCTCCTAATCCCATTTTCCTGCCTTCTCCCCATAACCCTTGACACCCTTTTTAATCAAGAATGTGTCTATCTTTGCCTTAAATACCTACTGACTTGGCCTCCACAGCCCTCTGGAGTGGCAATCAGTTCCACAGATTAACTACCCTCGGAGTAAAGACATGAATGAAATACATAAAATATTTAATCTCATGACAAAGTTACATATAAAGTTGCCAAAATCGTGAACAGCAGGCATTCATTTTGTGCCACTCATTATGTGCTACTCATCCATAAACACAGTCTCTGTCGACCTATATCGGCATTCAAGCTTATACTGTATAAGAAAGTACGAGCTTGAAGCTGAAATAAGCCTGTCAGTCCTCAAGCTTGCTCTTCCTTTCTTTATTTCTGATCATGCTTCTCAACACCATTTTGCTGGCCGATCTCAGATCCCTTGATCCTTCTAACATCCTGATGTCTACCATTTCCTGCCCTAAAACATAACCAAAGGCATGTATGAAGAAATTTCTCCTCAAATTCTGAAATGGATTAACTACAGAATTATGTTCATTGTTTAATCCTTTAATCTTACTTGGTCAATCATTCCTGTATTCATTCCCCTGAACACCTGGTCCTTTGGTTCTGACCTTCTCCACACTTCCCTCATTTTGGCAGCTTCTGTAAGCTGATGCTAGCAACCTTAACAGCCAGGATCTGTGTTTCCCTCACTAACTTCTCGCCTTCCTTCTACTTCTAAAAAAACCTTTTCAGTGCCTGTTTCTTCAGTCAAAGCTTTGTTGAACTTGTCTACTATATCCCTCTTGAGTTGGGGATACCTTATAATAATTGTGTATGAATGTGGGATAGACTGCCATTTGTTTTGCCATTGTGGCACAGCATCTCCAGTGTTATGTAAATAATATGTATTTAAGAAGGAAAAACACCAGGACCAGATGGTTTTAGTAATGAATTTTATAAAAGATTTTACGAGATAATTACACCACGACTACACAAAATGTATACATATGCTTTTAAAGAACATACACTTCCAGAAACATTAGCGGAATCAACGATTACACTTATACCTAAAAAAGGTAAAGATTTAGAAGATCCGGGTTCTTATAGAGCTATTGCGCTGTTAAATACAGATCAAAAAATATTAGCGAAAACATTAGCTAGAAGGCTAAGTAACTATGTTAGTAAATTAATAAATCTGGATCAAACAGGGTTTATACCCAAGAGATACTCAAGCAATAACCTGAGACGTCTGTTTAATATAATGCACTCACATAAAACCGAAGAACAAGACTTATCAATTATTTCACTGGACGCAGAAAAAGCATTTGATCAAGTGGAATGGGATTATATGGTTGAAGTATTGCAAAAAATTCAAATGGGAGAGAATTTTATCGCTTGGGTAAAATTATTATATGATAGGCCTACTGCCAGAATATTAACTAATAATATTTTGTCCTCGAAATTTCAGTTATCAAGGGGAAATAGACAGGGTTGTTCATTATCACCTCTGCTATTTGCTCTTGTAATAGAACCGTTAGCGGAAAGTATTAGGATACATCCGAACATTCATGGGTACAATACAAAATACTCAAATAATAAGATATCTTTATACGCAGATGATGTACTACTATATATCACAAAATCACAAATTAGCATACCAAATATATTAAATTTAATAGAGGAATTTGGATCCTTTTCAGGATATAGAATAAATTGGAATAAAAGTGAAATTATAACGATTAAACCTCAAGAATCGACACACCTGTTAAAATTCCCTTTTAAAATCGCTTCAGAAAAATTTAAATATTTGGGAATTGAAATTACTAGAAAATATAAAGCTCTATTTAATGCAAACTATATGCCCTTACTCAATAAACTAAACACACTGATTAAATTCTGGAAAACCCTCCCGATGTCTCTTAGAGGCCGAATAAATGCTATAAAAATGATTTTTTTACCACAAGTTTTATATCTATTCCAGTATACTTACCAACATTTTTTTTTTTTTTTAATTGGATGCTGATATTACAAACTTTATATGGGACTATAAATCCCACAGAATCCAAAGAAAACATTTGTGTAAACCTAAAGAATTTGGTGGATTATCAATCCCTGATTTTTTATATTATTACTGGGCCACAAATGTCAAAAATATGATTCACTTGTTGGACAATTCGGCCCAGCAGGTGGATTGGATAGTAATGGAGAGAGAGGACTGTTCCCCTTTTAACATAGGAGCGATCCTTCTCTCACCAACTAAATTGAAGAATACAATATATAGTAAAAATCCAATTATTTATAGTACAATTAGAATTTGGAAACAAATAAAATTAACGTTAAAATTAAGAAATCTATCACTTCTCTCACCTATAATGAATAACCCTTTGTTTAAACCTTCTATGATAGATAGATCTTTTATAAATTGGGAAAGAGTAGGAATTAAAACGTTTGGAGATATGTATGATAATGGAAGTTTTTTAACATTTCACCAACTACAACTTGAATAGTAATCAATATTTCAAATATTTTCAAATACGTGACTATTTGAAAAAGTATACACGAGAATATCAAAATATGTCTCCAATTCAATTCAAGCACTTTATTCATCCCCAAGGGGCAATTTAAAGTTACAGTAGCTTTTAAAAAAAAAAGAAAGGGACACAAACAACGTAACGAAAAGACAAACATTCAAAGCTACTCTCTGCACCAACCGGTCGACCGCACGAGCAGTGACCCGGCAAGGATTGGGTTGTCAGCAGCGATACAATAATAAAGAACACACAAAATGTAACACAAACATCCACCACAGCATTCATCACTGTGGTGGAAGGCACAAAAATTTGGCCAGTCCTCCATTTCCCCCCGTGGACAGGACCAGAGTCCAAGTCAGTCCAGGATCGGTTCTTCCTCACCGGAGACCGCGGCTTTAGATTGTTGTAGGCCGCAGGCCGGCGGTCAAGATTTAAAGTCCCCGCCGCAGCCAGAAGCACCGTATACTGCAGGGCCGGCGGTCGAAGCTCCCCTCCAGGGGTGATGGTAAGTCCATGCCGGCCCCGCGGTAGAAGTTGGCCGCGGGCCGGCAGTGATGGCTTCTTCTTCCCCCGGGTCCCCCACGAGGGATCCCGGGCTGTAGATGGCGCACCAGCTGGAGCTCTGCAGACCGCGGCTTCAGGCTGTGACTTCAGGCTGCCGGCTGTCCCGGGCCAGCGAAACGGAGCGCTCCCCTCCAGCGAGCCCCAGCGAGGGTTCACCCGCTCCACGCCGAGAGTCCACGCTGAAGCCCCGGGCACGTCTCCGGGAAAGGCCGCGCCGGGCACGTCTCCGGGAAAGGCCGCGCCGATCCTTGATGTTAGGCTACGGGGGAGGCGACCTGGAAAAAGTCGCCTCTCCATGGAGGAGGCGACCGAAGCGGTTTCCCCCTTACCCCCCCACACCACCCCCCACACAAGACACCCAAAGAAACATTAAATACACACTTTAAAACATACTAAAAAATAAAAAAAAGTTGAAAAACTGACGCACTGCTGACATGGCTGCTGCCTGAACAGCGCCCCCGGAGTATATTAGATGGGATAATGAATATAAAAGCAGAATCAGCTAATTTAATATCATACCTATATAATTCCATTTTAAACATAGAAATTCCATCATCGGATGGGATTAGAAGAGAATGGGAACAGGACCCAGCTATAAAAATCTCGAAAGAGAGTTGGGATAAACACCTATTATATGTGCACGATTAACGTAAGACATACTCTGATTCAATTAAAAATTTTACATAGATTATACTATTCAAAAGCTAAATTAAGTAAATTTTACCCAAATACCTCTGCTATCTGTGATAAATGCCTAATCCATGAATCAACTATAGCACATTCTTTTGTTTTTTGTATAAAAATCCCAAAATCTTGGAATTAAATTTTTGACATTTTCACTAAATTATTTAAAATAAAACTGAAACCGAATGCAGAATTGATTATTTTTGGAACAATAGAAGCAAGTTTGGAGCTGACTTCGTTTCAAAGGAGTTTTCTTAATTATGGCTTAATAACGGCAAAAAAACTGATACTGAAATTCTGGAAAAATGCTTCTACGCCAACAATAAAAACGTGGACTTCTAATATGTCGGAATTGTTACACCTAGAAGATATGAGATTCCTCCTAGCAGGTAAACAAGACCAATTCCAAAAGATTTGGTCTCCATATATCGACTTATTACAAACATAAGGTGCAACAAAATGTTGATAATAAATGGTTTTAGGACCTGGCGAGGGGTGAGTAAAGATAAGAAATAGGTACATCCCTTTTATAATGTCCAATCTTACTTTCTTTTTTCTTTTTTCTTTTTCCTCCTTTTGTTTTTTTTCTTTTCTTTTTAAACTATTTCTTGTGGTTTAGGTTCATAGGGGTGTTCCTGGACCACTCTTTCAGTCACTCACTGACTATCTTTACTAACTCTTTCTATCCTGTTTTCCTATTAAAGTTAAAAATAAGAAGTGGTACAAGAAAAGTATAAACTTACGTTATTGCAGATTACTGTAATGTAAAATACTTCTAATAATTTTTTTTTTTTTTTTTAAATAAAATAAAAGAAGGGCTGCAAGGAAAAGCCTGGGAACTATAGACCAGTGAGCCTAACAACTGTTGTAGGCAAGTTACAGGAGAGAATTTTGATGGAAAAGATGTAAATGCATTTGAGTAGACGGGCTGATTAAGGATAGTTAGCATGGTTTTGTACATGGGAGATCATGTCTTACGAATCTGAGTTTTTAGACTCTAAATGTTTGGCCTTACAGACATCACTGGTTTCAATGGCTACACACCACTCATAACAGGGCCTGCTGATCGAAGCTCTGTAGCACAAAAATTTCCAGCAAGCCAAGTGTTTGAGGTATTCATTCCTGCCTACTGCTGTGACCAGCATGTGGCTCCCACAGAAAAGAAGAAATATTGTTTCCTGCTAAATAGTTTGTAAAGAGCAATATTGGATAAATTGTGTGTTAGGAAGAGAATTTCAAGATTTTTGCTCCAGTTCAGGAACCAAATGCCACATTGCACAAGTGATTTGCAAATGTTGTTGATGGTACATCATATATGCGTGGACGCCATTAAACCAGTAGAAACTTGTCTGTTATCAATAGTCTCACCATTGGAGTAACTGTACAAAGTTTCTGGTATGGTGGTTCATGGAAAAATAGCTCCATCTCATCTATTAACCAAGGTGAAAAGAACAATATTCAGCAATCTCTCTCTGCCTCTCCATCTTTTATGTCCTTAAAACATCTCTGATCAAGCCTTTGACCTTCCTTACTATTTCTGTATGCATTTAGGCTTAGTTTATTTATTTTAGAGATACAGCGCGGAAACAGGTCCTTTGGTCACTGATCGCCGACCAGCGACCCCTGCTCATTAACACGATCCTACACTAGGAACAATTTTTTCATTTGTACCAAGCCAATTAACCTACAGACCTGTATGTCTTTGGAGTGTGGGAGAAAACCAAAGTTCTCGGAGAAAACCCCTGAAGGTCACGGAGAGAACATACAAACTCTGTACAGACAAGCACCCGTAGCCAGGATCGAACCCGGGCCTCTGGCACTGTAAGGCAGCAACTCAGCAGCTGCACCACCGTGTCACCCGAAAAGCATCAACGTTTGTTTGATAGCATCTTTTAGATGTTTTGCTCTGCTCAGGTCACTGTAGAAATACACTGTGTATTTCACTCCAATATTTTCACAATTCTGGGTCCAAGGAAGAAAGATGTGACTGTGTACTTTGTGCCGTCTTTATTACCTGTGCATTTATATTTCGACATTTGGATCGGTGAAACCTTTCTTCCCTTCATTCACCAGCACAGGTTTCTCAGTCCGTGTATGCCATGCTAATATCTGTTAGCAGCAAAGGAAAAAAATAAAGTTTAAAATCTAGTAACTTCCATTATAACACAACGCCCAGTAAGAATTTGATCTTCAAAGCACCATTTAATCACTTCTTATTACAGCCCATGCAGAATATTTGAGATGTGGTGGGTGGGCAGATTACATTAACTAAATTGTTTATGAAACATTGTGTAAGTTACTAAACATCAAAGATCCTTTGAAAATGGGAATTAAATACTCTATTTACACTTTGGTCACTGATCTCCAACCAGCGACCCCTGCTCATTAACACGATCCTACACTAGGAACAATTTTTTCATTTGTACCAAGCCAATTAACCTACAGACCTGTACGTCTTTGGAGTGTGGGAGAAAAACAAAGTTCTCGGAGAAAACCCCTGAAGGTCACAGAGAGAACATACAAACTCTGTACAGACAAGCACCCGTAGCCAGGATCGAACCCGGGCCTCTGGCACTGTAAGGCAGCAACTCAACAGCTGCACCACCGTGTCACCCCAAAGGCAGCAAAGTTTGTTTCTTCCCTACTTTTCTTCCCTACTTTTTTCATTGCCTCAACTGTTTTTCTCCTTCACGCATATAACTAATTTTGTTTTGTACACAATTCTCTTTTGATATTCACAATTGAAGCCATTTCCATCATTTCAGGCAGTACAATCCAGATCGTAATAACTTGTTGCCAGGTAGGAGCAAGATGAATGTTGTCGAATAGAGGGACTTGAAGTACGTACAACGTTCCCTGAAAGTGGCGTTACGGTCAATAGGGCATTGAGTATAGAAGCTGGGACATTATTTGCAGTTGTACAAGACATTGGTGAGGCCACTCTTGGAGTACTGTGTTCAGTTTTGGTCACCCTACGGTAGAAATGATGTCATTGAGCTGGAAGGTTTGCAGAAAAGATTTATGAGGATTCCAAGGAACAGAGTAATAGGGAGAGGCTGGGCAGGCTAGGGATTTATTCCTTGGAGCACAGAAGACAGGGGTGATCTTATAGGGGTGTGCAAAATCATGAAGGGCATATATAGGGTGAATGCACATAGCCCCCCCCCCCCCCCCCCAAGGATAAGAACTAGTGGACAGAGGATTGAGGTGAAAGAGGAAAGATTTCAAATAAACCTGAGGGGCAACATTTTCACACAAAGATTGGTACGTGTATGGAACAAGCAGTCAGAAGAAGCATTTGAGCTAGGTACAATTAAAGAACATTGTGAAAGGTATATGGATAGGAAATGTTTAGAGGGATATGAGGCAAAAACTGGTAAATGGGGCTAGCTTTGATGGTATTCTACGCTAGTTGGACTGAAGGGCCTGTTTGCTGCTGTCTTATTCAATGATATTCTTTATGATTTTCTTTGCAACTTGTTTGGTGAATTTTTGCTAATTATGTTAGATCTGTGTTCTCTGGTTATATACTCAATTAGGTGATTTTAAGCATAGAATTGTTCAAAATCTGGAACTTTTTTAAATTTATCATAGATTGGATATGATGTTACAAAATTGAAATATTCAAATATTGAATCTTGCAGCAAAAAAAAAGTGTGGAAATCTGAAACAAAAACAGAATACCGAAAGTTCTTAGCAAGTCAGGTAGCATCTGTGGGGAAATGATCGAAATTTACATTGAGTCAAACTGCTTTATCAGATCTGGAAAAGTGAGAAGCGGGGTAGGGGAGGTGGTGTGGTAGATGATAAAGAGAGTTTATCGATTATAGCATGCAGACTGAAAAAGCTACAAACCTCAAACCTGGGGTAAATCCCTTTTCTTCACACATGTGGGCGGCCTTTGTTTCAAATTGTTTCCGTGCCGTTGGTTTTGTATATTACCTTTTTAAAAGTAATCGTTGCCTTGACACCATTGGTTTGCACCTTATCATAGATGCTCCCTCTTCTCCGTACCTCCCCCTCTCTTTTCTATTTTGATTGAAGGGCATGAACCAGCTACTCTGTTTCACTCCCCACTGAAGTTTCTTGACTTACTGAGTGCTTCCCGCATTGTGTGTTCATTTGTTAATAGTTGAGGGCAGTTGCTTGCTGAACTAATGCGATGATATTACATAATGGTAGGTTATTGGTTTACCTGCATGGCTGGGCCATCAATGGAAGAACTTGTGAAGGGAGTTCCTTCCTCTGCAGATAAACACCAAAAGCTGGAGTAACTCAGCGGGACAGAGGTGGGTGACATGTATGAAATGGGAAATTTATTATCATTTCAACAATTAAAATCAAAATGTAATCTGAATAACAACCAATACTTTAAATATTTACAGATATGTGACTTTATGAAGAAATATATACCAAGATTTCAGAGCATAATGATAGACCCACTGGAAGAAGCAATGAATATTAAGGCGGACTCACAAAAATTAATATCATATCTATATAATAGTATTCTTAACAGAGAATTGCCATCAACAGAGGCAATTAGAGAAGACTGGGAAAAATAATTAATGACAAAAATTTCCAAAGAAACATGGGAAAAGTATTTGATATATATACATAAATGTTCGATTAATGCTAGACACAATTTAATTCAATTTAAAATATTACACAGATTATGTTATTCAAAAACTAGGGTGAATAAATTCTATTCAAATATTTCTCCCATCTGTGACAAATGTCTTTCTCAAAATGCCAATATTACACACTCTTGTTTCTTTCACAAAACTTCATAAATGTTGGTGTGATATATTTGATATATTCACTAGTCTAAGATAAAAATGGAACCTAATATTGAAATGCTTATATTCGGAGTAATGGGAGACGGGAACAAATTAAATATACCCCAAAATTCATTTTTTAATTATGGTTTAATAATAGCAAAAAACCTTATACTTAAATTTTGGAAAAATGCTACTATACCAACATTAAAAATGTGGACCAGTAATATGTTGGACACAGCCCACCTGGAAGAAATGAGATTCCTCCTAATAGACAAACAAGACCAATTCTTAACGAGTTGGTCTCCATTTATTGATTTTTTTGGATTCATGTGGTGCAACAGTATCGTAAAAATTAAAAGTTTCAGGTATGGGTGAAAGATGATCAAGAATATAAAAAAGCATCTCCTTGTGGCGAGTGGATAATCTCCCTCCTGCTTCACTTTCCTACTTATTTCTTTTCTTTAATAGCTCTTATTCTCTCCCCTTTTTTTTTCACACACACTAGACTTTCCTCTATTCTCTACTATCTCTTTCTTTCTTATCTCTCTTAAAAAAAAAAAAGTAAGTTGTACAGAGAATGTATTATGTTAACATAATTTGGGAACCTGTAAAAAGGTACCACTGTATTGTACTTCTAATAAATAAAATGTATTAGAAGTACAGTAGCAGAAGGGTCTCGACCCAAAATGTCACCTATTCCTTCTCTCCAGAGATGCTGCCTGTCCTGCTGAGTTACTCCAGCTTTTTGCGACTATCTCGGATTTAAACCAGCATCTGCAGTTCCTTCCTACACATACTTCCTCTGCAGCCTTGGACGACCAGAGAATCAAAGCCAAGAAAAATGTTAAAGCAGTTGATAACAGAATGGCACATGCAGAGATTCATGGCAGGTTTTCAAGTAAGTTTCTTAAGTGGTTATGTTGTTTTGATCTGAGTTGCTTTTGTGATCCAGTGTGGGAATAATTTAATTAATGATTTAAAGCAACAAAGAGTGTAGCACATCTCAGCCACTGCTAACAAAACGGATCATTGTAACATCTTTTGTCTGCAATAGTAAGCTTCAAAGAAGTTGATATAAATTAATTAAGAGATGGTTAGATCAAATTATTGTCTCCACTGCGTGTTTTCAACAGATGACAGCCACATTTTTCAAGTTACTTGAGTGTCTTCCATACTTAGTGGACCATTTAACAGATAAATTAATCATAAAATGATCTTAACTAACTACCACAAGTCTGGGACAAACCAGTCTGAAGAAAGGTCTTGACCCAAAACATCACCTATTCCTTTTCTCCAGCGATGCTGTCTGACCCGCTGAGTTACTCCAGCTATTTGTGTCTATCTTTGGTTTAAAACAGCATCTGCAGTTCCTAAACCTTTTTTTTTTTAGATTATGCGATGGAAGGGGGGAATGAGAGAAATTCTGGTTCTCAAGGATTGCTTTCCAATGGCTTGTTATGTCTCAAGTCATCACTAGTGCCACCTGGTGACCATAGTATGCATAAGTACCTAATTCAACAGTTCACTTAAAGCACTGTTACAAATGTTTACAAAGGACATCAGTAACTGCTGAATGTCAGAATGCACTCACAATTTCATTCATTATAATTACAAAAACAAATAAAAGCTACTACTGTTTATTTTTAATTTGAATTTGCGCATTAATTATCTGGTCAGGAATTTGAACCATTCTGTTGGGTTCATTATCTTCTTGAGAATGGAACAAAATGGTCTCATGCAGCACAGAAATGGGCCCTTCGGCCTTGGGCCCTTTAAGCCTTTCTTTTTCATGTACCCATCCATAGGTCTTTTAAATGTTATTATACCTGCCTCAACTACTTCATCTGGTTCCATATATTCCCATCACCCTCTGTGAATAGGTTGTCCCCAGGTTCCTATTACATCTTGTTAAAGAAGGAACTGCAGATGCTGGAAAATCGAAGGTACACAAAAAAGCTGGAGAAACTCAGCGGGTGCAGCAGCATATATGGAGCGAAGGAGATAGGCAACGTTTCGGGCCGGAACCCTTCTTCTGAAGAAGGGTTTCGGCCCGAAACGTTGCATATCTCCTTCGCTCCATAGACGCTGCTGCACCCGCTGAGTTTCTCCAGCTTTTTTGTGTACCTCCCATTACATCTTTCTCCTCTCACCTTAAACCTATGCCCTCTATCCTGGGAATTCACCCTAACTATTCTCTTCATGATCTAAGATCACCCCTTAGCCTCCTGCGCTACAAGGAATAAATTCCTAGCCTGCCCAAACTCTCCCTGTATCTCAGGCCCTTGAGTCCTGGCAACATCTCTGCATTCTTTCAAGCCTAATGGCATCCTTCCTATAATAGCAAGGTGACCAAAGCTAAATACAATATGCCAAATGCAACCTCACCAATGTCTTGTAATGCACCAAAGTAAATTTGTATATATAAATATATTGTCAAGGGATGGAAAGATAACCAAAATGGAGTATAAAGGAACATTTTTGTTCTTATCCATGAAGAATCGTTAGGTTAGCTTTGATAAGAAGCTAGATCAGATCGTCCACTTGCAGAACTGAGCCGAGATACATGCATCCGATTTAAAATCATTAATATTCCACTTCCCCACATATTTATCCCTGAAAACTGAATTGTAGATTTGCCCTGTGTGTAGCTGATTCATTTCATTAGACAAAACCATAGGATGTTAACATATAGTTGAGATAAATGAATGAACACAATAAAAGCCATGGATGTAAGGCAGACCAGTCTTTGACGAGTTCACGATTTGCTAGATTATTCCAACAGAACAGTCAATTAAAAAGAATCTCTGTAACCTTATCAAGTATTTATCTCTAACAAGTTTTGAATATCTGTAGATCTTATATAAGATTGAACTTTATACTAAAATATGTTTAAACAGAATCACCATAATAGATGAGGGAAACTTGATGCTCAATATTGCAGGAAGAACACTCGCACATGTAAAGTTAATTAAAAAGATTTCCACTGATGTCACCAGGCGCCCTCTAACACAAATGGAAATGCATTCATCCAATGAAAGGTTTTGACCAAAACATCACCCTTTCCTTTTCTCCAGATGCTGCCTGACCTACTGCATGTGTCTAAGTGCTTAACTTGTACTTTTTTTCGAACAAAATTTGGGCATTGTCAGTTTGGAAAATTATAGAGTGAGGCAAGTAACAATCTCCTCGGTGACTGGGTTCCAATGGGTGTGAGAGTGGGGCAGGTCAATGCACAGAAAAGTCACATATGCCTTGAGGGAAACATTGTTATTGAAAAATGAGTCAATGCGGAGAAGTGATGGTGGATTGTACTGAAGCCATAATGCTGTGAGTTATGTTGTGTACTTAATACTTTAAATTGGCAACATGAATCACTGGGGTTCTGTTAAGATTTATATCACAGATGTGAACTGCAGAAATTAAATTTTACTGCCATGCTTTACATAAATCTTTAAAATAGATAACATTTTCCACAGTTCATCTTTATGCAAGACCACCATAATTTATTTCCCGTGGCCTCTCTCCTCCCTTCAATATTATCATATTGTACTGAATTATACATTCAGAACTGTGAGGTGAGCAGAGATTTAAAAAACTACATCCGTCGGGGAAAGGAGGCTTTCTGACTGAATTGATCAAATGGGGGTCTACAAGAATGAAGGCTACCTGAGCAACAGGGACTGGGATATTTTTTTGTTTTTCTTCTTATCCTCCTCTCCATTTTCTAATCAGTTTTCTTCTCACTTATAGAGTCATAGAGTGATACAATGTGGTAACAGTCCCTTCGGCCCAGCTTGTCCACACCGGCCAACATGTCCCATCTAACTAGTCCCACCTGCCAGCATTTGGTCCATATCCTTCGACCCGTCCTCTACATGTACCTGTCTTAACTGCTTCGTAAACTTCTCCTTAAGGCACAGAAATTTCTCGCTGAGCAGGGTATGTTTTTGCCAAAACGTCATTCTTCGTAGGTGAGCCCTCACCTGCAGGAAACATCACTGCCAGACTTAACCCTTCCCAAATGTGAACTTCTAACAAATTCTAATGGACAATGACGTGGAATGGAAATCCTAGCCAACTTTCCAATGTCTAATCTGCTGGAGCCAATTGTCAAAGGGCAGCTAACACAAAGCCGGTAGGCAGTAGGCTAAACCACTTCCTAAATTAAGCAGCAGCCTACAGCTAATATTTTATTGTGCTAATTTGTATTAAATACTGCAGATCCACACAATTTGGACAAGCTCTACCATTGTGGAATTTATTGCTACAGACAGGTGTGGAGGCCAAGTCAATGGATATTTTTAAGGCGGAGATTGACAGATTCTTGATTAGTAAGGGTGTTGGGCATTATGGGGAGAAGGCAAGAGAATGGGGTTGAGAGGGAAAGATAGATCAGTTATGATTGAATGGCGGAGTGGAGTTGTTGAGCCGCATGGCCTAATTCTCAAGTCAAGTCAAGTTTATTTGTCACATACACAAATACAGGAATTCTGTTCCTGTAACTTACGAACTTGAACATTCACAGGCATGGGTTGCTTTTGTTTTGATTTATTTGTCATTTTCCACAAGTAGAGGCGGCATCTAATACAATTTGAAACTCATCTGTGAAGTATCGTCTCTAGAAATGTAAATGGCTTCTTATGAAAAAAGACAGTGTAGGTCATCCATTGTTTCCGCTGGTAACAATATATTTTCACACAAAACCAAATGTTATTTCTGTCATGTCATCTTAGTCTGAAGCCAGTTGCACTTGGCTGTCTGCCCGTTGGCTGTTTGCCACTTCGAGATACTTACAATGGATAACTGAGCAAGCTGACCATTCTCCCCAGGAGTCAGGCAGTAAGGAACAGTCTTAGCAGAGGCAAAGCCTCAGCCGCTGCACTGCTGACGCCATGTCCTCCCATTGTCTTCTGCCCAACACCTGACAAAGCTCGGAAGCACAGGATTTAAACGCCTCAGATATTCTGCAATATTATCCTGTTGCAAATTTTATGGCTGCAAGCATATGAATCCACATAACATTGAGACTTAAAAACAATTAAAACTGCTGCAGATATTAAAAAAAAAAAGATCAGCCATTTAAAAAAAAAAGATTTTTAAACAAAAAAAAAGATTTTTAAACAAAAAAAAAGATTTTGAAACAAAAAAAAATTAAAAGATGTCAATGGGACATATAAACTTTTCTTCCTGATCTCCATGTCAGAAATAACCATTAGGTAGGACCCGTATCCTATGCCTGGATTTCCAAGCATACATTATGCTCAGTCGAAACAAAGAGCCAAGATGTGCTGGTACAAGTGATAGAATGATTCAGCCCCTTTTGTTTTTAGGCTCACAGTATTTATTGATATGTAGCTCAGCGCCCATATACAGCCGATATACATGACTATTCTTCCACTTGCTCCGTTCAATAAAAAGATTTGACAGAGGTAATGAGATGGAGCCAAAGCAAAATGATTACAAGGTGAATTAAAATAAAACACATTATATAAATAAGCTTATACATTCCTTCTGTCCAGTGATGCTGCCTGACCCGCTAAGTTACTCCAGCACTTTGTCTACCTTCAATTTAAATCAGCATCTGCAGTTCTTTCCTACACATATAAATAAGCTTGTCTTGATAGGAAGTGCTTTGCAGTAATAAAGGTTTTCAATAAATACAATGATATGGAGAAAGGGAATTCCAGCATTCATATCCTTCAGGTTCAGGAGAAGAATGGAACAATAGATAACTGACTACAACAAACAAATTGTAATTGTATTTTCAAAATTATGATTTTTGCATTTTGCTCTATAGTTTCCATCTTGCGAAGTGTTTTGGGATTCTGATGCCAAATTTACAGAATGATTATCAGCAGTTATTTTTTACTTTCTCACTCCCTCCACAGCCTGCTGTAGATTTCTTCATTAATTTTAAAAGTACATTATCATTTTAGTTTTTTCAAGGGACCCTGGCAACAGAAGCTATCATTTCAAGATCCCTTTTTCATTCAATGCAATTGATTAAATTGAGTAAAAGTATACTGTCGAGGCACTTTCAATGAGGATGCATGCAAAGATTGTAAGTAAATTATAAAGAAAATGGCAGACTGCTCTTTGATTTTTCCTTATCTGCAAATACAGTGAATGTTTGAAAGCAAAGACGTGTATAAAACCACGAGAGGAATAGATCGGGTAGATGCAGAGTCCCTTGTTCAGAATAGGGGAATCGAGGACCAGCGGACATAGGTTCAAGGTGAAGGGGAAAAGATTTAATAGGAATCTGAAGGGTAACTTTTTCACACAAAGGGAGGTGGGTGTATGGAACAAGCTGCCAGAGGAGGTAGTTGAGGCTGGGATTATCCCAACGTTTAAGAAACAGTTAAACAGGTACCTGGATAGGACAGGTTTGGAGGGATATGGACCAAGTGGAGGCAGGTGGGAGTAATGTAGCAGGGACATGTTGGCCGGTTTGGGCTAAAGGGCCTGTTTCCACACTGTATCACTCTATGACTATGACCTTCTTGCCTTGCAAATGGGGGGAAAAAGATTAGAATTCAGCCATCTAGCATCTAACTTGGGAAAAGGAGGAAAATATGGTTCAAGAATGGAAACTGGTTATTTTCTGCAATTATACACATAGCAAAATTCATTTTTTTGTAGTCAGAGGCCACATGTATGGAAACATTTATAATAATAGTTAAAATCTCTTTAATTTATGTGAGTGTATTGACTTTTTATTTTAGTGAGACTAACTAATTTGTATGAAAGATTTATTAGATAAAACCACACAGGAAATATTTTAATAAAATTGATACGAGGCACCAGAGGTACATTAATCACTATCCAATTATATCACACTATATAACTTACAGAAAGTCAATTTTCGTGGAGATCCAGAGAAGGTTTACAAGAATGATCCCAGGAATGATTAGAAAGTTTTGCTCATCTCAGTCCTAAAGGATTTCCCCTTTATCCTTAAACTGTGACCCCTTGTCCTGGACTTCCCCAACATCGGGAACAATCTTCCTGCATCTAGCCTGTCCAACCCCTTAAGAATTTTGTAAGTTTCTATAAGATCCCCTCTCAATCTTCTAAATTCTAGCAAGTACAAGCCGAGTCTATCCAGTCTTTCTTCATATGAAAGTCCTGACATCCCAGGAATCAGTCTGGTGAACCTTCTCTGTACTCCCTCTATGGCAAGAATGTCTTTCCTCAGATTTGGAGACCAAAACTACGCAATACCCCAGGTGTGGTCTCACCAAGACCCTGTACAACTGCAGTAGAACCTCCCTGCTCCTACACTCAAATCCTTTCCTTCGCTCCTTAGATGCTGCTGCACCTGCTGAGTTTCTCCAGCACCTTTGTCTACCTTAGTTATTTATAATAGTGTTCTCTATTTCAGGATTTGAAAGGATTTACAGTACATTTCGAACAGAGATAAGGAGGAATTTATTTAGTCAGATGGTGATGAATGTGTGGAATTCATTGCCACAGATGGCAAGATCATTGAGTATGTTTAAAGCAGAGATTGATAGGTTTTAATTAGTGAGGGTGTCAAAGGCTATTCAGGAGAAGGCATAAGAATTCAAGCTGGAAAGTGTACAGAGAAGATTTATGAGGATGTTGCCAGGACTAGAGGGTCTGAGGTTGAGTAGGCTGGGACTCTATTCCTTGGAGCGCAGGAGGATGAGGGGTGATCTTTTTAAGGTGTATAACATCGTGAGAGGAATAGATTGGGTAGATGTACAATGTCTCTCGCCCAGAGTAGGGTAATCGGGGACCAGAGAACATACGTTTAAGGCGAAGGGAAAATATTTAATAGGAATCTGAGGAGTAACTTTTTCACCCAAAGGGTGGTGGGTGTATGGAACAAGCTGCCAGAGGAGGTAGCTGAGGCTGGGACTATCCTAATATTTAAGAAAGTTAGACAGGTACATTGATAGGACAGGTTTGGAGTGATATGGGCCAAGCACTGGAAGGTGGGACTAGTGTCGCTGGGACATGTAGGCTGTTGTGGGCAAGATGGGCAGAAGGGCCTGTTCCCACACTGTATCACTCTATGACTCTGAGTCTATGACTCTATGGGGTTGAGAGGGGAAAAATAGACCATTCCTTCTCTCCAGAGATGCTGCCTGTCCCGCTGAGTTACTCCAGCATTTTGTGTCTACCTTCTATTTAAACCAGCATCTGCAGTTCTTTCTTATACATTTAGCCATAATTGAATGGTGGAATAGTCTTGATGGGCCAAATGGCCTAATTCTGCTCCTATATCTTGTGGTCTTATATAGTACTTGTTATAAATTGACATTTGTTTTGGTCCATAAAACAATTCTTGAAGTAATCAATTGGCTAAGGTAACATCCTGTGGATGAGAAAGGTCCAATATAAATATTAGATAGACACAAAATGCTGGAGTAACTCAGTGGGTAACTTGAAGTTACTTACTTTCCCTCTCTCTCCATCCCCACCCCCTTTACAGTTCTTCGACCAGTCTTACTGTCCCCGACTACATTTTATCTCTGTACTGCCCACTCCCCTGACATCAGTCTGAAGAAGGGTCTCGACCCGAAACGTCACATTCCTTCTCTCCAGAGCCTGTCCCGCTGAGTTACTCCAGCATTTTGTGTCTATCTTCGATTTAAACCAGCATCTGCAGTTCTTTCCTATCAATATAAATATTGTTGCCATGTTTGGGATTTAAAAAAAAGATCTACCTTAGTGCAATTGGCTGCTTTAGGTTCCAGATCATTGAGTGTCACCAGTTCTCGAAGGAGGCTACTTTCTTGATAACCTCCCTTGACTCCACGCAGCTTAAAGTAAGCTTGAGGTCTTTGCAGAATTAACCGGAGATTTATTGCAAACCCAGCCATATCAATAGCAAATGGTCTGTGCGGATCAAAGACTGTTTTCCATCCGTAAACCTTTCCTGCTGCATTCACTTTCGGGGATTCGTATCGAAGTCCACCCACAAAAGCAACAGGCCAGACCGAAACTTTCCTTGTAGTCCGCATCTGAAGGGAGTGGAAAAGAAAATGTTTTATTCTTTTGAACCATAAATTGATTAACAAAAAAATTGCATCTCGAAGATTGATCCTATCTATATTTTACAAGGATTTTACAAACTATCAAAAAAATCTTACTTCATATTTGACAAGTTTGTGTAGTCAACATGGATAGAAAATGTGAACCAAAGGCCATATTTGGATCTTCTTGTGATTGGAGCTGGCTGCCTGACCATTCAATGGAAGCAGTTATTCTCCATCAAAGTGTTGAACAGAAGTCTGAAGAAGCGTCTCGACCCAAAACGTCACCCATTCCTTCTATCCAGAGATGCTGCCTGTCCCGCTGAGTTACTCCAGCATTTTGTGTCTATCTAGATATCCAGCATCTCTCTTTCATCTAAGCACTAAAAGCTACAAAGACTGGGTTCTCCAGTGAAGAAGGCTACACTAAAATGAACTTAGCAAACTCAGGTGGCGGAATCAGCAACCATTTTTGTGTGTCCTTTGACTGAACTTACTGAATATTGAAAGGCTTGGATAAAGTGGATGTAGAGAGGATGTTTCCACTAGTGGGAAAGTCTAGGACTGGAGGTCATAGCCTCAGAATTAAAAGTCTTTCCTTTAGGAAGGAGATGAGGAGGGATTTCTTTAGTCAGAGGGTGGTGAATCTATGGAATTTTGCCACAGAAGGCTGTGGAGGCCGTCAATTGATTATTTTAAGGCAGAGATAGAGGTAGATTTGTATCTCAGGGCTTATGGGGCAAAGGCAGGTGAATGTTAGGAGGGAAAGATAGATCAGCCATAATTGAATGGCAGAGCAGACTTGATGAGCCGAATGGCCTAATTCTTCTCCTATCACTTATTCGAAGTCCCTCCAACTGCTGCACAAGGCAGTTATTATATTGAGCTTCAATGTCCTATTTGTTTTTCTCTTGCGTAAAAGATTGATAACATGAGCACTTTCCTCATTCGGCAGGTCAATTATTTCTTTTTATTGAAAAGATAAATTCACAGTTGCATTTTCTCTGTCTAAATTGATATGGAAATTTGAAAAAAATAAGGTAACACGATTGATTTTCTTTGCATTAATGCACTTTTGATTTATTTTTAATATTTAATATTTCTATCCCTTAATGTTATTCCCCTCATCTTTATTTCAGCATTTTATTTGGAAAGATCAAGTCCTCCTTCATGTTCTTAAATGACTGTCTTACAAAGCTGTTGTTAAGTGCGTGTATTGCATTTGTGGAACCCACAAGAGACCAGGTTGACTGCGGCATGGGTCCATAGAATCACAACGCTTTAATTCTTTCATAATTGATGTTCAGCGAGATTCCTTTGGCAACTTAAAATCACATACATTTCATCGCCTATGCATGTTCTCCCTCACCCACTCACAAACATGCACATACAACAGCTAACTACATGGACATCCACACATTCCTTCAACACTCATACTCTTGCATGCATGTGGATTTTCATAGAACAAGCATTGTAATAATTTACTAGATGTGTGGTTTCTTTAACAATTGTGAAAGATCCATCTACTGGTAAATCACTACCTTCCATGAATATTAAATTGTTTCCCTCTCCATCCAACATCTAAGGTATCGTCGCAAAGTTCCTGATCAAAGCTGGTTAAGTGATCCATAAGTGTTAATTACTAGCGAGAAATCTTTTGTAATTGGAAACTGTTTCTTCAGTGGTGGAACAAGATCAAGAGAATACTTCTAAGAAGTGACAAGTATTTCTTCTGCATCTTCTTACTTTATGTTGATGACATTTGCTGTGTGCTTCCTTCAGAAATAATTTTTGGTTTGATTACTTGCATGATTTTCTACTTTGAAATCTTTATTCAGACCATCTCTTCAGGATAAACCACAAGAGTTGAACATCACAGTTTATCCAAGCCAACAATGGTGTCTATCCATGCTAGACAAAAGTGCTGGAGAAACTCAGTGGGTGCAGCAGCATCTATGGAGCGAAGGAAATAGGCAACGTTTCGGGCCGAAACCCTTCTTCAGACTGATGTAGGGTGGGGAGAAGAAAGGAAAAAGCTTTTTAGAAAAAAAAAGGAACCTGGTGTAAAAACCTCATCCTGGGAGCAGATGCGGCGTAGACGGAGGAATTGGGAGTAGGGGATGGAGTCCTTACAGGATGCAGGGTGGGAAGAAGAGTAGTCAAGATAGCCATGGAAGTCAGTGGGTTTATAGTGGATGTCGGTCAGAAGTCTATCACCTGCGATGGAGATAGTGAGGTGAAGAAATGGTAGGAAAGTGTCCGAAATGGTCCAGGTGTATTTGAGTGCCGGATGGAAGTTAGTGGTGAAGTTTATCCATGCTATTCCCATTTGCTCACATTAGGTCTGTATCCCTCTACACATTTCCCGTACAGGTGCATGTCCAAATGTCTTAAAATGCTGTTATTGTATCCGCCTCCACCACTTCCTCTGGCAACTCTATGCTCTCTAGAGAATCCCTTCTTGTGAATAAAATGTTTTGTCATCTCCCATCTGTAGTGGACCCTACCAGTGGTCCCAATAAATGAAGATCTTACCAGCCACAGGCAATGGGCTCCAGGATCCCAGGTTGGTTCTGGGACTGGCTTCTTTAAGAGGTAGATCTCATAGTTCGCTTGGGCAGCTTACGGTATGAATATTGATTTATCTAACTTCAAGTAACCCCGGCATTCCCTCTCTCTCCATCCCTCCCCCACCCGTTGCACCAGCTTCTCGTTTTCACCCAACAAACAGCTGACAATGGCTTGTTTCCTTTATCAATGTTACTTTTATGCATATCTTTCATTCATTGTTCTTTATCTCTCTACATCGTCGTCTATATCTCTCGTTTCCCTTTCCCCTGACTAGTCTAAAGAAGGGTCTCGACCCAAAACGTTGCTCATTCCTTCTCTCCAGAGATGCTGCCTGCCCCACTGAGTTACTCCAGCTTTTACGGTCTATCTTCAGTAGATCTCTGACTATCTTTTTATAGGACCCCAAGTCTTTCCAAGTATTGCTTCTTGTATCAGATCTCACGGGAGCATTTGGCAGTTTGTAAGCGTAGGCCCCACACTCTTTCATCACCCCTAGCCCTCCAATTTTCCTGCCGCTCCTGGGTGTTGTTGTTCAGCCCATTTCTCCTCCTTTTTCAAAAGTATTTATTTATACAAGTAGCAGCACGTTCTTGCAGCAGAGCTGTATATCATTGCCTGATGTCTTTAATGCCACTATTTCCCAATAGGATACTGAACTAAACAGGCCTTCCAGACCACTGAGTCCACATTGACCATCAATCACTCTTTCTTGCTAATCTTACATTCATCCCATTCATCATTTTTCTTACATTTTCATCATTCTCACACTAATCTGTAGTTTTCCTTCCCAGATTCTACTATTCACCTACACACTACAGGCAGTTTACAGAAGTCAATTAACCTATCGAGGAGCATGTCTTGAGGGTGTGAGGGGAAAACAGAGCACCCAGAGGAAATTCACATGGAGAATGTGCAAATTCCACACACGCAGAGTCAGGATTAAACCTGTGTCTGTGGCGCAGTGAGGCAGCAGCTCTCCTACCTGTGCCAGTGTGCTGTCTTAAGTGTATTTCTCACAAACTGGCTACTTGCCAACAGTCTCTCATCATTGAGATACTAATGGAGGTGGTGAGAGGAGAGGTGAACCTTGCTGCTAAATGGCTGGCTTTCCATGTGTGATTAACACATGGCATTAACTGGATTAATACAGCTTAATTTGTCAAGGGTGGCATCAAATCAGCACGGAGACTGGTCCCTACCAACTCTGCAATGCTCATTGCTGCTTTTAACAATTTGCCAGGTAGTACATGTCGCTTTAAAATTTCACGATCTAAACTGGAAGCAAATTGGTGCCTAGCCACCAGAATATTGACACCGTGAACACTGCTGTGTACAGTTCTAATCGCCACACTGCTAGAATGATAAGATTATGCTGGAGAGGCTGCACACGGAATTTCCAAAGATGTGGCAAGAATGGAAAGTTTGCATGCGCTGTGATTGTTTGGAGATTTAATCGAGGTCTATAAAATTACGAGAGGTATACATAGACAAAAGAGGAAGAACCTATTTCCCTTCGTTGAAAAGTAAAAAATGAGCCGACTTTTGCTGGCAAGATTATGTTGTCTTATGATAGAATGGAGCGGCTGGGCTTGTATACTCTGGAATTTAGAAGGATGAGAGGGCATCTTATTGAAACATATAAGATTATTAAGGGTTTGTACACATTAGAGACAGGAAACATGTTCCTGATGTTGGGAAGTCCAGAACCATGGGCCACAGTTTAAGAATAAGGGGTAAGCCATTTAGAACGGAGATGAGGAAAAACTTTTTCACACAGAGGGTCGTGAATCTGTGGAATTCTCTGCCTCAGAAGGCGGTGGAGGCCAATTCTCTGTATGCTTTCAAGAGAGAGTTGGATAGAGCTCTTAAAGGTAGCGGAGTCAGGGGATATGGGGAAAAGGCAGGAACGGGGTACTAAGTGTGGATGATCAGCCATGATCGCAGTGAATGGTGGTGTTGGCTCAAAGGGCCGAATGGCCTACTCATGCACCTATTGTCTATTGATATAGGGTGGCACGGTGGCGCAGTGGTAGAGTTGCTGCTTTACAGCGCCAGGGACCCGGGTTCGATCCAGACTAAGGTGCTGTCTGTACGGAGTTTGTACGTTAATGTGCAGGGATCGCTGGTCAGCACGGACTCGGTGAGCCAAAGGACCTGTTTCCACGCTGTATCACTAAACTAAACTAAAGAAAGCCGTTGGGCCCATCGACAACAGGCTGGCATTTGAAAGAGCCCCATCCATCCACTTATTTCCCAAGAACATGTTCTCTTTCACATGCCCATGAAATGCACCACAAATCTCCTGTTGCCCACCTATGCTGCGGGAAATTTGCAGCAACCATTTAACCTACGGACTAATATGTATTTGTCAGGCAATTGGGGCACCTAAGGGGAAACCACATGGTCACAGGGAGAACTTGAAAACTGCACACAGTGGTCCGAATTGAACTCTGGTCACTCAGAATTGAGTCAGCCACACTTCCTGCTGCACCACTCTGCCAACCATTCGAGGGGAGCGGCAGATATTTTTAATCGAGAGGGTTCTGGAGCACAGTGGCTGAAGGAGTAATAAGGCCAGAAAGCTCCATCCTAATTAAACAGTGCAAGGACATATAGTCATATAGCACGGAAACCAGCCTCTGGTCCAACTCGTCCCTGCTGACCAAGATGACCCATCTAAGCTAGTCCCATTTGTAGAGTACAATGTAAGAGCTGCAAGTCGTGTGAAGGCGAGGTTAGGCTGGGCAGCTCTTTCTCTGCAAAATCAGACACAATGGGCCGAAGGGCCTCCAACTTGCAGATATTTTCTAAGATCCTACAATCTTGTTGCCAAAGAGTCTCCAACGTACAGTTGTTCAGAATTCCTTATGACATCCTATCTGCCAGGTTATTATAGATCACCAAAAATAACCATGCTGCCATAATGCTTGAAGGAGCATGAATAACTGTCAGAGATGCAAAGTTAAATGAAAAGCTTGTGAAAGATAAATGGTGGAAATGTGTTTCATCTGTCACTGTCTCATTATCATATTTATCATTAATCTGTCACTGCGGGCTATCAGGCATTGTGATTTATGCAAGTTATGTTACATACTGTTATTATTCTAATGGGCTGAACATTGTTTTTCAAGTTGAGGCATAATGGGCCATGTAAGAGTGAAAGTCAACTTGGGAAAAAATTGCCCTGGGGTGATATCACTGAGTCCCACATTTCCAATGAGTTAAGGCACTGCTCAGAGTCATCATAATTCGGGACATTTAAAAGTTGCCTGCAATGAACCAAAACATGACCATTGAATCAAGAATTAGCTGACAGAGACTGCAATTGCAGCGTGGAGTCAGAAGATTGATTTATGTGGCAGAGTGCAGGATTGGGCTGGAACATAATTTTTTATCATGACCTTCTGTGAATGCTACATAAGGCTGCCGCCAATACAGTATACATTTTGTCCTTTCATGGAGAAATCTGGGTAGATATTAATGGCCAAGAATATCAGGGACAAGAAATGGGAATTTATTCCTGGAGTCAGAGGAAATGGGTGAGGTACTAAAAGAGTATTTTGTATTGGTGTTCACCCGGGAGAAGGAATGGAGAATAGTGAGATCAGGAAGGGTTAAGGGCCTGTCCCACGAGCATGCAACTGCATGTGGCAAGCGCGACCTAACGTGGTCGCTTGAGCCGTACGGCCTCGCAGGGCCGGTCCCACTTCGATCGCCGGAGCCGTATGGAGTTGTGCGGAGCTGGTCCCAACATTGCGCGGGGCTCCGAAAAACTGACATTGTTCAAAAATTCCGCGCGGCTACGGCCTGCCGGCCCGCAGCCGCCTCAACGGCGTACGCACCGCCTCGACGGGCGTGCGCAGCGTCTTGACGCCGTACGCAGCGTCTTGACGCTGTACGCAGCGTCTTGACGCCGTACGTCACGAGCAAACTTCCCGCGGACTTCGCTCGAACTTCACGTCACTCACTCGACCGCCGTGCGGCCCCCGCTTCTGGTTTGGTCGCGCTCGCCGCATGCAGTCGCATGCTACTGGGACCGGCCTTGTACAGGGATCACTCGACCTCCGCGCGACCCCCGCGCGACCCCCGCGCAGCCCCCGCTTCTGGTTTGGTCGCGCTCGCCGCATGCAGTCGCATGCTGGTGGGACCGGCCCCGTATGGGGATCACTCGACCTCCACGCGGCCCCCGCTTCCGGTTTGGTCGCGCTTGCCGCATGCAGTCGCATGCTCGTGGGACAGGCCCTTTAGGTGATATTCTAGGCTCTAGGGCATGTTGATATCAGAGTAGAGAGAATACAGAAAAGATTCACAATAAAGTTTGCTTGGATTAGAGAGGATAGGTTTGGCCAACCCGTGTAGGAAAGAACTGCAGATGCTTTTTTAAATCGAAGATAAACACAAAATGCTGGCGTAACTCAGCGGGACAGGCAGCATCTCCGGAGAGAAGGAATGGGTGACGTTTCGGGTTGAGACCCTTCTTCAGACTGATGTCAGTGGAATGGGCGTAACACAGATAAAAGTCGGAGACAGTAAGACTGGTCGGAGAACTGGGAAGGGGGAGGGGATGGAGAGAGAGGAAAGCAAGGGCTGCTTGAATGTGTGGCCAACTTGTATTGTTTTTTTTTGGAGCTTCAGAGGCTGAGGGGCAAATTGATGGAAGTATATAAAACTGTCGGAGGCAGAGACAGGTTAGATGGTCGGTCTTTTTCCAAGAGGTGGACGTGTCTAATATTTTAGGGAATAGCTTTAAGGTGAGAGGGTCAGGTTTTACAGCGATACATGTCATGTTTTTCTTTTTGCATAGAGTGTGGTAGGGGCTTGGAATGTGCTGCCAGGGGAAGTAGTGGAAGCAGATCCAATATGTTGTTTGGAAGCCCGTCACATTCTTTATGGTAGTTAGTGAGGCTCATTCACTTTCAGCTGGTTCATCAGTGACCTATCTTCTACCATTCGGTTATAAATGGGTATGTTACTGATGCAGCTCCTCAGGTAATGAAGCATTCATGCAGCGAAGATCCATGCATCGTTTACATTTGAGTAATAAGTGCCATTGTATAACAAAAGTGCCAGAGGAAGACCATGTTCAGCAAGCAAGAATTTCACTATTTCACTGGGTCACTCACCATCAGAATTTTCTGTGGTTTCATTGATCAGAAATAAATACCATGTACTACAGTTAGAGGAGGGAGGGTCTCGACCCAAAACATCACCCATTCCTTCTCTCCAGAGATGCTGCCTGTCCCGCTGAGTTACGCCTGCTTTTTGTGTCTAACTACAGTTAGAGGTGTTGGGCATTCTGCATATTCTGCAGAAGTCATAGAGTCTTACAGCATGGAAACAGGCCCTTCTGCACAACTTGCCCACACCGGCTAACTTGCCCCATCTACACTAGTCCCACCTTCCTGCGTTTGGCCCATATCCCTCTAAATCTGTCCTGTCCAGAAGTTTACCCTTTTCTTGGTGTCCCAAATGTTTTCGACCAGCAGACAACAAATATGATGGAATAACATCAACTTGCCTCTTGTATCAAGTGCAGCTCTGATAGCATTCAGGAAGCCCAGCATTATCCAGGCCAAAGCAACTCCTTGGATTAGAACTCAATCCACAAACTTAAACATTCACTCAGTTCACCAGCAGCAGTATGAAATATCTACAAGATGCTCTGCAGCAATCCACCAAGGTTTCCTGAGCAGTACCACACAAACCTAAGAATGCTATCTTGTAAAAAACAACAGCAGCATGCAAATGGCAACACTGCTTTCTTCAAGTTGTGCTCCAAGCTACACACCATTTTGACCTTTTCATGTGTATTTGTGCCTTCAGTGATGGTGGATAAAGTCATGCAAATCCATTGGTGCAAGCATTGTGGAACATCACCACCACAAACACTGGTGTCTCAAGAAGGCGAGTGGTTAGTTTCTTCTTAAGGGTAATGGAGATAGGCAGTAAATACTGGCTTTTGCAGCAGTATCCAACATCCTATGAATGTCACCCCTATGTGTAAGTTCCCTTCTTAATTATTCTCCTTAATATCTCATTCTGACTATATCTGATTTGCAACATCCTATTACTCCATAATTACTATTCATCCTGATTTAAAATTGGCTACCCAATTAATCAAATCCATATTTTAAAGCTTTTCCCTTTACTTTCAAATTCCTCAATAGCTTCATCCCTGTCTTTGTTACATATCACTTCTCACAGCAATGTCTTGGACATCTCCCACACTAATTACTCCATCATTAGTCGGAGAGCCATCAGCTATGGTGATCCTAAGCCCTTGCATTCCTACCCTGATCCACTCCACCACTCTTTTCTCCTTTCAGATACTTCCTGCAACTCGTTTCTTTGACTAGGTGGGAAGTTCAGTTTTACAGCACACTCTGGAATGCTTTATTACATTAAGCGTGCAAGTAAGCACTACTGCAATCGTTAACCTCTATGCTGTGTTATAGACAAAACATCTGCACTTCCTCCATCTCCAGACCCCAAACTACAAATTCCATTTTGAAGTGAAATTCTCCTTTGGTTCTTTGGTTACCACCATTAAAAACGTACTGAAAAGTACCCCTGAAGGGAAGAAAGGATGTAAAGATTTGAGGTTATGGTACGGCAAGCAATTCTTTGAAGAGTGAATTGGTGATCTACAAATCTTAACCACATGTTGTGTCACACTCTTAAATGAACAGGCTCAGTATGATCTAATTCCACTGAGGTACTCAATTAAAATTGATTGTTGTAATTCATTCCATTAATGTTTATGACTTGCTCTTTATTCTGTTTCATTCATTCATCTTTATTACAATAAACTTTCCTAATTATAACAAAGCCATAAAACATCAAGTATTTTACAAGGACGTGAGATTCCGGACCGAGATGAGGTATCTCTTGGCAAGTTCACAAACCATTTGATTATTCCAATACACACTGGGAGTTGTGGAGTGGAAATTGGGGTATATATTTTTTCTTCTAAGAATTATGAATATTATTCTTACATCATCTGTTTCACACCTCATTTACTCATATATTCTATCATTTTGAAAAATGTATCATGCCTTCCTCTTATGTTTTGGTAAATGGAATTTTTAAATTCTCTATCCTTTATGAATTTAGGTAATCAAAATTGTATGTAATATTCCAGATCCAGTTTCACAATCAATCTGCACAATACTGGTATAACTAGTTCTGATGAACAACAAAATGCCTTGCAGAAATGCTGAAATTTCAGTCTAGTTTATAGATAATTATTTAAGGCTCCCCAGAGATTGTCAGACTGTTTGCAGATTGTCTGTTCATACTATGCACATCGACTGTTCTCTGCTCACATTTATATTGTTCTTATCTATATAAGATCTTATTTGTTTCTATGTATGTCGGTGTGCGTGTATGTGATGAGTGTGATCCTGAAATTATGCCAAAACGGTATACGATAGTGCAACAATTTTGGCCCACCTTACTCACCATTGTCCTGTGGTGTGGTGTATCAAGTTTTGTTCAGATTGATGGTATATCTAACAAGTTATTCACATTTTAAACTTTACAAAAACCACTTTGGCAAAAATCTCTTCCATCTGCACTGGCAGTTGGCAGCGTATGACTTCACAATGGGATCTCATTTACATAAACTGCCCACCAGCAATGTTCCACCCCACAATGACGTCACAATGGGATCTCATTTACATTAAAAAAAATGTTTTAAAAAGCACACCTCACAATGTCGTCAAGGGGATTTGGGAGGGGAGAGGGGTTATGGAGGGAGGGAGGGAGTGACTGAGGATAGGAGAAAGGAGAGGTGAGGGAGGGAGGGAGTGGGGGAGGGGAGGAGGAGAGGGGAAAGAAGAGTGAGGGTGAAGAGGTGGGGGAGGAAATGCTGGGGGATGAGGGGGAATGGAGGAGGATAGGGGTAGGAAGAGGAATGGCGAGGCGCACTTGGGGAGGGTTGCCGTGATTTGCGTCACAACGGGGATCTCTGGCGTCACAACGGGAACCCATCAGCAGTGCCTGTGCAGTTTCGGGCTATGGGTGAGTGGTGGAATATTGCTTTTGGGGACCAGTCCTCACGTGTGACAGGGACCCAATGGGTTCCACTTTGTCTAGTTTATCATATTTTTCAGCTTGTCTCTGAGTAGAATCATTTCTTTGTCTCTTTGTTAGCAATTTAGATAATTTTGGATTACCTGCAATATTACTTTCTTACTTTGGTCCTTAACATATATTGTGGACAAGGGCAGTTCCCTGTGGCATCATATTAGCCATTTTGATGAATTAGTATCAGTCTTTGTTGATTATTGTCAACCAGTTCTTGGCACATCCCGATAATATAGCATGATCATTGGCAATCAACACAGTTATCATTGGGTGCTGTGCTTTCAATGTAAACTGGGGAGGAATATAACATTGGAGTTCATGTAAAATGTGGAGTAATGTTTTAAATACACATAACTGGCTTGATATTGCCACGGAAAAGAGTGTGAATGCAATCACTGCTGCAGTATTGCATATGGAGAGCTGCATTAGCGACAGTGTTGCTGTGCTGGGAACATGTGGTGAACCCATACCTTCCTATTGCTGTACGTTTCACTGTGCGAGGAACTTGTGGCAAGGCCTCAACCCTCCGTTGACACTCCTACCACATGACATGGTTAAAATGATCTCATCACCTCTTGGCTCAGTATGGAGTGAACCAATTTGCAATGGTTGACTGTGGAGTCTGATGTTGTATACGCTGGATTGAGCAGTGTGGCGGATGAGCAATGACACGCCAAGCTTACAGATGCACTCTGGCTGGCACAGTGAGTGTGGGCATTGAAAGGGGACAGGTAGCACCTAATCCATGTGTTATTAGACCACCCGGACCTATGATCATCTCATTATCTCTTGGTGTGATAAAAAACGTATCCCCTCTCTTCCTTTATCTGCACAGCTACCAGCGATTTCTGCATGCTGACTAGCTCAACTGAGAGATCAGTGATGAAACCACTGCCTCATTTTAGCCAGTGTGTCAGATTCTTCACTCAATAGCGCGCAGTGGGCCAATATCTTCTTTAAATGATGGCAGGAAATGCAACTGTGAGTACACCATCTCCAGGACCAGGAAAGCCACAATGGATCAGCGTTTGCAGGGTAGTGCTAGACGGGGTATCACTGTGTGCGTGGTCACTGCAGAAACATGCCCCATATTGAGAAACCTTCAATTCAGTAGGTTCTCTGTCCCACCATTGTTTGCACAGAGGCCCACACCCCAGGCTAAGTGTGCATAGAGAAGAATACACCACTGCAGGATAAATACCCCATTAACACAATACCCACATGGTATTTGTTGACTTCATGTTTGCATGCAAGAATCACAATCACAATTATACTTTATTAGCCAAGTATGTTTTAGCTCTCCCGTGGTCGGGGGCCTCGAACCCTCCATTGACGGATCTTGACTCCCGTAGCCGGCGGCGTTTTGGCCTTCCACATCGGGGCGATCAGCTCCCGCATCGGGGGGAATGTCAGCTCCCCCGCGCCGGCGATCGGACCCCACATCGGGGCTGGTCGAGCCTCTGCTTCGTTGGAGCTCCCGACTAGCCTCTCCGGAGACTGCAAGCCCTTGATGGTAAGTCCGCAGGCCACGGTTGGATCGGCTCCGATGTTAAGTCCACGCCCCATGGTGGGGCACAAAGTCAGTACCAGGAGGCCTCCAGTTCTATTGATGGTCGGCCACAGATCGGCCGTGGCCAGAGATGCAACCTAGAAAACAATCGCATCTCCAGCAAGGTAAGAAACTGGAAAAAAGTTTACCCCAACCCTCCCCCACCCCCACATAAAACAAACCGGAGAACATTTACACAGACTTTTAACACACACTAAAAAAAAAAGATGAAAAAACAGACAGACTGTTGGCGGGGCTACCAATCGTGCGGCGCCCCTGGAAAGCGGGTAAACAAATAGAGATCTCAAAATACAAACTTTGTAGGTTATTGAAGAGAATATAAGCAAGGTGTTCAAGCCCATAATTGGAGAGTTCATATAGTGTTTCTGAATGCCACTATTTCTGACCCTCAATGTGAACTCATTGGTCAGTGAACAATCTTGATGGAGGATGACGGCTGTCTCATTATCCACCCAATTATGTGAACATCACAACTAATGTCATCAACTTGGCAACCAAATGTCATGAAAATAACTCCTGATCAATGCAACATTTAACCATCACCATTAGGGTCCAGTAGCACAAACAATTGGTCTTTGGGAAATGAATCTATCAATTTAATATTGAAGGTCTAACTAGAGCAAGGGCTTATCTAAGCTGTGTTTACTAATAACATCATCAATATTCTCACAATACAAGTAACCAGCATCAGCAATGATGACCAAGCGTAACAGTGCAAGTTCAGGTAGCATTCTTATTACTTGTCACCCATTTTAGATACGACCTACCTCTTCAAACAACTCTAAACTGTAAGTGTTGTCATCATCTGCAAAATACACGATTCCTTGTTGGGTGTTGTTCATGTTGAACATTTCCCTCAGCCACCTCAACGCCAGGTTTCTCTGCATGGTGCCGCGTGGAAACCGAGGATCGCGAATGTCCCCGCTCAGCTTGTAACTGCGAGGTGTCTCTACATTCAAGTGCGTGTAGTTAAGGCCCATCTCTTTGAGGAGCCGGGTAACCAGTGTCGTTCTTCTCTGGGCGTCCTCCACCACTATCCAGTGGAGGTTGGGCACATGGAGCAGGGTGTTGGCAACTCTCGTCAGTTCTGCCTTCTGTACAGGCCTGTTGTAAGTTGGAGTGATGACGTGAATTGTGGGCAGGATGTCCGACCATGGAGGGGGTCGTGTGTAAACATACTCTGTCCTGATCACCTCCACAATATCCTTATCTGGCGGGCAATACTCCTTGGAGTCTGTTGACTGACCAAAATCTCGACGGTTGCCAACCTCACTCCCATCGTCTGCAAGAAAAATTACAAAAGTTCAGCAAAATAAATTTACAGCGAGTGACTCTGCACTTGGCTTCAACGTTCTTTGCTAATGAAATGGAGCTCTCACTTTAGCACTAGATGGCACTCCATACTGCTCCATTGTATCTAAAAACTATGGCAGGCCATTGTGCAGATGATATGACAGTATTGAATACAATTGGATTCATATGGCATTTAACTGAGCAAAATCTATCACGGTACTGTATCCAGTTGATTATTATCAATATCTAGTTACCCATAGAAGTTCCTATTGTGTACAAAGGAAAACATTTTGATATGGTGATGACTCCAGTTACACTGGGAAAATCCACGCTGTTCTTTTCATAATTCCATAGGATCTGCAACAACTACCCAGCCAATTTGTCTGGATCTTTTCTTAATAACACATCAAGGACAGTACTCCTGACTGCAGAGTGCGGTCAATATTATGGTGCAGAGTTAGCTGAGATGATGGGTGCAGAGCTGAAGGCATAATTATCTGACCCAGAAGCAAGAAAGTTAGCAGCTGAGCCATGCTGACATTCAGTGAAGTGTCAAATGCATTCACAGTCCAATGAAATAAAAGTTATATTCAGCCAGAAAATTCAGCATGGATTCACTGTTACCATTTGGCAATCATGGCTCATTTCTGACAGTTTTCCTTTACAGGCAAGGGGATTGACTGGAGATTGAGAAATACCCTAAATGAGTAAAATGATTGATCCGAAGAAGGGTCTCAACCTGAAACGTCACCCATTCCTTCTCTCCAGAGATGCTGCCTGTCCCGCAGAGTTACTCCAGCTCTTTGTGTTTATAAAAGGATTAAAGATATAGGTCAGCAACTTGGGAACTTGGGCTGCGTGCATCTCACAGAGACTAATTACAGGGCATAATTTAACAACACTCAGGAACAAGTTTTGACCTCAGAACACGAGTAAGCTGAAAATGGAGTAAGAAAATCACTTGTTTCTTAAAGCACAAATATGTTCAAAATGTATAAACTTATGGTGTATCCTGTTTACCCTAATTCTACGAAACACAAAAAGCATTTCTGCGCGTGTTATACAGTGTGTGTCCAGAAGATACAGCTGCTCATTCAACACCAACACCAGTTGTCAACTATCCAGCGCACTCAGACAATTATAAGTTACTCAGCTTTAATGTGCAAGCTGCGGGTGTGGGTTTAGTTTAGTTTAATGCCACGTGTACAGGGGTACAGTGAAAAGCTTTTGTTGCTTGCTAACCCGTCAGCAGAAAGACAATACATGATTACAATCGATCCAGTTACAGTGCATAGTGGATATCAAGCAGGTTACTATGTCCATATATAGATACAGCTGTTATATTTAGACACACATCCTTTAAAATGGTGCACAGTGAAATGCTACAAGGCATTAATTCATTTTCATATCAAATCTCTGGAATCAGAGATCCTAGCTTCTAAGGTCCCTGCATTTGCGGGTCATTGTGGAAAATTACACTTTCAAGCATCCTTTTAAAATCGCTTTGTCCGTTTTGGTCTGGTCAACACTTACCCTTTCGCAGAGTCAGCAGCGGTGAGATGGTGTTCTGGTGCCAGACGGTAATTAGCAGAGTCCACGGTAAAACAATCAACACAATTGCGAGGATGTCTCGTCTCTTCCGCATCTCCAAGGCTAGTCCAACATTTCTACTCACCTACCACAAAAAACAAAGGGTCAGAGGCACATGGCATTCAATAGATATTGCACACAAGATATTCCTATTTCATACATGTATTGTGAGACACAGGTAGACAAGATCCGATTGTCTACCTGGGTGGTGAAATACCATTTCCTTCGAGTTTAGAGACAGTGTAATGGGATTTGGGAGTATATGCCACCCACTCTTCCTTTTGTTAAATGCTTGCTTTTGGGTGCTTTGTGTAAACCAAGCAAGTGAGCAAAAAGAAACTTTGTGTTTACTGAAAAAGCCAGTGATTGTTCACTCTCATATTCTTGTTTGCTGGTTAGATATTTAGCCAAATATTATCAGGTCGGCAGAAAGCTGGTACATGGATTTCAGTCGTGCAAAGTGGGAGAATTGATTGGGTGAGGTCAAAACGAGGGGATAGAAAATAAATGGTAGGGAGTGCACATCCATGGATAGACACAAATAGCTGGAGTAACTCAGCGGGACAGGCAGCATCCCTGGAGAGAAGGGATGGGTGACGTTTCAGGTCGAGACCCTTCTTCAGACTCAAATCCATGGATCCCTGAAAGCAGATAGCGTGGTTACGAAGGCATATTGGATACTTGCTGAAACATAGAGCAGGGAGGTCATGCTGGAAAATTAAGATTATAGAACATAAAATGTTTTTTCCCCATGAAATCTGTGCCAACTATGATATCAAATTAAACTAACCCCATCTGCCTGCACATGATCCACATCGCCCCATTTCCTATATGTCTGGGTGTCTGTCTAAATGCCTGTACACTCTGGATGGCTCGATTGTAATCATGTATTATCTTTCCACTGACTGGTTAGCACGCAACAAAAGCTTTTCACTGTACCTAGGTACATGTGATAATAATTCAAACTCAACTAAAATTAAGAGAGAACGAAATGGAGTGAACCAGTTTTCTTTAGCAGGGAAATCATAAATTTAAAGGAAATGATTCAAAGCGGAAATAAATGTGAGGAAAGATTTTTTTTTCAGTCAATGAGTGTGGGGGGTGGGGGCAGGGGGGGGGGGTGGGGGCGGGGTGTCCATTAAACACTATGTGAAGGGAAGTGAGGTTAGAAACTCCTTCACTACGTACTAGGATGAGCACATGAAATCTCTGAGCCTTGTTAACCATGGACTAAGAGCCTACAAGTGGGATTAATATCAATAGGTGTATAAAGGAACTGCAGATGCTGGTTATACGCCGAAGATAGACACAAAATGCTGGAGTAACTCAGCGTAACAGGCACCATCTCTGGAGAGAAGGAATGGGTTACGTTTCGGTCGAGAACCTTCTTCAGACAAATTCAGGGGAGAGATATGGAAGGGTAAGGTGTGTAAATGACAGATCAAAGCAGATGTCGATTAGGAAATGTAGAATGGTTCCTTGTTAGCTGAGGGGAAGATGACAAGGAGGCATACAATCCATAAAATTAATCAGAAGGACAGTGAAACTAGTCGGAGAACTAGGGTGGGAGGGGGGATGGAGAGAGAGGGAAAGCAAAGATTACTTGAAGTTGGAGAAATCAAAATTCATACCACTGGGTTGTAAGCTGCCGAAAGCGAAATATGAGGTGTTGTTCCTCCAATTTGCATTGGGCCTCATTCTGACAGTGGAGGAGGCCCAGGACAATTTTTTTTAAACTAGAGTGGGGAAAAATGGACTTACATAACCTTTATCTGCAACATGAGTTATTCTGAATCATGACTCCCTAATACAACAATGCCAGGTCAAGCTGTGAGGCAGACTCAGCCTCTAAATATTCAAACCCCAAAACAGTGCAGCCATGAATTGGTAACTCAGGAGGCTGCCATTAGGACAATGTTATTCTTAAATTTTAAAAAGTGTGCTTGAATATTATTTTTTCTTAATTGTTGTGCAAAGTAACATACATACCTTATGTATATGGTGCATGGATGTAAGATTCAGAGACCAATAAGCTGTAATTGTGGATTTATATAAATTACATAAATTGGGCGGCATGGTGGCGCAGCGGTAGATTTGCTGCCTTACAGCACCAGGGACCCGGGTCGATCCCGACTACGGGCGCTGTCTGTACATAGTTTGTACGTTCTCCCCATGACCGCATGGGTTTTCTCCGAGATCTTCGGTTTCCTCCCACACTCCACAAGGGAGTACAGGTTGTAGATTAATTGACTTGGTGTTAAATGTAAATTGTCCCTCGTGTGTGTCGGATAGTGTTACTGTGCGGGGATTGCTGGTCGGTGCGGGCTGGGTGGGCTGAAGGGCCAGTTTCCGTGCTGTATCTCTAAACTAAACTACATGACATCTCATTAGACAATGCATTACAGCTGGTGTCACCATACTGTCGCTGTGTATTAATGGGCTTAATTATGATAAAAATCAAATTCAAGGTCAAGATCTATTCATTTCTGCTTCTTTTCTGCGTCAATTAGTTGAAAAAGAATTTCAGCGTCAATTAGTTGGAGTAAAATGTAATGCGCTGATTAGCTGAACACTATGCTTTCATGTCTGACTACGATGTTATTGTATTACAAACAGATATTTAATAGCACCACACCACAGATGAATTTAATCAGGCTGACTTTCAAAAAATTACCATTCAGAGTTTCAAAGGAATACTGTCCATATGTACTTTACTGCTTGATGTGATTAGATAGGAACTCAAAGCAACAGTTGGCTCATTTACAATACCTGCCACAATCCCACTTAATGATATTCAGCAGTTTGCCTGTTAACGCTCAAATAATGATGATCAGGGCTGCCTGTTTGCTGCAACCACCACACCATCAAATAGATTGCTTTCACTAAACCAGCTGGAAACCTTTTCACTTTGCACTGGGCTGCATTTACAAAATGAGATAAAACTAATAGCTGGAGGTGAATCTCCTTCTCAATTCTGCCAAATCTTGTCCAAATTTCACTCTTTGAGCGAATCTACAGCATAATTGCAGCATGCAGTTTCTGCTCCACATCAATACAACTCTGGTGTAGCTGACCAGTGCCCGTCGTCTTCTGCCGTGGCGAGTTCCCTCTGTGCACTGTGTGTGTTTATTAAAAAAAAACGATTTATTGTAACACTGCAGGCCACACACACAGGAATTATTTCCACCAACAGCAGAATCCATTCCAACGCACTCCAGATAGGAAGTGTATTATTCTGAACAATTATATCCGAATGCAGGATATTTTTATCCCAGGTCACATATATTTTGGAATACTTTTTGAAGAAGTGTGGTAATTACTATTAATTACATATTCTGTCATTGAGGAGAAACATTAAATAAAGTCCTCCATTTCCTCAATTCACACAAATTTATGTATATCCCACTCATTAATACATGTGGACAGACATACGCACATAGCTGCATACACACACACACACACACAAACATTTCACAATCACATTCATGTAATTAATTTCTCACACACATGTGCACACTCATGCACACACACACTGAAAGTGAACAGGTCATAAATTGTGAAAGTCAGTTACAAGTCCTCACTGGTCATGAATCCTTGCCTTATGGACATACTGTACACACGGTTGACTGATTCGGACACCAGCAGGGTGAATGGGAATGGATTTGTCAGGTGCTGCAGATATCATCTGATGGGTGTGAGAGGAGCATTTCTGCAAGCCTTCACTCATCCCATCCTATTCAGATGGCAACAATCTGGGGCAGGGTGGGTCTGACCAGAGCTGGGAGCACCAAGCAGACTCACTCGCTGAAATATGTCATTATGTTCCAGACACCATGCAAGTAAATATAAAATTTTGACTGTCACATTAATTTCTGCAGACCAGAAACAACGTAATTAATACATAAATGATGGAGCAGCAGTATAACAGATATGGCTTAGTCATAGACATAGACATAAACATAGTCAAGGTTTAAAATTCACCAGTTTTAACCTGGTTCACAATAGAAACACATTCACTGCTTCAGCCTCCTAGGGTAGGGTGGGTTAGGAAATGGGCAACTCCAGGCAGTTCACTGGAGGACGGATGTTATCAGCATTGGTGATTGTTGTGCTAACCTCACACTGATTAATTATTGCAGAGAGTAAAATGTAATGCCAAGTTTCATTTGGTAGCTTGTGTTCAATGTTAATTGACACCTGCCAGTGAACAGAGGAGTCTGGGTGAGCTGTTCATTAAGGGACCAGAACTAAGCAATTGAATGAATGCATGGATTTTTCAGTTATTATAGTCTTTCAGGCTGTGTCAATGATTACAATTTTGGTTATAATGAGCCAAGCAATGGGGAGGGGAAAGTTCCCCGATCCGAATACTCCTACAATGACAAGGGTTTGAACATAAGCATAGAGCAGAGAACAATCCAGCACAGGAACAGGTCGTTCAGCCCACAATATCTGTGCCAAAAATAATGCCAAGCTAAACTGATGTCTGCCTGGACACAGCCTGAAAAAACATCTACCGACCAATAGGCTGTGAAATGGGTGTCAGGGCAAAATAATTGATTGGGGCATTACCAGTCAGTAAACCCTCCATTATCAATATGTTGGGGGAAGAGGGGTTACCACTGACCAGAAACTGACTAGGCAACTAGAGTAGGTCGCAGGCTAAGAAATCTGTGGCATATAACTCACCTTATAACCCCACAAAGTATATCCAGCATCTACAAGGCTTGAGTCAGCAGTGTGATGGAATACCCTACATAAACCTGGATGAGTGCAGCAAACTATCCAACCAACAACTAGAGAGCAGTCCTGAGCTGCTATCTACCTCATTGGAGACCCTTGGACTATCTTTGATCAGTCTTTACCGGACTTTATCTTGCATTAAACGTTATTCCCATTATTCCCATTATTCCCTTTATTATGTATCTACGCCGTGAATGGCTCAATTGCAAATATATTGTCTGAGCGCTGACAAGTTAGCATGCAACACACACGCTTTTCACTGTACCTCAGTACACGTGGCACTAAACTAAACTAAATAACACTCAGGAATCATGACACCATACAGGACACACAACCCACTTGATAGTCACCTCATTCACAATTGTTCATTCACTCCACCACCGAGGTACAGTGGCAGCACCTGAGACACCTTCTAAACCCAGGACCTCTACCAGTCTGAATCATTAATTCACAAAGCTCGCCAACCAGAGTCCTGGCCTTTACTGTTTAGTTTAGTTTCGAGAAACAGCAGGGGTGGGAGATTGCAACCTTCACGTGGTCCGCCCTGTTTCGACAAATGCAATCAACCTGGCGTGCACAATCAAATAAGATCAAATAGAACAAGTTGTCCGACAACTTTAGGCTGTGCACGCCATACGCAAGAAGAAGAAGAAGAGATACAGCACAGAAACAGGCCCTTCGGCCCACCGAGTCTGCGCCGACCAGCGATCTCTGCACATTAACACTATCCTACACACTGGGGACAATTTACAATTTTACCAAGCCAATTAACCTACAAACCTGTAGGAAACCGGAGCACACGGAGAAGACCCATGCAGGTTGCAGGGGAAACGTACAAACTCCGTACAGACAGCACCTGTAGTCAGGATCGAACCCGGGTGTCCGGCACTGTAAGGCAGCAACTCTACCGCCGCGACACCGTGCCGCCCAACTGAAAAGGCCTTTAGCGAAAATGGGCCTATTAACAAAAGGAATAGAGGCTTATCCAAGATCATCACATTTATTTGTTAGATAGGAACACGCTTGTTGATATAGATGCTTTCCTCAGGTGCTGATTTATTCGGAGAAAGTTGAGAGAATATTTGTGAGTAGAGAGAGAAATCAATGAGACTTTTTTGCCAGTTTGTTCAAATTTTGCTCCAAATCAAAATATGTTCACAGAAAGCAATTTCAAAATGCCGCCTTGGTGGAAATATTCTCATGGTTTTTATATCACAGGTGACTTACCTCCTGAACTTTATTTGCTTTCTTTCCCCCACCCCCATCTAACCTTACTGAAATGCATAGAACACAAAATGCTGGAGTAACTCACAGGTCAGGCAGTACCTCAGGAGGACACGGATAGGCGATGTTTTAAGTCGGGACTCTTACTGAAACAGATAAGTTGGCCATTATCACATTGACCATCAACGGGGCTGGCTGTGCACAAAATGGGTTCGGTATTTCGGTCATTACGACAGTGACTATACCTAAGGAAAGAGTATTTCAAAGATTTGAAAGTGCCTTGGGATATTCTGAAAGCGATTTGAAAGGCATTTTCAAAATGCAATCTTTTTCTCTGGATGGAGGTCCAACAATGAAACCATGTGTGGAATTTTACAGCAGATTGGAGGGAAATCTAGGACATCAATAAGTTCTGAGCTTTTGCCCAGAGTTGCTGTTAACAAAATGGATGGATGTTGCAAACGCATATTCCAGATCAGGAATTTCAACATGTGGGAGTGCATTTAGGAAAAAATTGGTCATTATAATTAATGGATGGGGAGTAGGTCTGGTATCTCCTTCTCATACAGCTGATAGACAAAGCAGAGTGAGCAAAGCATGCATTAAGAAACTCACTATCTTCAGAGTCATCAGTTCAGCAACCCCACCATCTTGCATAACAGGTTCTTCAGGGCAATGGGGTGGCATAGTGGTGCAGCTGGTAGTGCTGCTGCCTCACGGCGCCGCAGACCCGAGTTCGATCCTGACCTTCGGATCCTGTCTGTGTGGAATTTGCACGTTTCCCTGTGACCACATGGATTTCTTCCGGGTGTTCCAGTTTCCTCACACATTCCAAAGACATGCTGGTTTGTAGGTTAATTACCCTCTGTTAATCGCTCCTAATGTGCAGGGAGTGGATGAGAAAGTGGGAGAACATAGAACTTGTGTGTAGGGGTGGTGGATAGTCAGTATGGACTCGATGTGCTGAAAGTCTTGTTTCCATGCTGTATCTCTAAATTAAACTAAACATCAGTGCAGAAAGCAGGAACATTTCCTTGCCTCTCACTAACGACCCAACCCCCACCTCAGCTCCCCAGTGCCATTTGCTTGGGCCTCCTGCCTGCAGTCCATATGTAGCACAGATGGGTAGGTGGCTGTTTGGTGGGATCACATTACCCTTCTGCAGAAGTGCTCTTTTTCCACAATCCATTGAAAACTGAAAGAATGTAGAGGCATTTTGCATTGAGCTGAGGATTCTAGATTTATAACTGCAAAGTAAGTACAGTAAGATGAATGCTTTAAATCTGTGCTTCTTACCATAAGAGCACTCCTGTGTTTCAGCAGTTCAATGGATTTCATTCGTATTCTTCTCATTTGCAATGATAGATGAAACCCAATCAAACTCGTGCTCAATTATACACAACTGATCCTGTTCAAAAATAGATCACTTTTCACATCTCTCCCAGCAATACTAGTATTCTGTATGGTCCTCGGAGAGTAACAATTGGGTCTTTTTAATAAAAATCTTTATAACATATATCACTATTATGGAAAGGAATAAATGTTTCATTCTGTGTTCCAAATCTGTATTTAAGTGCTTCTACTTTAAGTGTAACACGGAATCTATCTACAGTGGAGAGGTTACATAGCCATTCTCCCCTCTGTCCATCCTTTGAAGGAAGGGAAATCTGAGGTAAGAGTATTGATCTTTGAAGCTCTCTGCTTCCAATATTTATCCAATTCTCTTTTAACAAACATTATGACAGAATTGAACAGCAAGACCGCAGGTGTTTCCTCCAGGCATCCAGTTTCCTCCCACATCCCCAAGACGTACAGGTAAAATTGTAAATTGTCCTTAGTGTGTAAGATAATGCTGGTGTTCGAGGATCACTTTTCTGCGCGGGCTGAAGGGCAAGATTCCGCATTGTATCTCTAAAGTCTAAAGTCTGAAGTCTTAAATTCAACTAGCAACCCACATTTTAATATATATCATCACATAATTTGGGTTTGTACATTAATTAAGGACAATTTACAATTTAACTTGTACATCTTTGGGATGTGGGAAGAAACCGGAGTACCTGGAGGAAAAGGGGAGAACGTACAAACTCCGTACAGACAGTACGCGTAGTCAAGGCGACACCATGCCTCCCTTGTTATTACAATGTTATAAGAATTTCAGTGTTCGTACAGAGCTATACAACATGGAAATTGGCCCCTCAGCCCAACTTGTCCATGCTGACCAAGATGCCCATCTAAGCTAGCCCGACCTGCTCACTTTTTGCCCATATCCCTTTAAACCTTCCCTTTTTATGTACTTGTCCAAATGTATTTTAAATGCTCTAGTACCTGCCTCAACTACCTCCTCTGGCAGCTTGTTCCATATACCCACCACCATTTGTGTAAAAACGTTGCCCCTCAGGTTCCTATTGAATCTTTCTTCTGCTTGCTGATGGGCACGGCCTATCTGCATTCTATTGATTTATTGTGAAGGTGCCGCATGGTGCCCTGAAAATTATCTCTGTTTACAAAGGAGTTACAAAACAAATCAATCTGTTCAGAAATAGAGAATGCTGAAAATACTCATCACATCAGGCAGGATCTGACAAGAGAGAAACTGAGTTCCTGAGCAGCAAACCACTGTCAGAATATTTGCTGCTGCTGTTTTGATGAGGATAGAGCTAACTGGGAACATTTTCAAAAGCTGAAACAGACACGACATCCATTCCTATACCATCCACCGGAACGGACTTGAATCTGGAGCACAAGCCCAGTCTCGATGATACTCAAAGGAAACCTCTCAGGAGATTAACATCCTTTTTATAAGGGCAGCACAGTGGTACAGCAGGTAGAGCTACTGCCACATAATGCCAGAGACCTGAATTTGATCCTGACCTCGGGTACTGTTCTGTGTGGAGTTTGCACGTTCTCCCTATGACCGAGTGAGTTTACTTCGGGTGTTCTGGTTTCCTCCCACATGCCAAAGACGTGCTGGTTTGTAGGTTAATTGACTGCTGTAAATTGCTCCTAGTGTGTAGGGAGTGGATGAGAATGTGGGATAACATAGAACTAGTGTTAACGGGTGATGGCTGGTTGGCACGGACTCGGTGGGCCAAGGGGCCTGTTTCCACGCTGTACCTCTAAATCTACATCTAATCTTCCATTAGTGAACACAACTCTCAGCAGCCAACAGAATAGGCTTTATTCAGTAAATACTACATGGATTTTGTCAGAGATAGACACAAAAAGCTGGAGTAATTCAGCGGGACAGGCAGCATCTCTGGAGAAAAGGAATGGGTGACGTTTCGGGTCGAGACCCTTCTTCTGTGGCATATCATCTACAGCTGGGTTGTGTGGACATATTTGATTATCCTGTGTGTGAATCAAAAAATTCCACATTTGGCCTGCCAAAGCTGACTCTGCCAAAAATGTTTGACTGTGTTGGTTCCCATGGCAACACTCCCGTGCAACATAAAATTCCACCATGAAGGAGGCACCTTTTTCTTAGCAAACAGAACAATCAGATCAAAGAGTTCCATCTTCTCTACTGGGTACTCCATTGAACCTTGCCATCTTGGTGACCATTTGTGTCACATCTGTCCCAATAATAGTGTTTTTGTGACATCTCTGAGGATTAATATGAACTTCTTATGCACTTACATAATTGCACAATGTCAGCCAGTGTTGATATTCCCTGTGCCATGATATGGTTGGAATTCAATCCCCATTTTATTCTCTTCCTCTGTGTAATTGTCATGTGTGACAGGTCACAATGAAATGATGTTCAGTATCAAGATTTGTTTTCATGATAATAGGATTAATTTTATTATATTTCAAAATATTTAACCACGTCTTGTTTTCATTGACATTTTCAAACAATTCTGCGGTTTAGAGTAATATATTCTGGAATACAGCTCGACAAATGTTCAGTCTCTGAAATGTAAACTTTGAAATACTCGTCTCCTGCAAGAGCTCAGCTGTCAACAATATTGAATATCCTTGTTTAGGAAATGGATTGTATGGAGTTATTTTTTTGGGTTGAAATTGTGTGGCTGAGGAGTCCAATTGGATTCTATACTGATTCTATATTGCAAGTGTTTAATGGCATGGTAGGTCTCTCCTTTATCCTTTTCTCATATTTTTTACTTAGAATATAAATCTAATCCTTTGCTTAAATAAGGTCAAGGGACTATTCTAGCATCGGTGGTGGGTAAGCAAAGCTGCTCTTCAACCATGTTGCAAACTAAAGAGGAAAGAAGGAATCTTCTGGAAAGTTTCAATACATTTTTTTATCATGATTCAATGTTGAATATCCACACCCAAGTCAAAAGGTTATCCGCTTCCTCACATTAATTTATTATTCCTCTCATTTATTAGATTGCTTTTACAGTGTACTATGTTTACATATTATGTTGTGCTGCTGCAAATAAGAATTTCATTGTTCTACCTGGGACATATGACAATAAAACACTCTTGACTCTATTGATACTGGGTTACTCAGAATCCTGACTATCCTGATATTTGAGTTATTTCAATAATTCTCATTTCTTGCATCTACACTTAAAAAAAAAAAAATCTTGTTTTGGTGCAAAATCTACTTGAATCTTCCACAGATCCTTTGTATCTGCATTGCATCAGCTAGAGAGCGGTCTTGACCTCCCATCTAGCTCGCTAAAGATCTTTGAACTATATTTAATTGGACTTTATAGGATTTCTAATGTTATATCTCGCACCAAATGTTGTACCCTTTATCCTTTATCTGTGCAATGTGGACAACTTGATTGTATTCATGTATAGTATTTTCTTTGACTGCAGAGCATGCAAATAAAAGATTATCACTGTACCTCTGTACATGCGACAATAATAAACTCAAATAAACTAAACTAGAGCTTTGGCTAGAGGAGGCTCAGGTATTTCTGCAGAGTCATTAAAGACTATGTTTACAATTTAGAAACCATTAATGATTTTCTTTGGCTTGTGATGTGATATAAAAACTAAAAATACTTAAATCACTCAGCGGGTCAGGCACCATCGAATAAAAAATAAAATTAGTTAACATTTTAGGTTGAAAGGTAGCCTTCACCAGAATGATTTTTCTTGCAGGGCATGTGCACACATTTTCCAGCAAGATGAGAGCCTTTTTCCCACTTGGATCAGTGTTATGATCTTGAAAGCTATGGTTGAAACTGTGGTGACAACAAATTCAGTAATAACTTCCAGAAGAGAATTGCATGATTGTTTGGTAAAACATTGCCTAGGTGTGAGGAAAGTGTACCGAAATGCAGGTAATTTAAGTGCTCTCAGAGAAAAGTACAGGCATAGTGGATTGAATTTTTTCTCTAATGTATCATTATGTATGATGTACTGATCTCCAAGTGGTAAAATTGTGAGGTACAATCTAATACCAGGTATAATGTGGAAACTGCTATTTACTCTGTTGCTTTTAGATCTACATTTCCAAGATAGCTTTTGATAGATATAAATCTGTAAATAATTTATAGAAGAAGACACACATTGCTGGAGTAATTCAGTGTGTCAGACCACATCTCTGGAGCACATGGATAGGTGATGTTGCGTGTCAGGACCCTTCTTCAGACTCTTGGACATGTCCTCCAGAGATTCTGCCTGACCCGCTGAGTTACTCCGGCAGTTTGTGTCTTCTTTTGTAAACCAGCATCAGAAGTTCCTTGTTTCTAAATAATTTAAAAGAACAATGCGATGAAAATAATAGGCAGGGAGAGGGGAAGTGAAATGTATTATTTTGGAAAGGAAAGAGTAAAGAATGAATTTTATTTTTGAAGATTAAAAGTCACAGAAATGCTCGTATCTTTGTCAAAATGTAATGCATTCGAATTGTAAGTGAGGTGGATGTCTAATTATTTTCCCTTTATGCTTTTCCTTTAGCAGTTCCAAACACTGGGCAAGGTGCTGAGGCAACTCAATATTACATCCACAAAATTAAAGGAAACAAAAACAGCTTTATTCAGTTAATGACCTCAGTTAATAACAGCTCAATGACCTCGCAGCAAGCATTGATGTCGTTCTTTTCATCTGCTGATAATGTTCTTCACATTGCTGACCGGTGAAGAGTTATGATATCATCTGACGCATGTTTTTATTACCTAGAACTGACATAACCACATTACTCACTGCTCATTTTTGAATCAATATAATCATGAATAAGTAATGACAAGATAAAAGTAATAAATGGATCAAACATATAAAGGGGTGATCTTTTTCTCTGAAAATTCATCTGAAAACCTCATTCACACTGGTTGTATTAGAAAACACAACTAATTGATTAGTTTAGTTTATTATTGTCACGTATACCGAGCTACAGTGCAAAGCTTTTGTTTGTGCACTATCCAGTCAAAGAAAAGACTATCCATGACGATATTACCTGTACGTCTTTGGGATGAGGGAGGAAATCAAGCCATCCACAATACCAATAAAGGATAAAGGGTACAACATTTGTGCAAGATAAAGTTGATTGATTCAAATCTATTAAATAAACTACATTCATCGCCATTTCTATTTACTTTAAACTAAGATTAAACTTTCCTTTAGATATCTATTTTTAATATACTGCATCTGAGCACCATGTAATCATATTCAAAAAGTTCAATGAATAAATTACAAATGGTGCAGATCTGAATTTAAAATCATAAATATCATAAAATCATAGCAGGTGACACAAAGTATAAATAACAGCTGTCATGCAAATGCTTGCACAAATTTGACAAACCGATCTATGCAAGAAATGTTAATCTGCCTTTTCTCTTGAATGACTGACATGTTTTGTTTTTTAGTGTTTTGCAGATTGTTTCTCACATACAGTAGTTTCCTCACTTTCATAACTGCTAAATGCCAGAAAAGGCCACAGTCAACATTCTTATTGTGGCACAGAAGGATACATTGCAGGTTCACAGGGACATAGGAGAGAGGAAACGGGGCAAATAGGTTGCTACCCTGGGAGCTGATATAGACTCAAATGAGAGAATGGCCTTCTTCTGTGTCATTATACGTATACAATAAGTATAGTGGAGACACAAGAAACTTCAAATACTGCTTTACAAAGAAAGACACAAAGTGCTGGAGTACCTCAGTACCCTCTTGCACGTTCTCCCTGTGACAGTGTGAGTTTTCTCCGGGTGCTCCGGTTTCCTCCCACACTCCAAAGACACACAGGTTTCTCGGTTAATTGACCTCTGGAAAACTGCCTCAGGTGTGTAGTGTATGGGTGATCGTTGGTCAACGCAGAATCAGTGGCCAGAGGGCTTGTTTCTCTAACCTCTGTATCTCTAACCTCTAAACTAAACTAAACTAAACTAAACCAAACTCAATGGGTCAGGCAGCATCTCTGGAGAGCATGGAAAGCTGATGTTTTGGATCAGGGGCCAATAGTGTGCTTTTGTGATCACTATTTTGAATTCTGCTTCTGAAAATCACTTCCATAGATTTTATACATTACCAGTCTGAAGAATAGTTCTGACCTGTTCTTCTCCCTTCACCGATTGAGATCCTTCATAGAAACATAGACAATAGGTGCAGGAGTAGGCCATTCGGCCCTTCGAGCCTGCACCGCCATTCAATATGATCATGGCTGATCATCCAACTCAGTATCCTGTACCTGCCTTCTCTCCATACCCCCTGATCCCTTTAGCCACAAGGGCCACATCTAACTCCCTCTTAAATATAGCCAATGAACTGGCCTCAACTACCTTCTGTGGCAGAGAATTCCACAGATTCACCACTCTCTGTGTGAAAAATGATTTTCTCATCTTGGTCCTAAAAGACTTCCCCTTTATCCTTAAACTGTGACCCCCTTGTTCTGGACTTCCCCAACATCGGGAACAATCTTGCTGCATCTAGCCTGTCCAACCCCTTAAGAATTGTATAAGTTTCTATAAGATCCCCCCTCAATCTTCTAAATTCGAGCAAGTACAAGCCGAGTCTATCCAGTCTTTCTTCATATGAAAGTCCTGACATCCCAGGAATCAATCTGGTGAACCTTCTCTGTACTCCCTCTATGGCAAGAATGTCTTTCCTCAGATTTGGAGACCAAAACTGTACGCAATACTCCAGGTGTGGTCTCACCAAGACCCTGTACAACTGCAGTAGAACCTCCCTGCTCCTATACTCAAATCCTTTTGCTATGAATGCTAACATACCATTCGCTTTCTTCACTGCCTGCTGCACCTGCATGCCCACTTTCAATGACTGGTGTACCATGACACCCAGGTCTCGTTGCATCTCCCCTTTTCCCAATCGGCGACCATTCAGCGGATTGTTCTTTGCACAAGAAACCAGCATCTGCATAGACGCTGGAAATTGGACGGAAAAAAAACTGCTGGAGAAACTAAATGGGTCGGGTGGGATTTGTGGAGGAAATGAACAGACCACATCGTGGGTCAGGATCCCTCATCAGACTGGAAATATATGAAGCCTATATTGTGGAACTGATTGTTTTTTCATACATCACTACACTGTGGGTTGAATGCAGAAAAAAAGGTGTTTCTGTATGTATCACAAATAGTGTAGCATGGAGATGTAGCTGCTGTGAAACAACACCATGGACCTTGCTCTGATACTGACCAAGGGAGTTGTCTACCTATGTTCTCTCCTTGATTGCTTGGGCTTCCATCGGGTGCTCTGATTTCCTCCCACGTTCCATAGATGTGCTGGTATGTTAATTGCTACGGTAAATTGCTGTTTAATGCAGGTTAATGTCAAAAAGGATCAGAGGGATGTTGATGGGCATGTGTGAGAGAGAGCCCAGCAGGGGTACAGGGAAATAAGCAGAGAGGAAATAGGATGGATAGGATTGCTCCCACGGGAGCTGGCGTATACACAGAGGGGTGAATGGCTTCCATCTGTGTGTCATTATAGGATGTGAATAAGGTGCTATTTTGATGAAAAAATACTTGCCAGTTTGATAGGCTGCACCATGGTCCTGGCTATATATTACCCAAATAGAAGTGAGTAATGATTATTGTGTAGCTCCAGCTGTAATCAGTCACTTCTTAATGTGTCAGCGGTCGTGTAAAATATTCTGTGACTTCTTCTCTAAAAATCTGGATCACTGCATACAGGAGCCGCTGAGCACAACTTGGACTGTGAGTTGGATGATTCAAATAAACAGAAACTGGCCATCCTGGGAACGATGATTTGTAAAATTAGCAAGTACACATAAGTCTATGAAACTGCAAGAAATATTACTCTTTCCGCCCCATGTTCAGACCTAAGGCAATGGATAAATAAGCTTAAAAAAAATCTTTACCATATCAGTTGTAATGATAATGAAAACATTGTTCAGTATATCTTAGTGCAATTTCTGTGGTAAAGAATCTTACAATGATTCTAAGGGGATGATCAGCCATGATCACATTGAATGGTGGTGCTGGCTCGAAGGGCCGAATGGCCTACTCCTGTACCTATTGTCTAATTGCTTCACTGTTTGACTCATAAATTGGAGATTCGCAGCACACATTTCAATGATATTCAGAGTGTAGCATCCTGACAAAAGTTAACCAGTTTATGCAAGGATTATTGATTGAATTCTCATGAGCAGATGGTCTATATTTGCACTCTGACATTCTGATATACTATGACATCTCTTGTACAACATATATTCCACCCAGGTTCCTCACAATATGGAGAAGATCAACATTCTCAAACTTGCCCATGACCATCACAAACTTATTTTCAGTTGCCAAAGACAGTAATAAGAATGGATGCAAAGTGCTGGAACAACTCAGTGTGTCAGGCATCATCTCTTGAAAACATGGATAGGTGATGTTTTGGGTTGGGACCCTTCTTTAGACATAAGAAGGGACTCTAAGACTATATATTTCTGCAACACAAGGCAGCTACATTTTTAATCAAAGGTGCCATTGGATTATTCTTGTACAATTATCTTCTCTATAAAGATCATGTTTAACAAATGGAATATAAGCAGTGATGGGCCTGTCCCATTTAGGCGACTTTTTAGGCGATTGCTGGAGGCTATGCAGTCGCCACATGGTCGCCACATGTTCGCGGGTGGTTGCCGGGGAGTCGCCTTCGTGGTCGTGAGGAGTTTCCGCATTCTGGGAAATAGTCGTGGCCTCATTATGGTTGCCGCAAATTTTTTAACATGTTGAAATATTAGCAGCGACTAGAATGAAGCGGCCATGGAGAGTAGTGAGAATTCTCGTGCCGTAGGAGAGTCGCCAGGAGGTCCTACTGGGTTGCCAGGAGGTCGAAGGTTCTCTTTGGTTCTCGTAGGATGTAGCCGGTGCTGATTGGAGAATTTCATTGGCTCATTGGGAAAAACAAGGTCAGCAGTAGTTTTCAGAACCAAGGATAACCGATCGGTAATGTTAATGTCCGCCGAGCTTCACAGCCGTGTATCTCTGGCTTCTTAAAAGTTGTCTCCACTCCTTCTCCCCCCTTCTCCCCTCTCTCACCCCAACCCTCTTTTAAAGGACTTACCGTACACTGTGCTTTTTAGCTTCTTAATTACAGCGCCAACCATCCTGTTCATCACATGCAATGTGTCTGTATCACATTGGCTTTGCACCGTGTGAATTTCACTCAGACAGTGCTCCTCCCACTTGCCCTGTCCCCGCCTGCATAACGGGCTGGTGAAGGAGTGTGTGTGTGTGTGTGTGTGTGTGTGTGTGTGTGTGTGTGTGTGTGTGTGTGTGTGTGTGTGTGTGTGTGTGTGTGTGTGTGCGTGCGTGCGTGCGTGCGTGCGTGCGTGCGTGCGTGCGTGCGTGTGTGTGTGTGTGTGTGTGTGTTCCACCCTGACAGTCGCTGTGCCAATTGCCGGTTTTTCAGGCGACTGCCGACAACTTGACAGTCACCGGCAGTTGCCTGAAAAATCACGTAAATGGGACAGGCCCATACAAATTCTTCTATCACCTATTCCTTATTCAGGCACACGCACACAGCAGGATAAAGTTTAGAGAAGGGAACTATGACATTTCATACAAAGCTTTAGAATTCCTATGTTATTTAGGGCTGTACTTCTACGGCATCTTCCACTGGCAAATACGGTTTGGGCTCCAGTAAAACAGGATTCTTTGCATATCTCCCTCTGGGGGCAGAAGCATAAAATCTTTCATTTTTATAACACCTTTTACAAACTCTGGATTCCCAAATGATTTTTATGTCAAGTACATCTAAAACGTGTTTATTGCTGTAATATAGGAGAGGGAGCTCCATTTACACCCTTTATGTCCCATCATTAACATTGTGATAATAAAAGGTAATGTGTTATTCAGTGATAATTTATTGATCGGAAGAAGGGTTCCGACCTGAAATGCCACCTATTCCTTTTCTCCAGAGATGCTGCCTGACCCGCTGAGTTACTCCAGCATTTTGTGTCTATCTTTGATTGATTAATATTAGCTAAGACTCCAGAAATGACTGAAATTGAGAAATTTCGGATCTGAAAGGCAACAACATCAGCAAGATTCCTTCAGTTTGCACTAGAATGCCCAGCAGATCTTAGAAGCAGGGATGAACCCACACCATGTTGACACACAAGTGGGTGCTATGAACTGAGCCAGAGTTATCCCTTCCAGAATCCCATAGGTCATATTGTGTTGGTTTAAAGGATCCCTCATGCAGTAGTTACAATTTTAAAAGTGTGGAGGTGGACTCTCTCTGTGTGAACATTCAGGCTTTCATCAAGTGGATTTCAATTGATTTTCAATCAGTGATGTCAAACTGATATTTAGGCTCCATTCAGGGGTGATAGGATACAATCTGAGATTATAGAGCCCAGCGAAAAACATAGCATTTCTTGTGAGAGTTAGCTTACTGCACTAAATATGTCACATAAATACATCACTAACCTTAGGAAAACAAATGCCCAGAAATCAGAAATCAGAATAAATCAATTATGCAGTGGTCTTCTTGGTGACATTGAGGAAATGGTAGAATTGGAGTGGGTGTCTCTGGCCAGGTCTATATGAAAGGTCATCGACTGAAACATGAACTCTGTTTGGCTCTCCACAGATGCTGCCAGGTCTTCTGGTATTTCTAGCCTTTCTTTGCTTTTTATTTCAGATTTCCAGTTTATTTACTTTTCCCTTCAGTTCATAGCAATTTCTCACAAAGGAAGGTAATGTACTAAGTTCATCGACTTGGTTGATGTGGGAATGATAGGTCAACAGAGGAAGCAAAATGTGTAGTGTCTGAGTAAGAGTGTGTGTGTGTGTGTGTGTACGCATGTGTGTGAACGCGTGTGTGAATACATAGGCAAGAGTGTAGATGTATATATGTATACATGTGTGCATGTGCATGCATTAAACAACACTATCTATAGTGCTGTCAAAGTCACCAAGTGACGCGTTGTGTATTTTACACCATTGTTCAATTGTGCACTCGTGTTTTCCCTTGGTAGTATGTGATTCACCGGAGCATCAGTGTCTGACAAAGAAAACCTCATTGCTCTGTCCTGCAGCCCCTCTCTCCTGCACGATGATCATAATGTGTGTTTCTGCTGTGTGGCTGTCGGAAGGAGTATGTTTTACTGCCAATGCCCTCCTTTGATTGCTACACAGGAAATTGGCAGCTGTAATAACTGGGAGTGTCCCTTCGGGGCTCATTCAGGTCACAACTTGAACCATATTTCTTATGTGGAAACTGCACTATCACTGTTACATACTAGCCTGCAGCCAATTTTCTTTTCTTTTGGGGTGGGGGGAAGGGAAACACAGCACATTCATTCAGCAAGTAGAAAAATACATCTGCAAGGTGAAAGGTGATTTCAGGACATTATTTAGCTTTCATGTTAAGGTGGATATTTCTGAAGAAAGGAAGACTTGCACCGTCAGATCTCTTTGAGGAATTTGTGCGGGTGCACGGTGGCGCAGCGGTAGAGATGCTGCCTGACAGTGCCAGAGACCCAGGTTCGATTCTGACCACGGGTGCTGACTGTATGGGGTTTGTATGTTCTCCCTGTGATCTGCGTGGGTTTCCTCCTACACTCCAAAGATGTACAGGTTTGTAGGCCAATTGGTTCAGTAAAATTGTAAATTATCGCTCGTGTGTGTAGGATAGTGCAAGTGTGCGGGGATCGCTGGTCGGCACTGGTCGGTGGGACAAAAGGCCTGTTTCCGTGCTGTATCTCTAAATTAAACTAAACTAAACTAAATCTTGCAAAGTTAAATGGCCGCAGCATGGTGGCACAACTACCAGCCATGGCTGTCTCACAGGTCCGGCGGCTTCAGTTCGATTCTGACCAATGTTGCTGTCAATCTAGAGTTTGCACATTTCTCCTGATGCTGTATGGGTTTTCTCGAGCTACTCAGGTTTTTTCCCACAAGGGGCGGTAGGTTAAATGGCCACTGTAAATTACTCCTGGGGTGTGGGTGAGTGGAAGAATTTGAGGGGTGTTAACGATAATGTATAATTTATTATCGATAATGTAGAAAATAATGAAGTTGGTGTGGGAATCGTGTGAATATAGATACATAGATACATAGAAAATAGGTGCAGGAGTAGGCCATTCGGCCCTTCGAGCCTGCACCGCCATTCAATATGATCATGGCTGATCATCCAACTCTGTATCCCGTACCTGCCTTCTCTCCATACCCCCTGATCCCCTTAGCCACAAGGGCCACATCTAACTCCCTCTTAAATATAGCCAATGAACTGGCCTCAACTACCCTCTGTGGCAGAGAGTTCCAGAGATTCACCACTCTCTGTGTGAAAACGTTTTTCCTCATCTCGGTCTTAAAGGATTTCCCCCTTATCCTTAAGCTGTGACCCCTTGTCCTGGACTTCCCCAACATCGGGAACAATCTTCCTGCATCTAGCCTGTCCAACCCCATAAGAATTTTGTACGTTTCTATAATGGGTGCTTGACGATCAGTGCAGACTTGGTGGGCTGAAGATCCTATTTTCATGTGTAGGAAGGAACTTCAGATGCTGGTTTAAACCGAAGATAGACACAAAAAGCTGGAATATCTCTGCGGGACTGGCAGCATCTCTGGAGAGAAGGAATGGGTGACGTTTCGGGTCGAGACCATTCCTATTTTCATGCTGTATAACTATGATGCTTTGACATTTTCAAAGTGTAATCTGCATTATAATGCAGGAATATACATTACATTCATGATACACAATGCGTAAATTTATTATTCACTACTATATGTAATATTTTTGAACAGTGTTGATTTTTGACATTTCTGGTATTGCTTGCTGATTTTAATTAGCATTTTGCAGTTAAAGCTGCAGGGGAAAAAATCCTGCAGTATCAAATTTGACAGGAAATGTCAAGTGAATGAAGCAAATGATAATACAATAGTTCGAGGTCAGATCTGCGGGACCTATATTTTTCCTGAGGTGATTAAATATGTCGTTGAGTCTGAACATCATCTATGAGAGGAATGGATTTATTTCTTATTTCGTTGTTTTTTAATGTCGTTAAGTTCACATCATTTAAGATCTTTTCGGGGAACTTTGTTCTCATAGAATAGGGCAAGAGGCAGTCATTCGGGCGGCACAGTGGCACAGTGGTAGAGTTGCTGCCTTACATCGCTTACAGCACCAGAGACCCGGGTTCGATCCCGACTATGGGTGCTGCTTGTACGGAGTTTGTACGTTCTCCCCGTGACCCGCGGGGGGTTTTCTCAGAGATCTTTGGTTTCCCCCAACACTCCAAAGAAGTACAGGTTTGTAGGTTAGTTGACGTGGTATAAGTGTAAATTGTCCCTAGTGTGTGTAGGACAGTGTTAATGTGTGGGGATCGCTGGTCGGTGCAGACTCGGTAGGCCAAAGGGCTTGTTTCCATGCTGTATCTCTAAACTAAACTAAATTCAGGAAATAGTATGATTTGCTGGATTTGCTGCCTTGTAGGAAACCTTGTTCAGCAGAATTTCAGGGATGTGCTCCGTAGGAACTTCCAGTCATTAGTTTTAGCTGTTCTGGTTGAAGCCATTTCAGCTCATGTTGAGCTTTCAGGTGCAGAATGGATTTTCCGTTC